>OX439050.1:32677352-33002352 GCA_949317995.1 Acholoe squamosa
GATGACGATAAAAGTATGATTAAGAGTGGAATATTGGTGTTGGGTTGGGGTAAAATTAAGCAGGCATTTAAAGGCAAATTTGGAACTGTCGGTATATGACTGCCAACTTTTGATATCGACAGAATGCTGATGTTGTTCACTATGAAATTAATACCAGTGATGGTTTTGATAAATCAAATGTTTTTTTCTCAAATCAGAAGCCTGTATTAGTTGCTGTATTTCTCATAACTGGCATAACATGGTCTCCAAAAGAAAATCCATCTTGAATGTCGGTCTAATCTATGCACATGACAGGCTATATTGTCAGACGGTGCCTGTGGGATCCTTTATGTTATGTTGGCTATTGTAAACATGGTGATCCCTTACCTACCATAATCTCCCGCATGTAAGGCGCAGCTCGCGTATAAGGTGCATCCCCATTAAGAGAATCAGGGATGAAAGTCTTCAGGGAATTCCCTGGTTTCAGGGATTTTGAAGTTCTTGGGTCTTATACATTCATATAGAAACCCAGGTTTTGGGGGCAAATATATTGGACCATTTCAGGGATTTTCGTGCTCTGTAACTTTCATCCCTGGAGAATGCAATTCCATGTATAAGGCGCACCTCTAAGGGCAGATCTTTGTTAATTTAGTACTGTTCTATAGTAAAGTTTACCCCCCTTTAAGGCGCACCCCAAACTCAAGTTAATGTCCCTCCCACGTATAAGACTCCGCAGTTTGTTTGGCGTATAAGACGCGCCTTATACGCGGGAGATTACGGTATAACGTGTAACACTATATATGTGTTTGTATAGTACATGGACACTGCTAGTAAAACTCTCTCATGGGGCCTATACCTTATACTCATGTAACAATATATACAATACTCATAGGAAAGTAAGTGTTAGCTATATCGTACATGTCCTCTCAACAGTTGTATTGTAAACAGTGGTGTAAGGCTGCAGAGGATAAAGTTTGTCCATACAGTTTTCATCTTCTTTTTTACAACACAATAATGTCTTTGACGTTTCCAAAATTTGCAGTGCTCCTGGTGCCCTAAATGAGGGTTTTTAGTTGTCTATGAAATGAATCACGACCTTTCTATGAAAGGTCGTGATTATGGAAAAACTCAACTCTATATTTTTTTCTTTACAGCAAGAACTATTAAATCGTATCAACTCTATAAATCAAGAGCACAGAATGATGAAGGTAAGGGTGCCCATGGAAAAATTCAAAAGATTTCTTACCAATTGTATCCACCCAAATAGAGCCTACTTGTAATGTATATTTCAGGATATCTATATGCAAAATCTCAGCACAGAACTGAGTTTGCGGTTGCCCATCGGTAGTCATGATGCATTAATGAAGTGCTGGCTAGTCTGCTCACCAGCACTTCATAGTATCAACCCCGTAGGATCAGTATGAATCAGTATGATGCATTAATGCAGCCTTGGAGAGATACTCACCAGGACTGCATTCATATATCATGACAACTTATGAGCATGATGCATTGATGTGTATGCGGCCCTTAAAGGGTTAATGAATTGATAACTTGACAACTAGCCTCCATGATATGGATAACTTCTACAATAACCCTATAAACATGTTCCTTCTCTATCAGAGTCAACACGAGGACCTCCAGGTGGAGGTGGTCAAGGTGAAAGAGGAAAAACAGAAGTTGGAAGAGGACCACAAGAAGCTATTGGAGCAGCACAATACAGAGTTCCAGCAGATGCAGCAGGAGAAGACTAATGAGATAGCACAATACAGAGGTAAAGGTATTATATGTGGTGGAGCTAGATAACATCCAGGATAAAAGAACTCTATCAGAATTGGTTTCGTTTACATCAAGTGTTGCCTGATGGTATAGGCATGGGCCAACATCAGCGTCTGTTCAAGTCCTGCTCTAGCTGAGCTCTTTTTTTTTTGTCGTTGCAATAAAATGTCAAGCCGGCTTGGGTTTAAGTCCTGCTCTGCCTGAGCTTTTCCATCATTGCAATGGAATGTCCTGCATGGGTGCCAGTCCTACTGGGGGTAGCTGTCTTCAACAAGCTTTTTGATAGCGATGAAACTTTTTCTTTGTTAACGGCACAGAAAAGTTGAACTTTGTGCTTGTGCTTGTTTTTTGGGGGGTTGTCGCTGTGCATATCCACATTAAGTTATGACAATATCCTGTCTGAATTTAATGCCTCTTATATTGCTTATTAGAAATAAATGACAGAAATGACGTACCAGGGTCTACCATACTTTATAAAGGTCATTAGCGCAGCGACTACTAGTCAATGGTTCAGAGTCGCCACGGTGTAAGGGATAGGGGACCCCTGATTTCTATTTTCATTCACTGTTCTTCTATGATCTATTCCACCACAATATTGAGGCATTGTTATCAGCATATATATGTTCTACTGGTAGATGACTTGTTTTGTGATATATGTTTCACTTTGCGTTTTATGATTAGATTAGACATTCAGCTGTTGGAGCCTTATGGAAGATTAGCATTAGGCGAAATTAAGATCAGCAAATACATCTCTGCAAGTTTGTTTTTTTAAGAATTCTTTGGTCTGAAACTGCTATAAATATTAAGGACAGTTTTCATCTCAGGGGATTATGGTACATTTGGATTTTATTTTTTTTTTATTTGAAGAAGATATTCATTGATGAAAATCTCTATGGAGAGATCAGTGCTAAACTTGGTATAGCCTGTCTACAAAGGGGAGGGGGTGACTGGTTGGGTGGAGGTTGTTTTGACCAGCTGGACGCTGTAGGGGTTGCTAGGACTGCCACACACAACCCTGTAATGATGTGGTCGTTCTGGTGCGTCCTTGGTGCATAGCATGAGTTAGATTAGACCCCTTCTATGTCACAGGGTGGTTAGCTGTGGGCAAACATTGCCTACACATGGTTAGTTAGATATACCGCCAGTAGAAGCTCCTTGAAATGCTAGAATGTAGTAAATGAAACATGGTTAAATAACTATAAAAAGTACCCAAAGTACCCCTAGATATTTTATGTATCTAATCGGTCAGTGAATTACATGATTAAACATGTAGAATAGGTCCTACCCAGCTAGCACCTTACATTAAAAAAGACGTCCAATACTCGTCATATTCACATTATTACTTGAAACCGACCAGATTATTATGTCATTAGGAGGTAAAGATTTTTATGTGACAAATTTACTAGATGTTGATGTAAAAGATAATCCTATATGGGATGTAACATATATAACATATGTGACATCATAATCATGACTTTATCTGGTGCAATCATACACATCATATGCTGTTATAAATATGCTATGATATTAGAAGTGTTAAAAAGATGTGTGCCAATTGACATCAATAATACATCTCATATTAGTTATTTTGCGATGTAATATAGTGACACATGAGTGATGTCTAAATTACATCTTGATCTGGTTATACTTGGGACATTACAGAATTACCGTAATCTCCCGCGTATAAGGCCCGTCTTATACGTGAATCAAAGGCCTACTGCACCTTATGGAACCTATCAGAGAAGGGGGTGCATCTTATAGGCGGGTTACTTTTACTATAGAGCAGTACCAAACCCTCAGAAATCCAGCCCCAGGGGCACATCATAGCATTCTCTTGAACTCAGGGTGCACCTTATACGTGAGGTGCGCCTTATACGTGGGAGATTACGGTACATCTATTTCTTGTCTCTTTGCTCTTGAAAAAAAAATTATGTGTTACCAGCAATATTACAAATACTTGATTATTGAATACCGTAATCTCCCGCGTATAAGACGCGTCTTATACGCGAATTTTTAGTTCTCCCTGGATCCGCAAGGGGGACACCAAGAGCTTTATTTTGATATATTACACTCCCTCTAAGTCATATTATGACATAGAAGGCTCCAGTGGTCTCTGGAAGGCCAGAGCTACACATAGCTTCTTAAATTTTGAAAATCCATTCAGTAGAAGAAAAGTTATGAATATTTCATTCTTTCGGGCATAATCCAAAACTCGAGGTGCGTCTTATAAGCACACTGGGTCTTATACGCGGGAGATTACGGTAAATCAAGCAAAGTAAATATTACATGAGATATTTATGTCATTATGATGTGAATTCAAAGCTGTTGTATTCTTGTAAGAATATGACATCAGTGTTATGTCATGATTATATCCCCTAGATAGTTCTGGTATCAGACACAAGGGGTCTCATCTAGCACTTTACTCACTTCCTGATCTGCATTGCCACATTCCGCAATAAATAGTTGGATCAAAGTGAACCAACCGCCTGCAGATTTTGGAATAAACTGAAAGAAAGGCCTTCTTCAATATGTACTCTGTTTTTTCTGTGACATTCAAACAAGAAATAATGAATAAACAAATAATGCACACAATAGACACCTCTTTTAGGCCTCAAGAAAATATATAAGAACCAACATTGACTTCAAGTAGTCAGTTCCTCCCTGCTCTGGCTAGGCTGTGCTGGATAGTCTCTCGGCGGTCATGGCAGACAAATGACTTAAAACAGGCCTGTCCATCTCTCACTATGCCTATGTAGTGACGGATGTTAAAGAACTATTGCCTCGGTAAATGTGTAAGGGCGTGCTTTCTATCTTCCCATTGATGCGGTCACCATCATCCCCCCTCCCCATTAGACTAGGGTCCGGGCAAGCATCGCCACAAGGGTAATCTCACTTCGGTGTGGATACAACCCGCGGGACCTCTCACCCTTGTGTGTCGGCCGCAAGGAAGGCACGAGGTGAGATAAAATTCGAGCCAGGTAAAGTAGTCATCACAACTGGGCCTCTGGGCTAGGTTAAATGTGTAGTGCCCTCTCTATGGATATAGAATACCTGTGAATACCTTTCACTAAACAGCAATTATATGTATGTCCTGTGCAGAGTCTCCATGCAGGATGCGATAATCGCATCTAAAAGACATAATATTTGTATGTCTTGGGATATCTCTCATTGGGGTATCCTATCTGACTATGATTTGTGTTCAGTATTCCCATTTCAATAGTAGGCCTATCTTTTATGTAATAATGCCATCTTTATATCATGTCACATTTGCATAGTTGCACTGATATTGAAATTACATCTATGAGTAACATCTTATTTATGACATTAACCATAGTCAGCTTACATGTCAAGATTAACATGATTTTGATGAGTTTCAAGTACATCATATTGACGTATGATATGTATGTGCAAAGATTTCTCATAGTGATGTGAAAACGTCTTGCACATAAGATCGGTTTTGCCACAAAATTTGCACGTTAATATTATGTATTATATGAGGATCAGCACAAGATGTAAAAATGATGTGATTTACTACGAGTTTTGCTAGCTGGGTAGGAATAGAATACCAATGTGTGAATAGTTTTCAGGTAGGTGAGTCATAGTCACCTTACTCCAAGGTCAATTCAGTGCATTGGTCTGTTTGCCGCAGAGGCCCATATCATATGTAATTATGCACATCCTCCACTGGTCGTTCTGGGGGGGGGGGTGATCTTTGGTGCATGGTGATTCATGGTCACTCCCCTTACACCAAGAGAGCCCTCACCTTCCACACACTGACAGTCATCTTTAGTACTACTATGGTAGTACTGCAAAAGGACTTCTGTCGTCTACTGATATATGCACCCTTATGGGGGATGTTAGAGTATTTACACTGCTTTAGGCTCTGCTATCTACCCATAATAAGGTTAAAGGTACTAATAAAGGCAATCGCACCCTGCCACCTACCAACCTACAGTTATGCTCTAGACATATAATACACGTCCCTACTAATGTTACCAAGTCAGCCTGGTAAATATATATAAGCAAAGGTTCACGAGTTGGAGGAATGTCGGGGGGTTATCGCACGCGCCGATCAGGTGCCGTATCGCACGACGCCCGCAGGGCGGAGTGCGTTGCGGCACCTGATCGGCAAGTGCGATAACCCCCCGACATTCCTCCAACGAGTGTGCCTTTGCATTTATTTCATGTTATTTTCATCTAAATCAGATAAATAGAATCAAATTTACCAGAATGACTCCCCGTGCACACTGTTTACATCGCCATCTTGGAGCTATGACGTCACTAAATGGTCATGTGACCTCGGCGTGTGATATTTTCACGGGTTATCGCATGGGGGGTGTGCGATACGGCCGATCGAGTGCTAGAGCTATGGGCTGTCAGTATCTCGGGCATATCAACATGAAAAAATACCTAGACTCCTTAACTACATGTCATGGTGCCTAAGAAGTGCCATGGCCTCTTTGATTACCTATGTAATTTTTGCATATTTTCTATTATTCTATCACCAACTGAATCTAGACAAAAGGTTACAAGTCGCCGCACCATGTCTCACAGGACATTTCTCTACTATTCTATTAAAATCTGCAACACTACGTTTTTACTTTTTTTAGGAACATGTGTTTAAAAATCGACCTAACATCATCTCTGTTGACTTGCAGATCAAGTTGCTAATCTTCAACGGAAAAATGAGGACCTTGAGAATAGGATGGCAGTAGCAGTACAGAACTACCAACTCAACCAGGTAAGTAATATGTATGATCTATTCTATAATGAAAGGTATGCATTAGAAGGAAATGTGAACTGGTACTGGATTCGGGGGCAAAGGGCACTCAGTGTGATCACTAGTATCAGAATGCGTCTTGCAAAAAAACAACTGAAATTTTGGAATACTGGTAGTACGTCATAGACTTGTGGGGTCGATCGAACATGAAATTTTTATCTGATTTTGGTGGGATGCTGAATAGTTGTGCTTAATCCTTTAAGGATTTCATATTGAGACATCATACCCTCTTGGCGTCATGACGCATGAGTGCACCTCTTGCGAGTACCGCATCGATGCAGTGCTGGCTTTGAGACGTGCCACCATTGCATTTGACATTTTGTGCATTATGACGACCAAGGAACATTAAGCTTGGGGTGTGATTCTGCATTTAAAATGTTAACATATTGTTACAACATAGATATAGACTCTGTCCTTATGCATGGCTTGATTTATCCGATGCATGTACTTTATAAGAAGCTTACTGTTTCCATGTGATGCAGACATCCAACAGTTCTGTAGTAAGTGATGGTGTGACTGTGCTATTCAATCAGTGTGGCGTGTTATATGTGTGTTCCAGTAGGAGTCTTTTATTATAAAACCAGTATTCTAAAACATCGGTGCATCTGGTATTTAAAAAATACGACCATTTAGACTAAAGGGAAGGCTAGCAATAACGTGCCATTGGGGTAATAAGGGTAACCTACATATAAAAAGAGATGTTTGTGTGTGTTTGAGTGTGGTAAAATCAACTATGCAAATACTTAAGAAATTGTACAGTTGTTCACATGTATTCCCAACCATTAGATCAAGGATTATGTTATATACAAGATTGATACAACAAAATCAGTCGACGATTGTACAAGTTAATAAAAAAGAAATTTCACCTAAATTCAGAAAATAGTTATACCGGGTGATAAAAGCAGAAATAACTAATAAAGAAGGGAAGAAATATTCTGTCCTCTTGTAACTATAAATCCGTGAACAAATATGTCCAGAACTCACTTTATGTTTCCTGCTCTAAAACTAGTGTCAAATCTCTCCAAACATTCACCTCACTATTCTAAGGATTCCCCTAAGGGTACAACATACTGCAGGATGTCTTACTGAATGTGTTCTGCTTTCACAGAACGACTTGCAAAAGTCAATGAACTTCGTGGACCACCTTCAACGTAGAAACGGCGCACTAGAGGTTCATTTTCAAATCTACCATAGATATATAAGTTTAACATGGGATAAGGAGCTTCAGACAAGTGAATCCACTAAACATTTTAATGATATTAAATCTTTTCTTTTTGGCCCAGGTCCTCCTGGTTCATTGGCGTGCCTTTTCAGCCAAATCCACAAATTTGTAATCACCAACTTTAGGGTGTAATCATGCAGTGATATACTGTTATTTTACATATTTTTCAAAAGCCAAAGAAAAGTTTCAGATCTCATCTAGCAGACAACATTTTGTCCTTCATGGTGAGTGATGTCTTTCTCTACAAAAAAAAAAGCTACTGTAGTTACGTCATGTCTTCGGGTGCTATACTGACTACAAGCCCTTAAGCATTGAGTCTATGGTTGCAATAGATTTTGGCGATAGAATGAACACATGACCTCCTTCGGGAATCTGCAGATTAAGACTATTTTTTTCAGCAGGTGAGGTTCAGATAGTCCAGCTGTACTGATAACAAACGCGATAGCACCTACGGCTGAAGGGTTATATGTATTGTCGGAAAGTGAACAGTCTCCATATGGAGACCGTTCATGAGCAGACCGTTCATGTAGTTATATGTTTCATCACTAGTTGTCAGGAAGGTCTATACGAGCACCTGTCATATACCTTATTTTTCAGTCTGGAGGTGGCATGCGATTTCCGTGTAGCCAATGGCGGTCTGCATTTTTGTGAACAGTCTCATAACACTTCTCCTAATTTTTGGCAAGGAAGTGTCATACCTCCTGGGCATTGGTACAATGGTTTACTGGGATGGAAGTTTGATCAGAATGGAAGACTTTAAGTGGGAATTTCTTCTACAAAATATGGGAAAATGAATAGTGAGTCCCCTACAGTATGTTCATAACTACTTTACAGCAGACAATCTTTTTTAATTTCAATCTATTTTTTTTGTCATATTTGGTGGAAGACCCTGGGCCATAAGTGCTCTATAGCACTCGTAAAATCTTTATATGTCACATTACATAGGGAGTGGTCTTTTCCTCTTTTTTTTTTTTTTTTTTTTTACAGCACATAGCTCTGGATTTCTGAACCAGAGCCTAGGTGTGGCTCATAGAATCACCCCAAACAAGGGGTTTTAACTGCGGGTATTTAGCTTTATAGAACAACACTGAACCTGCAATTTTCAAACCAAGGAAGGGCGTAAAAAGTTTGACCCGTTGGACATGTAGTGGGACATCAAGGTGCAACATGGCATCATTTTAAATTTTTGTTAAAAATGACCACTCCCTTACAAGTTTTATTTGTAAGAACAAACCCCTAACTTGTTTATTAATCTTTATGTTAAAGAAATTATCTTCCTTTTAATAAACTTTTATAAAAGGAGACTTAAAGGGGGGCTAGCATGCGAATGCACGCCAGCATTAAAATGTCACATGATCACCGCTTGACCAATCAGGTCATTCTGAATTTTCCGCTGGGTCCTGCGAATTTATCAACTACCGTAATCTCCCGCGTATAAGACGCGTCCTCTATGCCAAACAAATGCCTTGTGCGTCTTATAGGATTTCTTCAAGTTGGGGGTGCGTCTTATACGAGGGGTAATTTTACTATAGAAATGTACTAATCTTACAAATTTCAGCATTAAAATGTGCGTCTTATACGCGAAAATGCATGTGCTGAGTTTGGGGTGCGTCTTATACGCGCAGCGCGCCTTCTACGCGGGAGATTACGGTATCTACGATCCGGTACCCATGTTGAAGTTTGCCATGATAGACCCCCTTTAACACTTCATCACAAGACCTTAAACTAACATTTAAATATTTTCTGATTATAATTGCAGCTAACTCTTTGGTAGCAAAAGGGAAACCCTCGACAACAGTCCCGCTTTGTTAGTTTGCTCTTGGGCCACCTTTTTTTATTGTACATAAGAATAATGTGCTTTTGTATGTCACCAAATGTGTCACCCTTTTATTTTACCATTTGAGCTGTAAAGTTACTGGAGCGGCAAATTAGTTTTAAGATGAACAGTTACATACATTATTACGATAATTTGTATATAGCCTAACTGGCCTAGTTTAGGGATATACAATGTTTAACAGGTTTTTGTAAAATTGTTTCCTAGTACCGTAAAGTCCCGTGTATAAGACGCGTCCTCTACGCCAAAAAAATGCCTGGTGCGTCTTATATGATCTACTGAAGTTTGGGGTGCGTCTTATACGAGGGGTAATTTTACTATAGAAATGTACTGGATTGACAAAAATCACCCCTAAGAGGTGCGTCTTATACGTGAAAATGCCTCTGCTGAGTTTGGGGTGCGTCCTATACGCGCAGCGCGTCTTCTACGCGGGAGTTTACGGTAGTTATTCTTTTTCTCTCTTATAACCTACACCCGCCCCCCTGCATTATATGTTAAAAATAAGCAAAGGAGGTAATCCAGTTAGCTCTATAACTTCTGGATTGGGAACAGTGGTGGTTATGCTAATACACTGTACGTTGCCCTCTACTTGCACAACTCCAACAGACAGTTGGGAATTCTTGGTAGCATACTAAAGTATTTCAGTGTCTGACTTGAGGCTTGTCTTATATATGTGCTGGGGATTCAAGGGCCTTGAAATATCTCCTTAGTGCTAAAAACAAAACTTGAATAATCACTTGTTGTGCTTGAGTGCCAGAGGTAAATGTATACAGGCCTCAAAATCAATAAGTGGCAAGGGGCTTGTTCTTGAAGGTATAGTAGTGGGCTTTTATTGTTTTATTGTTTCTGGCTAGCCCCCAACTATCGGCTTGGTGTCTGCTGGTGTGGAGCTTTTGTATATGTATGGATTAATTGTATAGATCCACCAGCCTTACATTTGAAGGGGAGCAGACCAAAGGAGCCCTAGGGTGTATGAAAAAAAATGTTTAGCTGCTCCCACACTTCTAATCAACACTGTTACATATTGGGTGTTACAACTGGGGGTGATGTGTACCAGTAGTACAAAGAAGGACCAATGTTTTATCTGTACTGGTAGCCCTATATTATTGATTTTCAAGGAAGGATAAAAGAAAAATGAAGATGAAATTATCTCACACTTCTGTATCCCTCAATGACTGTGTGTTGTATTTTTTTCCGCCATGGATACTCTCTTTCAAATGAGTAAACTTTATTTTGGGTTCTGATTATTATGTCAGAGCAGGGAAGAGAATTGCACATACTGTCCTAATATATTGAAGTATTACTAATAGGTCTTTGGTATATTTATTGTGTTATTGGCTTGCCAATAACACATTTGATTATAGAGGAGGAAATGCAAAGGAATGCGACAGAAAATATTGCTAGATTACAAAATGATAAATGCACACATGTCTACAGTCTATGCCTGTTTATAACATCGTCAGCATAGTTAGTTTATGCCCATGCACACCATGTAAAAACCATGTGCAGCGGATGGACCAGTTCAAATCTTCTTAATAAGGTAGAACAATAGAGGATTAGTGCATTTCTTCGAGCCTATACGCACCAGTGACCTTTAACCCGTTCAGGGCCACCTAATTTCGTATAGAGATTTACCCTTTGAACATGGAAACCAATAACATCTTAGGGCTGTGAAATAGCCCTAACCTTAAACATTTTTGTAATGTTTATTTGTAACAGAATTGCTAATAACTGGTATGGATTTTTAATCTCTATTGAATTTAAATAATCTAGAAGAGAGTTCAATAAGTTTTTACATTATGCCATTTTATAAATCTGATTGTATTTGTTATTTGGATGAGATATCCCAACACCTCTCTCAGTGTCTAATGATAGTAATAGGCTTACCCCTTTCCCATGATCTTACCAGAACTATTGTGCTTCTAGAGACATTTTTATTACCACTTTACCCCTTAGCATGTCTAACTTAATCCTGCATGTGCTTTCAGGCTGAAATTCAACGTCAAAAATTGCTGTTGGAACAGCAACACCAGTCACAGCAGCAACAGCAACCACAACAACAACAAAATCAACAACAGGAGCTGGGACAACAACAACAACAACCTGCAATGGTACAACAACAGCCTGGGCTGGGACAACAACAGCAAAATCAACAATTCCAACAGCAACAACCAAATAACCAACAGCTGCAGTATCAGCAACAACAGCTGCAACAACAACAGCAGCAACAACAAGGACAACAGGCTAATTTCGGTGCACAACAAATGCAGCAGCAACAACAGCCTGATCAGCATAACCAGCTGGGACAACAAGAGGGACAGTTCAACCAGGTCCAGCAGCACAATAATAATGACTTACAGTACAACCAGGGCCAGGCCAATGTGGTGAATAACAGACAGATCCCACAGAATGTCCAAAATCAGTTCAACCAAGGTAACCAGTTTGGTAACCAAGGTAACCAGCTTGATAACCAAGGTAACCAGCTTGGTAGCCAAGGTAACGTGGCCGTACAGGACATGGCCTTCCAACACCAGAATGTGGGTCTACAACAACAACAACAACAACAACAACAACCACAGGTACTAAAATGATGCATTATCATGTCCTGAGGCCATACCAAAAAATATCTAGTTGGTCTATGGATTTCCCTGCCACAAAGTGGTGTGACAAAGTTGTCATTGGATTCCTCTTACCACGAGCAGATACATAATTTGGCATTATGCTATAATAGAGTAAGCAGAGCAAAAGAAATATGCTCTACTCTAGAGGGAAAAGGAAGTATGCAAAATGCATGCAAGAAAAGGTCCTTTGGGGAATCTCATGACCAACCTTAATTTTTGATTTGGGCTAAATTGGCTTGTTATATGTAAAGAAGAAATTGAGAAAGGGCGATATATCATGCGTCTTTAGAGCAGCCCTAACATGTAGGAGGACCCACATGTACAGCATCTCTATCAGTATGAAGCCAACAAAGGTGCAGCTGACCTGTGATCACTGGATCTCTAGTGTACCTCTGCTTTTACCAAAATAGATGACTCACCAAAAGTCTAACATTGTAAAAGCATGATGACAATAGTTTCACATCATTGTTGGATTGCGATCCAAGATGCACCATTCAGTCTCAATCCAGGCAGGATGTTATCATCATTGATTGTTGATGTTGTCATGCATGAGATACCTTATATCCTGCATCCCAGTCCCCTCTAATTCACTTACAACTTTCGATAAGGCTTGCTATGAAGTTTTCCATGTTATCAAAAGCTTACTGTCATGCAAAGACTTAGTATTGATAATCTTAAAAGTGACATTTACAGAAGGTGAAAATAAGTAGCCTATATGACTTCTTCTTTTTTCAAGGCTAATGCAGATCAGCAACAACAACAACAAGGGGTGCAGCAACAACAGCAGGGCCTCCAAACTGGGGGAGAAGGTCAAAAGGACATCCAAGATGCCCAAGCCCAGGGACAAGGTCAGAATGAAGGTGGTCAAGAGCAGGCTATGCAAATCAAGATGCCAGGTGAGATCTATGTGAAAAGCCATTGGTTTTGTTTATCATCAATTTTAATGTTATAAAGAGGTGCAAGAGCAGGGAGAAGGGCTTTCATAGTAATCACTGATAAAAAAGTAAGGAAAAGTTATGAATGTGCACCATAGTTAATGAAGTAAGAGAACCAGGATGAATTCGAGCATACAAAAGGGTGATGGGTGGGGAACCAGAAATTACAAGTTCTACAAAATGATTCACAATAGAACATCTCAGGACATGCTCCTCATGACTGGTAATATTTTCCACTTTTTCTAGGTGACAATAAACACCCTGGTTATCATGAGATCAAAAAGCCAGACCCACCACAGGAAGGTCAGCTAAATGTACCTCAAGATCATCAGGACTCACGCGGTGATGCAGGCCGTGTGCCCGCCCAAGTAGACGCTGAACATAAAGACGTACAGTTTCAACAGGTGGCAGCACCCAACATGAGTCCTGAAAAGGTGAGTTGACATGCCTGAATCTAATGACGCTTCTTAGAAAAAAGCTAATACCTGTATCCTCCTTTGCTATGTCGGTGCATTAAAGTGATGGCAATTAGACCAATCACCGTATTTCTTGTTTATGCAGATTTCATTACACTTGTAATGTTACATAACAATCACAAGATTAAGATTGGAAATTTTATATACAACTATAAATTAGAACTAATTGAATGCCTATAGAATGTAATCTAGTTTTCTAGATAGAGGATTGTCTTGCCCAATAGTTGCTCTCAACAGACTGATGGTTGCATACTCTGTATGATTAGAGTAAAGAGTTTTTAGTCCATGACCTCATTTGATTGATTGAATGTGATGGTTTCATGCATGATATAGCAGCGTGCATGTTTGTTTTGAAAGTACAGTACAAATATGATTAGGTTATGAAAGAAAATGAAATTTTTTCCTGCATATGGCGCTAGCACTACTAACTCTCATGTTTTTTTTCTGTTTGTTCTTCTCTTACCACCCCTCTAACCCACTCTCTGCACCCTCTGTCCTATCATTGTTCAAACACCTAGAACCAATCCTTATCCAACACTACCCAACAGGATAGGGGATTGCTACACCGACTACGGCGAGGCGTCAGTGCCACTGACAATACTGATCTTGGAATGAAGCGGCGAGGCCAAGGTCAACTTGTGGGGCCAATCGGCCATCAAGGTCTAATTCCAGACAGTGGCAAAGGTCATGCTCTAGCCATTAATGCTCCAGATAGTGGGAAGGATACGAAGGTGGTGAACAGTGAGACCGGTCAGAACATAGTCGTCAAGTCCCCCCAGGTACTCCCACTGAGCCCTGTCATGGCCCATATTGCTCACATGCTCCAAAATGTTCATAACAAAATTTTGTCTGCACCTATCCTCCTAAAAATGTCCACAAAGACACTGCAGATTTAACTTGAGGATCTAAGGGATAGTCACCATGGAGGACAGCTAAACTGAATGATGGCTATGTTGAGGATAGGTAGACTAAGGGTAAGAATGTGCAGAGAAAATGAGGTAAGGTGAGGGGTATAATTAAAGCCTACAAGCCTACTGAGGGAAAACTAGATGTTTTAAAAGGTAGAAAGTATAAGTGGTAGGTAGACAAAGGGATAGAAAGTATGTGGGATAGGCAGAGCCATGCATTGGAATATGTAGATTGAGAAAAAAAGGTACTTGACTAGCAAGTTGCAGCTACAGAAAGTTCCAATCATTTTCGATATTACTTTTGTTCATTTTTTTAAATATTCTCATCATCAATAACACGTTTTGTTCCTCTGGTCAATATTAATAAAGACCACAAATATGTTCAGTAGGAATTTCTAGTATAGGTGGTCCATCGTTTCCATTTAGTATTATTCTGATAAGGATTCATGACAGCTCCGTAAACCCCTTATCCTACATAGGGCACAATACTAAACACAAAAGGTCACCCACTTTTAAGGGGAGTGGGTGGCCTATACTATGGGACTCTACGGTATCCTAAAGCATCATTGATCCCATAACCTAGCCTTAAGACACCATTATTGGTCTATGGCTTCCACCTCACTTCTTTCCCCCTTCTCACCAACCCAATCATATACAGCTACACTTTTCATGGACATTTTTATGCAGTGTAGGTGTGGACAAAGTGCAATGTATTGTGAGCTATGGCTTTTGTAACATCAAAACATACAGATGGATGGGCAGCTTACCAATATACGCCAATCTTACAGTAGTTCCTAGGTGCACTGGTCAACTGCAGGATACATTAGTTAATTCTCCTTGATGTAACACCATCTTTGAGGCTTATGTCAAAAGGCACCAGTTTGACATATCCTATATCCTCATTTATGAACTTAAGATTAGGCCCTTCTTTTTAAATGTAAAACTAGTCTAGGTCAATGGATCAGTATATTTGTCTCATACATGGTGCACCCTGGAAGCGTATTATACTTACCGTATTCAACCTAATTAGCACACTGTGCGCTTAAAAAATATCTAAAATGTATATCCAGTAGTTAAGAGTGTAATTGGGCTTTATAATCCGAAAATTTTGGGTAATTTCTAGTTTGAAATCTGACCAAAAAGAGGGGGTGTGCGCTTATTAGGGTATGTGCGCTAATTAGGTCGTATATAGTATGTCTACTTAACCCACCCAGAGCTTGAAGGCCATGCAACGGCCTTTCTCTCTGCATTTCCTCTCACTCAATTCTGTGGTCTATTTACATCCCCTACCGTCTCACCTATATGCATTTTAACCCTTTAAGGGCCACATAGTGATTAAATACACCATGCCCTTTTGTCTTAATGGTTCATGAACACACCTGGTGGATACCTAACAGCGCATCATCATGCTGGTCTTAAGGGGTTGGTACAACCCCAAAGGGAGGGCATTATATACTCAGGCGGTGTAAAAGATACTGATCATTGATTGACTGCTCTACAAATTTTGTGGGCCTGCGATTGTAATTCCTTTTAATACATCTCTAGGTTTATTGGTGTGATGAAGTATTGGTACCTCTTAAGCCTTGGGTTTAGGTTTTAGATATGGGTGGTTAGAGGAGAGATCAGGTGCATGCATGTAAATTGGCCTAATAAAAATGGCCAAATACTTTTTGTCAGCATAACACCCTTCTCATGCAGCCAAGTATGTGCTCTAAAGGGAGATGTTATGGTTCATTCAATATACTTTTTTTGCACAAAAAATTCCATCCTGTGCACCCTGGTTATGCAAGGATATGGATAAGAAGATGCCTGGATAGTAAGAATACTCATCTATGATACACTTCCACAATATTTTGTAGAAATTACAAACCAGCTGTGCACTAACCTCTTTATTAACCCCCCACCTTTGTTGCAAAAATAGCCATTACCATGTCTGCCTGGCTGAATATAGAAATTGATGATTGAATAGAAATATAGATTTCATTGAAAGACAGTGGCGGAACCAGGATTGTCTAGAAGGGGGGGGGCAAGACTTGGGGAGAGCTGATGAGGTACTATATGTGTCCCTGAGCACCGCAAGCCCCCTGTTTGGGTCCCTCTACACTTATCTTTTCCCTCTTTTTTCCCCTCTTTCTCCGTTTTTTTTTTTGTGGTGGGGGGGGGGCAGGCCCCCTGGGCCACCCCCTGGATCCGCCACTGAAAGATAAGTGCTTTTTCCCAGCATATTTGATATAATCCTGCATCCATCTGTAGACTTTCTTGAGAGATGCTCTCTTTTGAGTGTGTGTGTTTTTATGGATATGTTTTGGATATATTTTGGTATCTAAGATGTTGCAGGAGATAGTGATACATTGCCTGCCATTATACATTAGTACAATATTAAAACCAGTATGAACATTTTAAGTGATTACATGCATGATATGCATGGTTTTTTAGTGTGTTTAAGTCAATCGATTTATCAGTGTGGCTATTCTCTTTACATTGTAACTAAAATCTCATCACATAATGTTTCAGAAGGAAGACCAAGACAAAGCGTAAGTACTCGCTACAAATTATTGTTATATGCAACTCAATAGAATCAATGCTTGCAGCAGAAAAGTAACAGTATCACCATACATTAGTTTTACCAGGCTGATACACTAGATGGCGCTCCAGTAGCCCTGCTGCTTACATGGGCATGTCCAGCATCCAATCACAGGGCCCCATAGGGTTACCCTTAGTGCACAGACACCCTTTACCAAAATGCCCATTTGTAATGTAAAATGATGCTCCAGGTTTTAGAAATCAAAACAGCACAGAGGGAAATGGTGTGGTTATACCCACTATCGATATTAAGAGAAAATAATAAGCCAAAAATGAGACAGACCATTGCAAACATATGGGCCTGTTACAGGTACTGGAGTTCATACCAGCCATGCCCCTGTAGTGGGAGGAAAGGGACATGGCCGCCACTAGTGCCATCTGCTGTATCATAGCTAATGAAATAGTTGTATAGTAGTACTGTATAATAACCTGATGATACTGATTATCAGTACTGATGATGATTTTGTTGATCAAAAAGTCAAAACTTGTGTGAATTCTTGATGTAAGCAAAGAACTAGAAAATAGGTTATAATTGACATTGATGAAGAAGAGAAAATGATAAATGGTGTTATATTTTCAGACTGGAGGAGCATGATACTAATGAGGATGAGGCTAGATTGGGTAAGTTGTATTAATTAGATTTCTCCATTTTCAGTAAATGATAAAAGAATACAGGGGTATTGACTATTTATGCAGGGAAGACACTGCTGCCAGCCTAGGAGCCAATGATCCATAATTCTGGCTCTGGGCCCAGTTTTCTGAACAATTCCCTTCCTATGGGCCTGGGTGGCCCACATGAGTTTTGAGGAAAGTTTTGGGAAATATACATTTCCTAATCAATCCTTTTTTCTTGCTTTTCCTTAGAATCTATATAAGATGAACTTACAGATCTATCTGTTTTCTTATTTTTTCTGATACATGTTTACTATAGGTAATCTTTCTCCATCAGTGTGTACTTGCATATTAATACTGATCCATACTCAACTGTTTATAGCTGGACAAAAGGCAGGCGAGGGCAACCAACAAAATGTACCCAAGGTAGGTCTCTTTAACAAAGTTTAACTTTGATACAGTGATACCACACTTAACTCAGAATGTACTTTATGATGCTGGTTACCACCTTACTGTAGTATTGTTTTGTTGTTTCTTTTTCATTTTGTTTTTTTTTTGCCTTCCCCCCCCCCTTTCCATTTTGTTTTTTTTTAAATTGTTTATTAATAATCTGAGGGAAAAAAATGTTCATGGTCATCATTATACATAACCCAGTTCAACTATGTTAATTCATAAATATATTCCGCAGTGTTCATATTCTAAGAGATAAACCAGGAGTTAGCCAATTATAAAGTTCATTGCACTTTTTGAACTGACCTTAAGTACACCCAATGTAACAAGTAAAAATATCAGAGCACTGCAGGATAGTTTTGTAAAAAGAAAAATAATAAATAAATGAATAAATAGCTCTATTTACCAGTGTTTCTAGATACATTCAGAAGCCCTGACTTAGGCTTCCCACTTAATGATTATAATCCATATTTCCTTGTGTATGTATATACACCCTGGATGCTTGAGCTATGCTTACCCTTCACATTATCTCTACTTACCTGTGTTTGTAGCTACACCGTGGAGGCCTGAACCAGGCTAACCCCCTGGAGAATCACTTTGAGGGTGGTATGGGTGGTGACGGCGCAGGTCGTGATGTGATCCAGGCCCCAGTGAACCCAGTACTGGATGGCGAGCAGGGACAGGGTCACGGGCAGGTGGAGAGACCCAATGTTGTACCTCCAATGGTCAATAATAACCAGGAGAATCAGGTAAGCAAAGCGCTCCAAGAAGGTCAGGATTGAGAACTATGATGTGTGGTTCAACAAGTGAATATTTTTTTTATTACTGTAGTACCCCCCATATAAGCCGCGGCCTATATTAAAGCAAATAAGACTTCCTGTGACCAGCTTGGGCTGTGGGTGTGCCTTATACACAAGGTAAATGGAACCATTAAAGGCTAACTGCCATTGAATGCCAAGTTTGTTATAGGGATGGTTGGGTGGGGGGATACACTTACATCTCAACAAGGCCTTCACCATGCCTTCAATCATAGAATGGGACTGGTGGGTGTGACATGCATTATAGCATTTGGCCAAAGTTTGGGGTATGCCTTATATGCAGAGTTTTCAGTGATATTGATTTAGGCCTTGATGCACCATATAGGTTTGGCCTAAGTGGGGAGTGCACCTTATAGGGCTTAGTACTGAGGCCTAGTGCATCCGCCATTGCTTTATCTGGGAGCTGGCGAGATAAGGACTGATAGCAGTCCGCATGATGGGTACCAGGTGTTACATAATGTACCCAAAAAAAATCTCCACTGAATGTAGCGAGTTATCTCATTGGTTAATAATGTATCCCGGGTCAGCCCTATAGCAAAGCTGCACATTTTCTGTGTGGTGCAATGAAAGGGATCTGTGTAAACTGTGATTGTGGGGATTTAATTAAATGAAACATTTAGAAAAGACTTAATCAGGTAGTGATGTATTCATTTTTAAAAAAGCCTTCTAAGTTGTAAATCTAATTATGGGGGGGGGGGCGTGATTTGCTTTATATCTGTCTGGCTATGCAGAACTACCCCGCATTCTTTGCATAGGGGGTTTTGGCCAAAAAAAATATTAAAAAGTTGGCGCTTAATAGTGGAGTAATGAAGAGAAATTCAGTAAATCTGAGAATACTGTGTGAAAGTTTAACATTTTTGGGATGTACAATTTTCAAAAGATTGTTGAAATTTGATAGGAAAGTTTTAGAAAAACAAGAGGTTTGTAAGAGGTGTCCAATTTTCTATACATTTCTATAGTAAATCAACTTTTTTATAAAGATAATGATAAACTTCAATTTGGATAGTTGTGAGATCAGGGGATATGGAACCCATGTGAGAAATTTGAGGTGTTCCTAATAGGCAGTGTTTGAGTAATTTCCATTTTTATATTTGAGTTTTAGGCTGTACGAAATAGTGCATTGTTTCAAAGACAGGGACTAGGTTGCTCGAGTAAGAGCGTAGTTAAATGTTATAGAAAGTAAAAACTTGTTATTTCCTTATTATGTTTTTATCCATAATAGATGTAGAGTTGATAAGTATATGAATAGGAACAAGTGAGATATTGTTGTTAAGAGTAGATATGAGCTGAAGCATGGCTAGTTGGGTTGGCATTGAAGACCAGGGAAAGCTATGACTGATGTTTGATTGGTCTAGACACAGCTATAATTACCTACTTATTACAACACACAAATTATGACAGTTATGGTGAAGGGGATGGGTAGGTGGTGACACCACCAGACAATAACAAGTGGGTGTGGGAGGCATAGGGGGTGGTAGTTAGGCACACCACTGGGTGTAGGAGGTGACAGGACACTCAGCTAGGCCTCAGCAGTCCTTGGTGGATAAGGGGAAGGGCTACTCAGTCATGAATCAATAGTCCTGGGTGGGAAGGGGTAGGGTCAGTGGCTCGGTAGCTCACAGAGGCTGCCAGAGATGTGCTAGTGGGAGGGGGAGGGAGACAATCAAGCAAGTATTTGTGTTCTTACTGACATGGGGAGGGGGAGGGTCTGGATGTCCCAGAAAGGGATCATTATAGGGTTTTACTTATACCTTTACTTTGCCATAGCTGTACTAAGGATTGGGGTCCGCGGCATTCTTGGGTGGTTGAGAGTCCGTCAGAGTAGCAATGGTTGGTGTAGGTGGGAGGGGGAAGAGCCATAGATCAACACCACCTGCTCCACTCTTATGCTTGCATTCTATCATTTAACTTTTTAAATCTTAGTCAAAAGTGAATTTTGAAAGTTGGATGTTATTTCTCATCAACATTATTGGTCACATTATGTGAAAACTCCTAAAACCTTGAAATTGGATT
The DNA here is from genome assembly GCA_949317995.1 of Acholoe squamosa. Lineage (NCBI taxonomy): Eukaryota > Metazoa > Annelida > Polychaeta > Phyllodocida > Polynoidae > Acholoe > Acholoe squamosa. The sequence continues at coordinate 32,698,360 of OX439050.1, forward strand.
ATTAAAGGTTAAAATCTGCCAATAAACAACAGAACCACAAATCCTTATGTATATCATAGCTCTATAGTTAAAGCTCTAACTGCCACGGCCCCCCATACTGGTAACTGGTTACCATTTAGATTACTTTCACTGAAAATTGCTGTCTAGTTCTGTCTTCTTACTCATGGTCAGATATCACAGCTAGAACTATTAAATGAGAGTGAGAATTAGTTATGGAATACTTTTCTCTAGTTTAAAACTGTATACTCATCAAATAACCTTTCATGAATCTCCTCTATAACTCCAAGTTGCAATTAGATCTACATTTCTGCATATAGAATTTGAGTTTAATATGCCAACTTTCTACGAACAGGTACCTTTACCCCAGGCCCCACAGCTGCATGACAACGAGATTCTGAAAAATGGCCAGCAAGTAAACGATGACGATGATTATGACAATGGTCGTAACAATGGTAAGAATACTAAATACTATATTGTGTGATGTAATGGCTGCACTGATGTATGTAGTTAACAATTTTGAATGTTAAAGTGTTTTATGTGTAATTCCCAGATATCAATAATTTTTTTTTAGTAGTTTGATAGATCTTTGCCTTTTATGGGTTCTGGGAAGATTATTAACTCGAAAAGCGAGTTATAAGGAGACAACCTGGGGCCCTGCACTTTCAGTCATTTTGATGGAAATTTTGTATATAAGAGGCAGAATTACTTAATGAATTTGTAGTACCATCAAAGGGGGAGATGTAGGGGTCTTGCAGGAAAAGGTATTTCATTACAAAGTTTGGTAAATTTTGAGAAATTGTCAATATTGTACAGACTCAGTTGGTTGGCAGCCATAAGACGCTTTTTGCCTCCAATGGTGAAGGTATATGATGTTGATCCATGTATCAACTTTCCCGCCTTTTCTGGGCAATGTGGTGCGAATTGCGCATTTTTGGCGGGAGTTATGCGAATAGTGGCTTGGTGGTGCGAATAACCTGGGTAAGGGAGTGCTGAGGCAACAGGATGAGTGCACAACTCATGGGAGCCAATCACTTCACTTTTCGAGTTATCAGCAATTTACATTGCTGCATTATATTTTTAAATGCCCCAAGTGGGAGGGTCAAAATAAAAATAAGTTTCTAGACACACAGTCACCTACATAAAATGTGTAGGCCATGTGGTGATGTATAGAGATTTAATTAGTCGGGGCATGTGGTATTACCGTAAAACCTCACCTATAAGTCGATTTTTTTTTTGGTGTTTTCTTTTTGTATAAGCAGAATTTCCATCTCCAAGTTGGGGGGTCGACTTATAGGTGAGGTTTTGAAAAAAGTAATATGAATATTTAAGTGGTCCCAAAAACGTTTTAGTCTTGAATTATCCTAGGGATTTATACCTTGATTTCAAGAAGTAATCGTTTATTCCAAGCCTAAATTAACATTTTCTATACATTTATTTTTAACACAAAACGGGCCAAAATTTCATTGGAGAGGGAAAATATTAGTGTGATTGAAGGGTCTGGTATCCCCAATATTCTCAAGTTGGGGGGGGGGGGTCGACTTATAGGTGAGGTTTTACTTTTTGTCATTATGATTCAGTTTAAGTCGAATTTCTGGCTCTAAGTTGGGGGGTCGACTTATAGATGAGGTTGACTTATAGGTGAGGTTTTATGGTAGATAGAGGCCTACTACCCGATATATTGAATGTGTGTTGCATGTGAATTAGACTACCGTAAATCCCAGGATTCTATAATACCCATAGTCCACTTGGCCTCTGTCGGCTGATTTAGCAATACAAATCCTATATAAAACCTGGCGACAGAGGCATAGTGGACTTTGGGTATAAGGCCTCCAGTTCATGTAAAGGCCTTGGCTTTTACGTAGGAAATTCCGGCTTCCCTAGCCCACTTAAAGGGGTCTATTCCTCCTCTTTTCTATCCCCTCGGATGTGTGTGGTGCACATATGCGTGGGCACCAACACATTTCTCTGAAATAGTAATGCAGTTCTCGCCATGAATATGACCTTAGCTGTCGAAATGGCGTTAAACACCTATTACTCACTCACTCACGTAGGAAATTACAGTAGTTTATCATTATTAGCCTTGGACATGTGATATCAGATATAAACTCAAATGTATTTTCTATTGAGAAACTGACTTCAAAGGCTTCCCTCTTGTCTGAGAATGCAGATACAGCTGCTTTGTATGCCATACCAGTTTTGTTCGACCAAATGAAAACATTTTGGTAACATTTTCTCTGTGTCTTCTTGTCATGTATATATTGTTCTGTGAGTTACATTTCCTGTTTTTTTAGTCTCTTGAGGTATCAGTTTTGTATTTTCTATCAATCTATTACACTAGACAATAATAAAGGCGGTAAATGAAGGTAAGGATGATGGTAGAATGGGGCTTCTTTTACTGGTCTTGAATGTGTTTCCCTTATTTGTTGTTTATTCCCCCAATAATCTGGTCTTCCTGAGCTTATCCCCCAACAGCCTCCAATAAGATTTATTGATGTTAATACTATATTACCAGCACACATGCACACAGAGGTACACCATAATTTATATAGATACTAGTATCTTTAACCCTTTAATATATAATCTACTGGCACTGCATTATTGCATTATGCCAATCTTTAGGAAGTGTATAAACTCCTTAAGATTGACATGGAGCATGGGTAAATGCCATAAAAATGAAATGCCATTGAGCATTAAATCTTAAATGCTGCCCTTAAAGAATTGAGGTTTCTGCACATTATCTGCTGGCTGTTTTCCAGGCATATCTCTGATATTTTTCTAAAAATTCTTTATTTGCTGCCAGCTTTATAGTGCCCATGTAGATGATAAGGTGGAGGACGCATTTTATTCACAGTTTACTTCCTTCCAGTTACAATGGCCATGACAACACTGTAAGCATGCTTAGTGTGAGTGTGCTGTTTAACACTAAGTATAAGGCCTACACATGGATTACTAACACTAGATTATCACACATGTATATAGTATTAAGACTATATGAGATATCACCTCAGAGAAAAGATCAAAATAATAAGAATGTAACAAGGTTTCCAAATAACCCCATTGTTTTAGATTTCTATATATATAAAAAAAAGATACAGTGTTGGGAGATGAGGTCTTGTTGGTTTGTTGGACTCATCATTTCCTAAATCAAGACTTGAGAGTTTCCCTCTTCAAAAGCACCTCCTTCCCTAATACTGTGTTCTTCACTGGATAAGGTGTTCCCTAAAACTTTTATTAACCCATCCATCTTTGTGTTTCCTTGTGGTTGTGGTACTGGACTTAGACAACAAGAGGTAAAGCTGTCAACATGTCGACAACTTGGTAAAGATTCTAGTAATGAGAGCTAAATGGAATATGCACAGGAATATTTACATCTTTCCCCTTTGATTCATGAAATATGTTGTGATGTAGAATACAATTCACAATTTTACCCTCTAGATAGGTATAGTATGATTGGGATAATTAAGATGTAAATGGTCTATTTTACACACCTTTGGAGAATATCTAAGACTTCAAGCCATAGTGGAAAAGGGAAAAATATTCTCTAAACTTCAAGACATACCTTTTACTGAAGCCACACCACCTTTGTGTGTCTACATTTTATTCATCTCTTCTTTTCTAAGTTCTTTTAAATAATTTTTTTCTGTGGTTGCTGCCCAACCACCATGCCTAAACATACATTTTCAAAATTCATATAAGAGAAAGTAGTCTTTAGTTTCAATAGTCCCTTTAAACAAGAGAGGAATGACATTTTCTTGAAGAAAGGACGTCATTTTCCAGAAGATTGTGTATTCTTTTTCAAATTCAAATACACAAGTTTCCCACGATGTCAGCCTATATCTATTAAAAGTTTCAAAAGACTCCTGGTATTATATAAGAATTCAAAACAGGTTCACAGTAACTTAAACAGAAGTCTAACTTGTGCAGTGAAAGATTTATTTTTTTCCTAAATACAATATTATACTGTTTATTTAATAAACTCTACATTCCTTTACTGTTCACAGATAACAAACCACAACAAGATGACCAGGAAGACCAAGAGGATGATGATAACTACCCAGCAGACAAAGCCAGGAAATAACCACAACTTAGTGGAACTCTGTATAAAGTCTTCTATAGAGTGAATGTAGAGTGAAAGAGAAGAGAAGAAGTGTTCATTCTCATTGTATGCATGTGTTATGAGTGTTTTGGGTCTCACTGTATTCTTCATACCGTAATCTCCCGTGTATAAGGCGCAGACTTCCTAGAGTTTTGGAAAATTCTTGAAAGAATGAAAAATTCATAACTTTGGTTCTACTGAATGAATTTTCAAAATTCAAAAAACAATGGGTAGCTTGGGCCACCTTGGGCCCTCCTGGGCCCCATTTTTCCTATTTTGACCAAGGGGGCATGTAAGATATCAAAAGAAAGGTCTTGGTGTCCCCCTTGTGGATCCAATGAGAACTAAAACCCCCCGTATAAGATGCGCCTTATACGTGGGAGATTACGGTATTCAGTTTTTGACATGGCAGACGTCATTTTTACTTTTGTGGCATCTTAAAGTGTGTTCTTCAAAGAGCAGACAACATTTTGTAATGCTTCAGTTATAGAATTACTAGATGTGGCAATGTTGCCCTGTGGGAGAGCTGTGCTGATGGCATCGTTCAGAATGAAGTCGCCACCAGGCCCACCTAATACCACCAGAAAGCACCCTTTCTGCTGAAGTAAGCACTATGGAATAATTTAGTCCCCTCTCAAATTGATATTGTACTTTTCCCGAGAGGATGCTTACAGGTAGTTTGAAGGAGCTGATTATGGGTTTTAGTGAGGTCACTGACAGACAATGAGTTTGTTTTATATCACATAAGCATTAGGATATCATTTAAGATGACATTATTAGGAAAATCCTCACGACTTTGGCCAAAGTTAATGCATCACCCTTCGACCATTATCTATAGTTTGATCATGGGTCAATTATTCCCACTAAAATTGATGACAATGGGGGACAAGGAAAAAAAACAATTCATTATTTTGGCAAAGAATAACGTTTCTTTTTGGAGTTACAAGCACATTCTAATGTTCCTCTATCACCACTCAACAAATTACCATTTTGGCCAGACTTGTGAGGATTTTGGAAAGGTGCCATTCGTTATGACAGCAATTAGAATTACATGTATCCATTCACCCTGTATATATTAACGGTATACTCATCAGACACACATTATTTGTGGGATTACCGTAATCTCCCGCATAGAAGACGCGCTGCGCATATAAGACGCACCCCAAACTCAGCACATGCATTTTCGCGTATAAGACGCACATTTTAAGGCTGAAATATGTAAGATTAGTACATTTCTATAGTAAAATTACCCCTCGTATAAGACGCACCCCCAATTTCAGTACATCCTATAAGACCCCCCAGCATTTTGTTTGGCCTAGAGGACGCGTCTTACACGCGGGAGTTTACGGTATATTACCTTGGTTTGGGTATTGTTATGTCACTCCTTCAGAGTTTGTTAGCTTACTAAATATATATGTATAAAATATGTTTGTTGGAAGAGAATGGGTAGTGTGGGTGCAAGCATGGAATTCAGTTCAAGAAAGGAGAGATACCACTGTGATTATTGCTACATATATGGACCTAATTCATACCTATGTAGCGAGTCCTCAGAAAATGCTTAAGCAATTGTATATGGGGATCTAGAAATTATTTCTCTTGCCTAAAGATATGATTTTGAAAGATAGAGCTTTGGTTTCATTATTGCCATATTCAAGAATTTGAAATGGAGCATTTCCATTGTTTGAGATGGCTGGTTAGAATTATATAATGTAAAAAGGGGATGCTTTGGAAGATGATGTCAACTTTATGGTGGGATATCACCATTTTCTACAAATATACATTTTTACAAATACTATGTATATAAATAATTTATGTTAATACTAAATGTTAAAGGGGAGACGTTCTGAGAGACATGTTGTGAGTAGTATTGAAGTTGTTCAGACCCCTGAAAATTACCCACCCAACTAGAGAAATGTTTGATAAATGTAAACCTCCCCCCCCCCCTCCCCAATTGTTTGTACTGCAAGCCTACAGGTCACAATGTAAATTGCAACAAGCTACTATTAAAGAACAACAATTGATAGTTATTCAAGATACTGTGTATACTACTCCATTAAGAGCCAAAATGCTTTGTGTGGGAACTGTTATATCATGTGAGTTTTTGTTGATGTTGCGTTTCATTTTCAAAGCTGAAAATCAGCTTATGTTTGCAATATCATGGTTAAAATGAGGGACCTCTTTCTTACTGAACCCCATGTGTATGCTAATTTTATCAAACAAGAAGTCACTCTGTGGAATTTAGCTGTGCATTAAGGTTGTATTCTACACATTTGTAGGAAGTGATTTGACCGTCTTTGATACTCAAGGACATAATTGAAACAATACTGACATCATCAAGCATGTATGTAATTAGGGAACTCTATTAGTTTGCACTCAAATCTGTCTGGATCTATTGCAAGAAATGAAGCAGAATTTTTAAGACACTGGGTGAAAATCAGGCGACTATTTTTTCATTGATTTTGAGGTAGAACAGTTATCATCTATGTTGTTGTTGGAGACATTTAAAAATGAAATGGAAATTTGTGTTGCTATGCATTTGTCTGAGATGAGCATTTATTGCAAAGCAATATTAGATTTTCAAACGGTAGTTTCTTCACTTTAATAGTAAATAGTCCTGAAGACACTAATGATCTTTGGATCGATGTTAGGGGACCAAAACATGGTGTGCTGGACATCAGCCAATGTACTGTGTACCCTTTTTCACAGTCATATTATTTGCAAAATTCTTCTATAGTTTAAAAATCTCGGGTATAAGGTGCACCTTAACTTTGGCTGCTTCTGTAAGGCACACTATGGGTCATCCTTTTGTTTAAGCTGCACCTTATAAGCAGGGTATATTACAGTACCATAAACCTCTCAATGGAACTGCATCTGCATCTAAGCTGCCCAATGAGTTTTTGTAAAAGCTATATACCCAGGCGATAAAGCTGCCTCTTTGAACCAAAATTGGCCTATTTCTTTCTACATGTAATTAATGGATTTTTCTAAATTTATAGTCCCATGAGTAGCTAAAAGGGTACCAGTCCAGGGGCTGCCTTGGGGAGGTTTTATAAGCACACCTCCCCATCACCCGCCATTGGATCTGAATGCTCTATTATTTGCAGCACATATTCAAGCTTTTACGGTACCTACAAAAACTGGCCAACTATATTGACCCATATAAACTAACCTAATGTGGTCAATTGGGGGATAATGCAGGAGTGGCTTACAGGTAACAGGACAGACATAAGAAACAATGAAGGGGCATTTAATACAGTTTACCAGTATGCATACAATAGTGTGTTTGAAATGTGCCCGCTTGTAATGGGTGCAGGAACATGTAGCATCTCTTTGGGAGTGGTTATTATTCAACAATAGGGAGGATTCTGGGTTTGAGGGGCGGGGCATAAAACCTTTGTTCCCTCCTGGGGGGCGTAAATACTTTTGCCCCCCCCCCTTGAAGGGGCAGGCCCTTTTTCTAGTTAATAGCCTGTGCACTACTTAAAGAGGGGCATGACACTTTTCCGCACCTCTGGCATGGGGGTAGGCAATTTTTGACAGTCATTGAAGGTGGGGGAGAGAAAATGTTCGCACATCCAAGTGAAAACTCACCACCTTCTCTTGATAAGTAATGACCACTCCCATACAAAATTACTCTGCATACATGTTGCCATACTTCTCATGATCTTACACTCACTGCTGTATTTAATGTGTAGGCTGGTAGGTATTTTACCTTATTTGCCCCAATATTGGAAGTATGAAGAAGTTCTGAGTATAAAAAGAAGGCAAATATTATGTATGCAGGTTGGAATATTATTTTTGTACACCACCGTCTCAAGAACAAATTTCAAAAGAGGCAGGTCACATACCAGTGTATAGATGTGGAGAGTTTTGAGATGTGAAGAATTGTAGGAACGCGTACCTTGTGCAATGATATCAGTGTGTTGGGTGTCCTGTCCACCTTGTTAAGTCCTCTTATCTCTGTAAATATCATGTAACAATCAGTCTGGACATTGATGGTGGTAGCTGCCTATAACCTGCTGTTATCAGTACATTTCGATAAGGAGGAATAAAATCATGGGGAACTATTGTTTGAACAGTGGCATCCTTATAAAGGATGGCATGTTTTAAACATGTTGCTCCCTTATAAAGTGGTCAGTTATTATTGTCTCCCTTGTTGTTGTCTTTTATGTACCACAGAACTTCACATGTCTGTGAAATCAATATGTGACTTGTAGGTGGGTAAAGATAAGAGGCTACTATCAAATAGCTCAGGATTTGCCTCCTGAGTCCTTCATTGATCTCAAGGCATCAACTCGAGGGAGTGGGGGCTCTGTGCAGGTTGCCTTGTATGTTAAGTTGGAATGTATGCAAATGAGCCTTTTCCTCTTTAAAGAACCGGATTGATGTTAGTTCATCCTTTTGGCAATAGGCAACATGTCAGTGCCCTCACCATATTTGGACAAATTTGAAGGAAGAGATGTAATTCCACAGATTTCACCTATGTTTTTTATGTGACTTCCGGTTCATCGCACAGGTGCCATTCAGTGATCATGCAGATTTTGCAAACTCGCATGCATTGCTTCATCATTGTCATGCCATTTCTATATGATAGACGGCAGCTGCAGCAGTATGGGTCTATGTTCGATACAAGCACTAGTGATGCGCAAATATGGAGCTTCATGTGCTCAACTTGGCTTTTATTGCTACAGCAGCTCCATTATAAAAAAAAACTCCCCCCAAGAGAAGTTATTTTCAATGATTCCCTGGAAGTTTTCCACCATTTCGGCATCATGGACTGCACATGCGCAACCCGAATTAATTCAAACAAGACAAGATAGTGGTGGCTTACATGAAATTCGAATGAACAGTGGGATTTTCCATGACTTAAGGCATACCAACGCCTCCCGACTATTGCATATACAATAGAACAGTCCCCTGACGTCCTCCTTGTTTAAACCACATTTGACCCCCCCCCCCATCCTTCTTTGCCGTGCTGCTAAGCATCATTATTAAACATAGCAAGGCATTTGTGATGAAAATCTATCATAGTTCATACAGAAATTATTAGGCCACTATTATATCTTTTTTATGGGAGACTGTTATGAATAACCTTTTCTTAATTACCTAATCAGGTCTTTAGTAGTCAAAACATAGGCCGTCTCCTATTATAGTTTACACTCAAATACAGCTCATTTTCATAATATTGGGGTGTTCCATACTGAATTATTGATGTGCTGTGATTGGTTGAAAAGATTTTTCTCTCTTTGATCATTATTGCCATATTCAAGAATTTGAAATGCATTTCCATTGTTTGAGATGGCTGGTTAGAATTATATAATGTAAAAAGGGGATGCTTTGGAAGATGATGTCAACTTTATGGTGGGATATCACCATTTTCTACAAATATACATTTTTACAAATACTATGTATATAAATAATTTATGTTAATACTAAATGTTAAAGGGGAGACGTTCTGAGAGACATGTTGTGAGTAGTATTGAAGTTGTTCAGACCCCTGAAAATTACCCACCCAACTAGAGAAATGTTTGAAGATAGTGGCTATTATAGTTTACACTCAAATACAGCTCATTTTCATAATATTGGGGTGTTCCATACTGAATTATTGATGTGCTGTGATTGGTTGAAAAGATTTTTCTCTCTTTGATCCAATGTGTTGAATTTAGTTGACTGTTTTGCAATAGGTAGTATGCAAATAGGGCCTGGGTTTAGCTGGTGGGACTTAGTTCTTTCAATACTCACTAGATGGTGCCAACTCACTGCAGGCTCACTGCATGTTCCTACTCTGATGGCAAACTTGGTCCTATTCTGACAGGAAACCAGTTTGTTTATTGGTATGGACCACTAAATTTGACTTGGTGACATGGCCATTTCTTAAAATCGACATGTGACATGGGCCTTAGTGACATGAGGCAAAACAATTAGTGACATGACATAGGTGCTTTCTTAAATTCGCCATGGGACATGATAGGCTCTTAGAGGTGACATGTGACATGGGGATTTAAGTGACAAGTGCCATGACCATTTTTTTAAATCGACATGTGACATGGGGCACCCCCCATCCACACCCCCTTGTTTCATGAGGCTACATATATTATATAAGTAACACAGCTGGGGGAATGTTTGTAATTTCTATCGCCACCCCCAATTGTTTACAATTGGACAGACCCCTTATATCTTACTTGTTAAATTCTAGTAAAAAGTGAAATCTGATCTCATCTTATGATACCCTGCATTTGATCAATATATTACATTGTTTTGTACTCCTTATATTAACCAAGATGGCATTCTTCAATTTTAATTGCTGGTACTGCCAGTACCTGCCCACCCAGGACTGCTGAGGCATGACTGAGCATCCCCCGCCCACCCAAGGCTAGGCACCACCTACATAACTTATGCTTGAAACAGTATCCCAGGCTAAAAATCCTTACAAAGTCGGGGCTTACAGCTAAGCTAAATAAAATACTCAGAAACAAACTTTCAGTATGGACTTAGAAGATTGAAAAAACTGTCCCCAATATCCTAGAAACATATATCTTATAGATAAGTGATACATTCTTTACTTCAAATGAGAAGTAAAGAATGTATGGCCCCTTACCCTGGGTTGGTGTGAGAAACCGTATTGGAGGGAAGGGCAGAGTGAAAGCAGCATATGAATGAGGGGGAATTGCACTACACAGTTCCGTATTTGATTATGTTTTTGTTCAATTGCCACATAATATAAATATGAACACGGACCTTTATTTTCCAAACGCAGAGGTCCGCCTTCAGATACAGACTTTTAGGTTTTTTTGTTCATAACGCGGCTTCAAATGCAGCCCTCCATGTAGCTTTTTATCCTATTTAAATGTGAGGGAGGTAGGGGTGGTAGGTATTGAATTTTCATAGGAATACAACACTTTTGGGTAGACGTTGCCTCTGTATTATTAAAAAGGTGAAAAATATAAACCGCATTGAGGTCAGAGTAGTGACCTTGACCTTCTACCCTTTCCGGCAGTCTTCTCAAAGCAGTTCAAGCACACATTTGGTGCACCTTTGTGACCCTAACTCTAATCCACCATGCCTTACAAGATAGGAACTAAGCGTATCTATCCCAATAGAGTTGACCTCCTGAGCTTTTTCTCGGACAGGAAATTCCAGCAGAGGTACAGACTCAGCAAGGAAGTACTTCGAATCCTGATAAAAAAAAACTATGTATCTACTCTACAAAAGAAGGTCCTGAGAGGGGTCCATGCTGTTACCCACAGGATAAGGGTAAGTTTGCCTTAGAACTTCAATCATGTTTTATCCCTTGGGGGGGCACTTCTGTTTTTCCTGACACATACCCTTGGTTACAGGGATTTCATTGAAAACTGACCCTTCATAAACTGACCCTTGCTTAGAGGGATTGCCCCTTGACAAAAAAGGCGAACACATGTTTACCTCCAACACATGAAGTCCCCCCTGAGTTTTCTCCCTCACACATGACCAAGAATAAAATATCACCCCGTCCCTTCGAAATGTAGGTTTACAATGAAAATATGTGGTATGTTTATCAATGAAAACTATTTGTCTATTTATTTCAGTTCTGCATAGCCCTATGCTACTTTGCGATGGGGGCCAACTACTCGGCCGTGGGGGACTGCCATGGGGTCTCCAAGACCATGGTCTCCCACTGCGTAAGAGATGTGAGTGAATACTTCCGTCGTCACCTCAATGAGTATGTCCACTGACCCGACCTGAAAACCAAGAAGGCCAACAAGGCCGTAGTATTTCTCAGAGAGACTAAGAAGCCAGGATGCTTCGGCCTGGTGGATGGGACCCACATCCTGATACACTGCCCTCACGGAATTAACACAGGATGAAAACCAATAATATTGTTATAAAGGTTATTACTCCATAAACGCCATGGTAGGTTCATTTTTGGCTTATCTTTACTTTCCGTCAATACTCTTTTATACTTCTTGATATATTTTAAATATATAAAAAGGTCTGGTTTTGTTTCCATATCAGTCATTTCTACAAAATTTGTTTTCACGCTACATGTTTCTATTTATTGAAAAAAAAATATCAAAAGCTTATAAAAACAATTTTGTCTTTTCAGATTATCTGCGATTATACCATGGTTATCACATTCTTGCACGATTTTACGGTGCCGGGAGAGGATAAAGACGTTCGAATAGTACGCGCTTAGTGAACGGATGTTGACACTTGGATTGAAACGAGATGACAGCAAATTGACAGTGACCATTTTAATTCGATATTAAAAAAACTATAGCAATAAGACCTTAATGCGTATAGAGGATGAATCTAGATATTATAATCTATCACCTACCTTAAATTTGGCATGATTTGAACTGTATATGATACAGGATTGAAGATATAAAAATCGAATCGAGCGAAATTTCTCCGTCATGTTGACTGCGTAGCGCATGGATTATTTACCGCGGCGAGACACAAGTTGTCACGTTGGCATATGCTCTATGGGTTTTCTGGCTGTCGCGCGCAGTCCTTACCAGCGGTTCTACTATGAAAATGCCTGTAGGACACACGCCGAGGTAACACTTTGCGTCCAACCGGCTTTGTCGTCTCGCCGAGAAACCAAGATGGCGGAGGAGCTTGAACAAGACGTATCGCTTGGATTTTTATTTCTTCATTTTATAAGGTAATTACTTAAGAAAATGGAGGAAACCATGGTATAAACGCCATACATAACAAATAGAGGTTCACTCGTTGATTCTAGGGGGTTAGATAAGAAGGCACTCGGCCTACGGCCTCGTGCTTCTTATCTCCCCCTAGAATCAACTCGTGAACCTCTATTTGTTATTTATGCCTTTACTACGACGGCCTGATAATGCACGTCAATGCAGCGAACCCAGGGAGCTGCAATGACGTCTACGTAATGAATGGGTCCCAGATAAAGTACCTTGGTGAGAGAGCAGACTTTCGGAGCCTATTTCTTCTAGGCGACTCGGGGTAAGATATTACTTTTACATAGATATTCTTTAAAAAAATTGACCCCTAAATTTGGTTTAGAAAATTTTGTCTAAGTTTTGTTCTTCCTTGTAAAAGTGGATTTAAAAAAAATTGAACTCTAAATTATGTTGTGGAGAAGATTTTGTCTAAATTTTGTTTTTCTTTGCAGGTACATGCTTACGGACTATTTCCTGACCCCCGTGAAGGTAGAGGTTACAGAAAACGACGTCATTTATAACCGGTGGCACAAGAAGACTAGGTCAATTGTGGAAAGCCAGATTGGACAACTCAAACAGAGATGGAGGTATTTTTGTCTTTTTATTTTACTTTGTTCAAAGTCACAAAGTACAAACACACTAATCTCATCAATGGAAAAATAATTTCTGTATAAAACACAAGCACATACATTTTTCTTTCTGTGATTACACTCATCATGTATTATAACACTTTCACTTTGAAAGTTCTTAACATATTATACCAAAAGAAATCAATTTACTTTAATTTATATCATATTTTTAACCAGGTGCCATGATGCAAGTGGAGGCTATCTTTTTCACATGCCACAGTGGGCCGCTGCTATCATTGAGACAGTATTGTTTTCCCCCCGTACAAAAAGTTCTTTCTTTGTCGAGTTGTTCAAACTCTTATCTATCCTTTCAAGGCTGGGCATGTTCACAACTTTATTTAGCATCTTTTCTGCCACTTTTGGCGATGATCGAGTACCAGGTGTTTTCTTTTGTAATGTGTTTTTTTTCTTTGTATTCTGGGGGGTACTAAAGATCTATGCAGTATAAAACAACATTGAAAACTTTTTTTTTGCCAAAGTTTCATAATCCTCCATACAAAAACCTTATTTCTTAATCTATATCCACATATCATATACCGTCGTAAAGAGCAGACTGTAGGGCTTAATATGAGTAAATATCCAGGTTGATTGAAAAAGCTATTGAAGATTTAGGTGATGGTTAACATTAAAAAATAATTCAGAAATTTGTCCTCACCGTTTGGTAGATTTATTCATTTTCCCCTCAATTAATGTTATTATATCTACAAAGTAGCATTCATATTCATTATACTTAATGTTTAACTTTGCATGTCTGAGGAGAATTAAAATCTCTTTATAATTAGTTACTCAAAAATTAAGAAAGTAAGAAATCCACCCAAAATGCAATAATTCCTATTTGGAGGCTCATAATTGATGTATTTTTACCTAATTTTGGCATAAATTGTGCCACAATGACCATTGAATAGAAATTTAAAAATTCTAAAGTGGTTCTGTCAGTTAGGTTAGATGCTTCTGCACAAATTAGGAGCTTCTGCACAAATTAGGAACATCTTCAATAAATCATGTATTCCAGAGCGATAAAGCTGTGATTGATTGATTGATTTGTGTTTTACAGCACTTTAGCGGCACTAAGTGGCTATCCCATGCTTCACAGGTTGAGAATTTAACAGAGGAATGTGTCAGTGCCCGCGCATATGTGCACAAGACACATCCTGAGGGGATAGCAAAGAGGAGATATAGACACTTTTAAGGGGGCTAGGGAAGCCCAGATAAAGCTGTGAGTGGAGCAGACTGATACTGCCTGAGTATTGGACTTGGAGGCAGAGGTGTTTGAACGTTTTCTTACCATTTCCGCCGCAGCCAGAAGATCCTCCTTGGACTTCCCATACATGGACTTGGAGACAGAGGCAGAGGTGTTTGAACATACCAAGTTGTCTTTTTTCTCATTTTTTCATTGAACCTGTCCACTATCTTGCACAGGTTTTTCCCTGGGAGCCTTGGTTCGGTCAGGGCTCTGGGTTCATTTTGGGTGCCCATGGCATCAACCTCATTCGAGAATGTATCGGCAACAAACGAGTTGTATTGCTTCTCGTAGTCGAGGGCCTGTTCCATTCCTATGTTCTGTTGCATCGCCGCCTCAGCAGTAACGGACTCCTCCTTGTTGACGAAAGGCTCTGTGGACATCAAAAATAATAAAAATTTATTTACTTAATAAAAAAAATGTTTTTTTAATATTTATGTGTCATTTCTTTACATCCTATGATAATCAGAACATGATATATAGGGAAAAAAAACTCATATGAGCTAGGAGTATTTAAGTATGTTTGTTCCAGCATATTGTACATAGATGGTAATGCAAGAGCGGGTCATTGTGGGTGTGGTTTGTCCAGTATTTTAGAGAACGATGAGGCCCTTCGGTGTTTACGGGGATTTTCATCTTGGACATTTTCATGTAAATCATCCACTTCTTGTTCTGTGTTTTGAAAGATTTCTTTAACCCATTAAGGGCTGGCTATGAGAGGACTTTGAAAGGCTAGAGGACTGAATTTTGAGCAGTACATTTATCAGGGGGCGGGAGGGTCCAAGGTAGAATACACTATCCATGACTTTGATATCATTTTTAACCATTGTACAATGTCTCTATCACTGTAAACTTCTCAGATTCGAATTCCTCAGCCTGAAAATAGGTAATTACCATCATCATACCAAAAACAGAAATTCAATTAAGTCTCTCTGAAATTTCCAAACATGGCTGCCACATAATATATCTATGTCGATTATACTCAACATCAGGCCCTACATGGTGTTGAAAATACTCAACATCCGCCCCTACATGGATGTTGAGTATTCTCAACATCAGGCCTTAATGGGTTAAAGACCGGCCGAGAGGAAGTTTTATTGGATATTCCAGTGATGTACTTTGCTGTTTGGATTCAGATAACCTGTCTTGATGTACCTATGGTTTGGCCTGCTTGATTACCTTGCCCCGATGTGCCTTGTCTTTAAGAGTCTGGGTTATACTGAGTCAAGGTCCCTAGTCAAGAAAAAGCAGTGAGTGGAGCAGACTGATACTGCCTAAGTATAGCGGTCCTGATACACCTGGTCTCAGAGTAGCTGCAGATTGATAGGCCTGAGCTGAATTTCCATGAGCACCCTGAGTCTGAGAGTCTGTTTTTTGATTTTCTTCCCTTTACCTGGCTACTTCACATTTTCTTACCATTTCCGCCTCAGCCAGAAGATCCTCTTTGGACTTCCCGTACACAGACTTGGAGGCAGAGGTGTTTGAACATACCAAGGTGTCTTTTTTCTCAGGCTTTTTTCATTTTGTCGTTGAACCTGTCTACTATCTTGCACACGTTTTTTCTGTGAGCCTTGGTTCGGTCAGGGGTCTGGGTTCATTTTGAGTGCCCATGGCTTCAACCTCATCCGGGAATGTACCAGCAACAAACGAGTTGTATTGCTTCTCGTAGTTTAGGGCCTGTTCCATTCCTATGTTCTGTTGCATTGCCGCCTCAGCAGTAACGGCCTCCTCCTTGTTGACGAAAGGCTCTGTGGACATCAAAAATAATAAAATTTATTTACTTAATAAAAAAATGGTTTTTTTTAATATTCATGTGTCATTTCTTGACATCCTATGATAATCAGAACATGATATATAGGACAAAAACTCATATGAGTTAGGAGTATTTAAGTATGTTTGTTCCAGCATATTGTACATAGATGGTAATGCAAGAGCGGGTCATTGTGGGTGTGATTAAAAATGTACATCAAAATTTCAGTTTACAATTATTGTAGAGTGGTTTAATTTGTCTAATAAAATGAAACACAGGAAAAACCCATTACATAAATATACATTTTGGGATATTCCCTCCAAGAAAATATTGTAGAGGTACGCATTGTCTAACCATAGAGTTGGGTACCGTCTGACGTGGCGGGTGAGTCGAGTCGTCGGACGTTCCTCAGGTTCCGGATAGGTGGCAGCACCGATCCGGGTCTGTGGGGACATCTGACGACGAACACCTGGGTCCTTATATAAAGCCCAGGGCTCAGCCGCTACGTCAGAGGCCCTTTAGGCCTCCGCACCATGTAGACCATTATCCATCATTATTAGCTGCCTCTTCTATACCATTCGGCAGCCGTGAGTGTGCACTAAGTAATAAAACTAACCGTTGGCATACACTTGAAATACTGTCTTACTCTTTCTTTCCGAATCGTAAGACCCGAACCCCCCAGGTCCGTAAGGCCGCAAACCCTTACACTGGTGCCGTGACCAGGATATTCTGGTGTATAGCCCGGACGTTATAACGTCCGAACGGCTGGTACATGGGTTAGATAGCCTCATGGAAGCTAACCCAGCAGGGCAATTAATTGCCCAGGAGAATGGCAATGGATCATTAGTGCTCCAAACCCATTCGAACTCCCAAGATGCGGAATCTGCATCTTGGAGAGATCCCGAACCCCACTATAATGATAGTGAGGAGAATCTACCAGACTCTGTACGACGTGAACAGTCCATACAGAGACAGGGTAATTTAATGAGCCAACAATCACTTTTTGAAGAGTTAACTAATTCGATGTTCGAAGTTGGTGGTAGTACTAATCCAGAACATCCGGCACCAATGCCAAAAAGGGTAACATTCGGAGAACTACCTTATAGATTACCCAGACCCGGACTACCAATATTAGATTACAGCGCTATAGATGGCGACTTAACCTATGCGGTACCAGAAGGTGAGGAATTTAAACGACCGGATGTCCTGTTGTTAAATGAAACTTATGTAACTTTGAACGAGAACCTAAATACCTTGGTCAAAGCTAAAGATGAAGTATTCCATGAAAAACTTCAGCTGGAAGAGGACCTAACTGGCATGCGGAAGGAATTCGAAGCCAGAAGGAGTGAGTACATGAAGGAACTCGAGAATGAAGAATTAAAACTTCAGGAAATGAGAGAGTCATTCAATAAGGAATATGACATTAGACACATTCGTATCCAAACATACATAGATACGAACGACCAACTAAGTCTTGATAAGGCAAAATTCGAATCCGAAATATGCCATTATCAAAGCGAGTTAGAGAAATTGAAACTTCAGTGTACTAAACAGGCTGAAGACAATGAAACTATCCGGGTAGGCATTATAGCTTACAATAAACAACTGGAGGAAGATAGACAGAAACTCACGAATGAGCTTCAGGAATTGCAGACTACTGCAATAACCTTAGATAAATATGTAGAAGCCGCCCAGTTGACTATAGGTGATATAGATCCAGCTGTGGTGTCTAAAATGTTGGGGAAAACATCCAAGGATGCAACTCCAACTAGATACAACCCATTCGTTGACGACGGGGCTGATAAGAATGTAGTATCCGGAGTCTATAAGAAACCGGATAATACTGCAGGTAATGGAACCGCACCTACACCAGCAACTCCAGTGCTGGATACGATAGGTCCGGCACCACCAATACCAGATTTGAGTCACAAAATTAAAGCGACTCATGATAGTGCTACTGGAGCTAACAATAATACACCAGTAGCACAACTGAGAGTACATATGACATATGATAACACCACCTTCATATTTCCCCCAACCCGGCCACAGTACACCAGCAGGTCCAAGATTACCGAACCCACCTCCGGGTCAAGGTAATGGCCCTAATGATGGACGTTTCCCAAGACCAAACCCGCCACAAAACAATGTTAATGGCGGTACGTACCGGCCAAGAACATCTTCCTATGGATATAGATATAATTATAATCCATCAGGAAGTGGTAATTATCAAAATGGTAATAACTATAACCAGGGATGGAATCAAAATAATTCTTACCCTAGGTATGCGTCTTCTGGAAACGCCGGTTACAGTGGTGGATGCCCTAGCGGTTCATCCGGAAACTATCGTAATAATGGTCCACCAGGAGGGAACCCTCCAGGCGGCCCAGGATAGGAGCCAATGCATCCAAAATCTTGGCATTGACTGCTACCGAAAGGGAGCAGATGGCATGGAAGTCATGAACTGGAGCATGCGAGAAGCAGATAGACTACGCGGATGTAATAATCAGGCACGTAGACAGGCACGGATACCCCCTCCATATGATTCTAATGATCCATGGAAGGACAGGTACCAAGCTTTTGTCGACGAAGTCAACTGCAGTGGCTGGACAAAAGAAGAAGCTCTGCCGTATTTGATCTGTTGGTTGAATAAAGGTGGAAAAGTAGCCCCCAACCAATGGAGAGCAGCTTACGGATTATACGGCACCTATGATCAATTGGTCGAATGTGCCGCATACCTATTTGGATCAATCGTTAGAGAAGATCCGTGGGTAAGCTTCAAGAAACGGACACAGAAACCTAAAGAATCTCACAAGGTCTTTGGTTTGGAGCTACAGGACTTGCTATCAAAAGCGCGTCCGAATTGGGCTCATGATGATGACTGTTATCTACAAGAGTTGTTTATACAATTCTACAATGGATTGCGGGATCCGGATCACAAACAAGTAGTTTGGGATTCTTGGAAAGATGATACTTCCTTCAGTGACTTGTTCATAGCAATTGATGGACATGACATGAAGAAACGATTGGTAGGTCTAGGACCTAACCCGGTAAGAGCAGCTCCGCTTCAACACGAAAGTACACCTGCTCCGATATATGAAAATTCCCAATTAGCCCCGGTCGATTCGTATGAGGCTGATGAGGAGGATGAATATGTCTCCGATGAAAACGGAGAATATATTGGATCAGTCCAGGTAGCTGGAAAGTATTACCGACAGAAACGGTATAGGAAGGTACATTCGAGAGGGAGGGGAGGATCTGTTGCTGGTAAAACAGCTTCCGGATCAACTCAACCTGGCAATGTAGCCTCTACGGCGAAGCCAACTGTGGCAGCCACTGTTGCTCCTACTAATGTGATGGAAACATTAATAGCCGGATTAACAGAAGCTCTAAAGAGACCGAGAATTGATAAATCTCAGAGGAGATGTTTCAGATGCCAGAAACTGGGGCACTACGCTCCTGAATGTATGGCTGAGAAACCTGTCCCTCGTAGACAGGAAGGTGTCTCTGGAATAAGTACAGAGGAAAACTAGGGAGGGGTCTCCCGAGGGGCAAAGAAGGGGATCCCAGTGACAAATCTTGCCATGATATCACCATCCGTGATGATAGTTCACATGTAGTAGCAAATTCGCCTAGCACCGAGGTGGTTGTAGACACCCGGAAGGTTAGGGAAGCTGATATGACAGGTGCCACGGGAGCACAGGGGAAACCCAATATCAGTAACGAGGCAGGCGGCTATGAGTTAGCCAGGGTTGGTGGTGCCCACCTGCCCCCGGGTCATCCTTGTCTGGAATTCCTGAAAGGATGTGGATCGACTCCTGGTGTGAACAATGACGTTCCGATCCTCACGGATATGCCCTCTGTTCTAAACGGGAGGCGGTGGTATGTTTGCCTTACTGTTAACGGAAGATCTGCCGAATTTCTTATGGATACGGGAGCTAGCCACTCCTGTATCTCCAAGAGGTTCTACGATCTTATACCGGATGAACATGATACTCTCAAATTGGGAGGAAGTGCTCAGACGGCCGATGGCAGTACCTTGCAAACATATGGTAGAACTTGTGTGAAACTACAGTTGGATGGAGTACATGACTATGTCATGAGCGCCACCGTTGCGGATATAGCAGATGAGGGGATACTCGGGTTGGATTTCGCATCCCTGTATGGAGTTGTGTTGGAACCCCAATCAGGAGTGTTGAGTGTGAAATACCCGTATCCCGTAAAGGTTAGGTGTGTACTGAGACAAGTGAGCAGTATGGCTAGTGTAGCACACACTGTGCGAATCCCTCCGGGAGTAGCCTGTGATGTGCTAGTAAGAAGTGATCCTGCAATGCGCAATAAGCCTGCAGTGATAGAACCGGATGTAGCTACTCTGTCAAGTATCGGATTAACATCCGCAGACACTATTGTAGCAAATGCATCCTGGTTGGTAGTACCGGTCTCCAATACTGGAAACAGTACTATCTACTTGAAAAAGGGACAAGTTTTTGGAAACGTGACTCTTTCGGAAACTGTAACGGATAGTAAGTTTAACTTACAAAAGGTAACAGGGACTGATGAGATTTCGGAAGACTTACTCAAGTTGTATGAAGAAACTTCATTAGAAAATCCGGAATACCGGAAAGAGTTTTATAATTTGCTCTGTCAGTATAGGACTGCCTTTGCCAAACCTGGTAAAAAACTAGGCACGACAAACAAGGTAGTGCATAAAATAGATACTGGAGATGCAGAACCCTTTAAAATACCGTATAGACGGTTACCTTTAGCGAAAAAGAGAGTAGCTGAAGAGGAGATAAACAAGATGTTGGAACAGGATGTAATAGTCCCTTCCAATAGCCCATGGAGTAGTCCTGTGTGTATGGTAACAAAGAAAGACGGTACTATCCGCTTTTGCATAGACTACAGGAAGTTGAATGGAGTAACGAAAAAGAATTCGTATCCATTACCGAGAATAGACGAAACCATTGACTCCTTAGGAGGGAACAGTTGGTTTTGTACCCTAGACTTGCAATCAGGTTACTGGCAAGTGGGAATGAACCCTTCAGATATGGAAAAAACTGCATTTTCGAGTCATATTGGGCTATTCCAATATAACGTAATGCCGTTTGGTTTGTGCAATGCACCAGCAACATTTGAAGCAATGATGGAAACAATCTTAAGTGATTTATTGTGGAAAAGATGTCTTGTATACCTTGACGATGTAATAGTCTTCGGAAAAACATTCGAAGAGTGTTCTAATAACCTAAAAATGGTACTAGAACGTATTATCTCTAATGGTCTCAAATTGAAACCTAAGAAATGCCACATGTTTAGAAAGTCCATAAACTACTTGGGCCGCATCATTAGTGATGAAGGAATAAAAGCTGACCCGGAGAAAATCGAATCAGTTACGAATTGGAATAGACCTAAAACACCCAAAGAAGTGAGGTCCTTTTTAGGATTCTGCTAACTGGACTCCAGGAAGTACCAAGGAAAAATTTCCTTGGACGCATGAACAGGAATCTGCTTTTCAAAAGCTAAAAGACCTGTTCACGAGTACTCCGGTATTACAATATCCGAATGAAACGGATCATTTTATACTGGATACTGATGCTAGTAATGATAGCATTGGTGCAGCTCTCTCACAAGTCCAAAATGGGAGAGAAGTACCGATTGCCTTTGCCAGCAACACACTGAGCAAAACTCAGCGCAATTACTGCACAACCAAAAGAGAGTTGTAAGCAGTAGTCGTATATACAAAGAAGTTCAAACATTTTCTATGGGGAACGAACTTTACATTACGTACGGATCATTCCTCTTTAAGATGGCTACTGAACTTCCGAGATGCTGAAGGAATGTTAGGCCGATGGCTAGCCCATCTATCAGAATATGGGCTTGAACATCACCAGATTCAGCATAGACCTGGAGTGAAGCATTTGAATGCTGATGCCTTGTCTCGAATACCAATCCGGAAATGTGATAATCCGGATTGTACTGATTGTAGAGCTCATAGGGCAGTGTTAGCAGGGATTCGAAGACCATTCGAACCCCTAGTTGCCAGTGTACTGGATTGGTCTATGGATCACATACGACGTTTCCAGGAAGCTGACTCGATAACTGCGCAGCTATTGCAATTAGTACCAAAGGGTATACGTCCAGTTAGACCCGAGGTCTCTCTGGAAAATCGAGAAATGAGAAGGTTTCTTGCTCAATGGACCGAGCTTGAAGTCCGGAAAGGCGTGTTATACCGTTGGAAGCCATGTAATAATGGTGAGAAAATCATGCAAGTGGTAATACCACATGCCATGAGACATGACATTATGTACTTCTGTCATGGACATCGGACCATTGGTCATTTTGGAAGGAAACGTTCGTTGGCACGACTTTCCAAAAAATACTACTGGCCTGGCATGACCAGAGACTTGCAAAGATGGGTAATCACCTGTCCGGATTGTTGTAAAAACAAACCCGGACCCGAATGGGCAAACTTCCCCTATCCCAAGAACTTTTCGGAGTTAGATTCGCAAGAATCGGGGTAGATATCATTAGTGGATTGAATACAACCGCTAATAATAATACCTGTATGATGGTAGTGTGTGATTATTACACAAAATACACTAAAGTATTTCCACTACCGGATCACAAAGCAGTTACTTGTGCCGAAGCCTTTGTAAAAGGCTGGGTACTAAGTTTCAGTGTACCATTAATGCTACACAGTGACCAAGGCAGAGAATTCGAATCAAATCTCTGGCAGGGTATGTGCGAATACTTAGCTATTTGTAAGACTAGAACCAATCCGTATAGGCCACAAAGCGACGGATTGGTAGAAAGGTTCAACAGAACCCTTATCCAAGTTCTAAAGTCACTCGTCAATGAACATATGGACGACTGGGATGAGCAATGTCATTTTGTGACACATGCTTATAACAGTACGGTACATTCAAGTACAAATTGTACTCCGAATCTCTTAGTATTCGGAGAGGATCTAATAATGCCCGCCGACTTAGTATTTGGAGTCGTAGGGATGGACCCGGAACTACCTTGCCATGTGGTTTTCGTGGAATGTTTAAGAGACAGATTTAAAAAAGCATATGAGTCTGTACGAATTGATCTGGAGAAAAGTGCCAAATGGCAGAAAGTTGGATATGATACCGATCTAAAGCATCGGAAATTCCAATCCGGAGACAGAGTTCTCAGACTACATGAACCACTTAGACACATAAAATTAGCGTCTAATTGGGATGGTCCCTTCACGGTAACACAAGTTATCAGTGATTGTACCGTAATTATTAAATCTGACCTTGGTCGACTCTATAAGTCAAATGTGGCTAGATTAAGGAAATGGTCTGGGAGGGAGACCTCCACAGAAATGTATGGTGAAGGTTCCGGAAAGATCCTGAACCAGAATCGCATAATAGACCAGGTAAAGAACACTACAGTTAAGCGAGGCCGTGGGAGGCCTAAAAAGTGTTCCGAATCAGTGACACCCATGCCAACACCGATTAAGCGTGGGGGAGTTAAAAAAGTCTCGGCAGGTGAAGACAAAAAGAAGAGGAAAGGTGTCTCTAAGGCTAAGAAACACCTAGAAAAGGCTCTTCAGACTGTCAGGTCCGATAAAGAACTATCCGAGAAGGGGAGATACGTTCGTCGCAGCCCTCGAATTGCCCAGAGGACTGCAGTGACCCAACCTGTATACACAACGGGTGTAATTTTTACATTTAGAGGAACGGATGACAACTGACCCGAAAGGCTTATTTGTCGCCGCCGCATGATGTACCAATGGGTAGTGGATGGATAATCCAGTGGATTTGCTTAAGCTTTCCATAATCTCCACTTAAATCCCCAGACGAGTCATCGGTGTGAGCGATAATTACCTAAAAACAATCAGTTTGTTGATGTTCCGCTCGTAGCACGTGCGCTTCCGCATGACGTCACAGTGTCCAGTCTCGGCTGACCTCTCGTGACCCCGCGCGCAACGGGGAAATGACGTCACAAATGCTGGCCTGTCGCCATATTGTTTTTCGGTAACGTTCAAGACGGTCGAGCTCGCTCCCTTCTTGGATTTTACCGGCTAGCAACCTCCTCGCTGCTCCTCCAGAGTCTGTCTCCTGGTAGACAGACTCCGTTTGTGTCGGCCCCGGCGCCATAAAAGCCGGAAAAAGGAGTAGTCTACTCCCGTGGGCGATTCCCCAGTTATGGCTGAGGAATCCGTAGCTGCAGCCAAGCTATCCGGTGACCCGGATAAGCTGACTCCGTCCGCAGAAGCTTTTCCGGAAGCTTTGTCACCTGTAACACAGGAAGAGAGCGAGATGATGGACATGGAGGAACCCACGGATCGCTCGTTCGAGGAGAAGCTGGCTTCATTTTCACTGAATGAGCCAGAGAAGATCTCCACTCCCACCCGAGGGATCCGGAGGGGCTGCGAGTGCTGAACCCTCAGCGACTGAGTCCGAGACCACACAAGTCGACGGACCGAAGGATCAGTGGAAGCCAGCAGTGGCTGACCCGTTTCCAGTAGAGTACGATGGTCGCTACCTGTATGTCCACCTGGAACTGCAGGCACAAGTGACCTACGCGGACGGTACACCAGTCAGGTTGGACCCGAAAGTAAGGATAGCTATCGAGGGCATCATGGTTCCCGAACAGCTGACCAGGATGCCTCCCGAATGGCTTCGAGACTGGCGGTGGTTCCAACGGGGACTTATGGTGGACGCTGGTTTCCGTGAAACAGTGTATGAAGCCAACCGAGCCTTCGAGCTCGGAGCGTACCAGAAGCCTGACAAGTCCCTGTGGAACGTCAAGGCTACAAATATTGATTGGGTAGGCTGCGTCTCGGATCCCGAGGGGCAGACTTACCCACGTCCTTGTGCCACCCGGCCCCAGTACTGGACCACAAAGGAGTTCCGGGAAGGCGCTGCTAACTTCGAACAGTGGGACGACGGTTTTTACATAACCGAGCAAGAGTTAGTGGATGTCCAAAACAACTCACTAACCGGTATGGACCGTAGAGCAGCCCTTCGGACGGTTCTCGTCCGCCGAATGACTGCTGAACAGGAGGCCCAGGAAGAGGCTAAGAGGGCCGCGGAAGTACCCGCACCTCCTATCCCCGACCTGAAGCTTGCCACCAGGAGCTCAGCCAGTGCTACACCAGCCACCGGCAGTACTACCACCCCGGTAGAAGCCTTGACCTCCAGCGCATCCGGAACCCAGGAACCGGAGGAAGACTAGAAGGTCAGCAAGAACAGGAGGTCCGCTGCTCGGAAGCTCAAGAATCTCCCGGATTCTGCTAGAGCCGAGCCGAAACCCAGCACCTCAGCCACTGGTAGTACTGCCATGGAGGTTGAGTCGTCAGACGAGGAGTCGGTGCACAAATCCTCGGTTGAGTATGATGAGAAGGCCACTCCATCAACTCAAACCGAGGCCGAGCGATGGGCTAACGCCAAATCCGGATTCAAAACCCGGATTCCGACGTGTTTCTCCGACTGTGCCTACGGAGTAAAGAAGGACGGCTCTACCCTCTATGCCTGCCCGGACTCAGTCAACAAGAATAATAAGTCAGATGATGAAGATTGGATGCGTCTTTCGGACGAGGACCATAATCCGAGCAAAGCCTATCGAAAGATGTGGCTTATGCTAAACCACACCGAAGGGTATTACACTTATACCCAGAGGAGGAAGCTGCGTTGGGCTCTAGAGAAGTGGTACGGTGACGACCAGAAGTCCTGTCCCTTCTCTATCTGCCAGGATGCGAGTGATGTCTCGGTCCGGACCTGGAGTACTCCAGCCCGGTTCCAAAGGCATCTGGTAGAGGCCCATTTCCACCATCACCCGGTTTACATTTGTGATCCGAGTTATGGTAAGAAGGGCAAGAAGTGTACTACGAAGGTGCAATATAGCCGACGTAGTGATCTGGCGAGACACCAGAAGAAATGCCACGCAGAAGGTTTAGACGGGGCTCGGAAGCGCATCATGGAGCTTCATCAGGAACTCATGAAGGAGTTCGATAGTCTGAGTGAGGATGCTTGGTCTAAGATCCGACCGGGGGACCAAGTCCTCTGCGAGGTTCCGAAGACCAAGGATTCGAAACTCCGCGCAGAAATGCGAGGAATCCGGCAAGGAGGGAAAGAGAGCTCGTGAAAGGAGCAGAAGAGACCAGAACCGTGGTGGCAAGGGTAATGGTCAGACCACCACTGCTAAAGTCAGAGCAGACGACCGCTCCAGGTCTCCTCTGGCTCGGCACCCCCACGAGCAGGCTCAGGGCACTCCCGTGTTCAAGAAGCCCGAACCTGCCGGATACGCTGGCGCCGTATCAAAGCCTGGGAAGGTTAATCCCCGTAACTTTCCGTCCTTGACCCAGGGACCTGGACCTGAGAGCCAGACCTTGGTCGTAGGAAAGGGTGGTCGTCTTGTCCCTAAGAAGACCTCAGCACCTGCTGCCGCCGGATCCGCATCCGCTCCAGCCGCCCTGCCAACCAACTTCACCCAGGAGCAGTTAAGCCTCTACCTGCAAATGGGATTGAAGCAGAACCAGCCTCCTGCCTACTGTGTGCCATCAGCAGGCGTGTCCGGAAGCCCCACACCCGGAAGTGGTCCTCAGGCCGCATCGACTCCCCCCAAGGCTGTCGCTGCACCTGCGAAACCAAAGGACGCCATTACCATTAAAACCGGTAATGCGGAAGTTTGGTTTGAGAAGTCTCGCCAAGGGGAGGCAGATGTCCAGAAGGCCATCTACACCCACTGGGAGAAGTGTGTCCGTGAGAAGGCCACAGAGTTCCATCAGGGACTTCTTAATGATACCCTGTTGTGCATGAAGGAGGTTGCGGATGCTGAAAAGCAGCGCCTCGAGACCCTCATTCGGGACGACGTAAAAGCCCAGGAGGAGGCTGCCACAGCTGCCCAAGAAAAGGCAGCTATGGACGTACACGTCTTGGAGAAACGTGTAAAAGAGGAGATTACCCGGAATACCAACTTGAACACTAAGTTCATCAGGGTATTCGGAGTCGACCTCGACGAGTGGGACGGCACTCCCGAGTCGGCTCTAGCTCTTCTTAAGAAGAAGCATGCGAAGAAAACCGCCTAAGCATGCTACGGGTTATTTTCCATAATTTTTTTTTTTCTCCACCACTAAATAACCAGATATAGTCTTTGCGGAACCCTACAGGTCTGTGAATGTCTTCTTCATTAGTATATGAACACCTGTTGTATGTGTTCCGGGTTCCTTTTATGACCAGCTTATTGTATAATTCAGGCTGTATAATCCTTATTGTACCCTGAATAGTCTATTCGGATTCAGAACTTCACTTATGGACAATCCGATAGTAGACTTGCTGCTGTCAAATGTATCCGGATGCCAGTTCCAGATTTCTGCTGCTACCTGTGCTAACCACTTATTAGGATGGACTTTACGATTTACCTCTACAATTCATCTATACTCCCGAATGGACTTATACTATATGTTACTACTACTTCCGGACCAGCCTATATTGGACTTTTTACTTATGTCAACAATACTTAAACGGATTACGATTCTACACTGTTGACAAAACCGGATCTACACCTTACTTCTATACTCTACACCATTCGGATATACCTATGAACTATAGCACTTCTAGAGGATTGTGGGTAGCTGCCCCAAATTCATCTACCGTGTTCACTCTAATACTTATAGACTTTAGCACATCCATCCCATGGTTAGCTGACCACACCTACCATCTAGTATCTGGAAGACTACAGCAGAAGACTCCAGCAGCATCTATCATTTTTTATATTGTACATATTAACATATGTCTATTTTTCTATAATGTTATTTGTATGTGCATATCCACTACACTGGTCATAACTTACTATATATTGTGATACAGGTATATATATATCTGTTGGTACGGATCTCAAATTACTGTTTATATTTATAATAGAAGATCCGGTAAACTACACCAGAACATACGTATTATTGTCCTGCGAAACATGTTGTATCATAAATATATTAATCTGGTGTTATAAAGGTTATTTGGTACACGGTGATATCATATATATTATTATATTCATTACTACACCGTGATTTTTTTCTTTTCAAGTGTATAATACAAATGGTTCTATTCGTACTACTCACGGAATCCTTAACGGATTCATATGGTTATACAACGATGTTACAATATTATATGTCATTAGATAGTGTAGTTACTCTTACAGTCTTTTTCAAGACTATATAATCAAATGTGGTATTAATAACTACAAACGCATATGAATGTTATTAAATGATGTATTTAATGTTAACAGTTCCGTTACACATAACTGTTACTATCACATGTATACGAATTATGATACTTGTCCTATTACTTATACCGTAAACATGATATGTTATCCTATTGTATAATAAGCTAATTAACAGTTTCGATACATACAACTGTTATTCATTCAAGTAATTCGTATCATATTCCAATATTCAATTTGTTATTATGTAACTACATACACTATCAAATATATGTATATATGATATTCGAATCATACTTAACCTGGTGTTAACGTTATATCTATGGTTGTACCTCTATTACTAATGGTTTAGACATATAGATATGTTATCCTAGTAATATTACTATAACTATAACACCCTCCTAAATGTCTGGGGGAGTGGTGTAGAGGTACGCATTGTCTAACCATAGAGTTTGGTACCGTCTGACGTGGCGGGTGAGTCGAGTCGTCGGACGTTCCTCAGGTTCCGGATAGGTGGCAGCACCGATCCGGGTCTGTGGGGACATCTGACGACGAACACCTGGGTCCTTATATAAAGCCCAGGGCTCAGCCGCTACGTCAGAGGCCCTTCTGGCCTCCGCACCATGTAGACCATTATCCATCATTATTAGCTGCCTCTTCTATACCATTCGGCAGCCGTGAGTGTGCACTAAGTAATAAAACTAACCGTTGGCATACACTTGAAATACTGTCTTACTCTTTCTTTCCGAATCGTAAGACCCGAACCCCCCAGGTCCGTAAGGCCGCAAACCCTTACAATATTTTGACTATTTGAAATAACTATAAACTTACCGCCGTCTACACTCTCTATCATGTCCCCGTCCATTGCGTACTCCATGGCCTGGCTCGGCATTTGCATGGCTGCATAGTCCTCCTTTTGATGTCGGTCCGGGTCATAGCAAGACCCAGGCTTCCCTAGCCCACTTTAAAGGGTCTATATCTTCTCTTTGCTATCCCCTCAGGATGTAGTGCACATATGTGTGGGCACTGACACATTCCTCTGTGAAATTGTGTAATGTAGTTCTCACCATGAATATGACCTTAGCTGTTGAAATGGCGTTAAACATCTATTACTCACTCACTCATAGCAAGACTATGCATTCTCGGGTCTGTACCCCGATCCTTTGAGATGGGGGGGGCTGCATCCCGGGTATACCTAACATGAAAAAGATTGGCTTACTGGAATGCGGATATAAAAAGTGCACAATTTACAGGTTTTCAGATATTAATCCCATGTTTAAATTCCATGACATTTAACTACAATCCCACGTACCTATACGCTATATCAAGAAAGGCATTATAGGTGCGCTTTTTATCAAAATTATTAACTGCTTCAGGCTCTGGTTTCCTTACTACACATGCAGTACTGTTCTTTTATTTAGAATTGATTTGCCATAACGTAATGTATTTTTGAGAAAGAAATCCTTACCTAGAACCACTTCCTCAAGTATAGCCTGTTTGAGGTCTGTCAGGTAATCTTCAGACACCCGCTGCCTGTCTTGTATTTGCTGTCTATCCTTTGTCGCTCCCCCTGTGGAGTGGGGACCTTCATGTGAGGGCATGAAGGAGCAAAATAACTTCATTGGGAGTCCACAAGGAGAAATCTCCTTCCATACTAACAGTGGGCATACCAGATTCGTAAAAGGCGACAAACTTGGGGTTTCTTGTGTCTTGGGGTGAGCATGTGGGCAGCCGGTGTCCATATGCGCGGGCCTGGGCTTACATGCTTGTCTTTTGCCATGGGATTCCCCCTCAGTGAACCACGTCTGAGTGATCAAAGGCCGTGGTTTGTCTGGCCCTGCCTATGGGACCAGGCAAATAAAAGAACACTTGCTATCCTTCGAAAAGAGTAGGGGAATGAAGCCCCGGTAGCGGTTTTCCCCCTCACCCCTCCTCATAGATTCGGTCATTCATCTCATAGATTCGGTCATTCATAGATTCGGTCACTGTTGTGTCGGGCAAGCAGCATATAAATACCTGTCCAAAAAGAAAAGAAAGGACTTAATGTCCGAGAAACCTTGAATGTCTGAGTTCCTCGATGGCCCCCGGACGTAAAACTAAACAAACAAACAAACAAACAAAAATCCTTTGTCGCTGACAAAAAATGTAATGTCTTAATATGTATTTGAAAAAAAAGGAAAATCCAGCATATGCCAAAGTGATACAAATCTTGTGTACCCCAAGAAAAACAGTGAAAATTATTTGTTTACCCCCACGACTTAAACAAAACAGGAGTTTATTGGAATTTTTTGTTTTTAACTTTAATTCTAATATCCCCATAACCCCAGCTCTTAATGAAGACTGGCGCTTATTTGAGACCCCGGCCCTTATATGAGCCATTACGGTGAGTAAAGGGGCTGGATATTTTTTAAGCAAAAGAAAAAAAAATTCTCTCCTTCCATCTTTTGTCCTGACCGAAGTATGTTATCTTATCCTTACATTGCTGGACACTGCGCCAACGCTTCCCACGCTCATGACATACTCTGAAAATATAAAAAAAAAAGAATATATTTTATTTCATTTTCTTTCAAAAAAATTTTTTAAGTTATTTAATAAAAAAAACAAACTTTGTATATACATAAATCACAGATGGGTAAATAAGTTTTCTTTCAAGGTATGGTGTAGGCAAATAAATCCAAGTGAAAAAAGTAAATACCTTAAAGCTCTTCCCATGTCAATTCTTTTATGACAGTCCCCCCAATCGGATGTTTGAAGCGACCCTTCAAGATAACTTTCAAATGATTGGCAGCTCATAATTACGCTAGTGTAAACCCTTGGTCAAGTTTTCTAATTCCTCCCTGGTCATGGCTCGGCCGTCCGGATGAAATAGCATTCTATTATTTGGCCCTACATAGGGTTGTGGTTGGCCTGTCTCAGCTGTTGCTCCTTGATGTTGGTAAACAGATACCACAGAACTGTTGTGTCGGACTGAAGTCTTCGATGAATGAAACACATTTGCTTGTGTATGAGACATGGTAGAGGTGTTAGAGTGAGTGAGTAATAGATGTTTAACGCCATTTTGACAGCTAAGGTCATAATCATGGCGAGGAGGTGTTAGATACTGTAGAGTTGTTACCTCTTCCCCTCCCACGGCCTCCTCTGGATGTAGACCCACGCAGTCTTCCCCTTTTAAGTCTGCCTGTTCCTGTCATTTGAGGTAAAGAGTAATTAGGGTCTTTTTCTAAATTGTCCGGAGTCTCTGGGTACAGGGACTTTAAAGTCTGTCCCTTCTGGTAAATGAGCAGGGTGTTCAATACTGGGGGGACAACCTCTCTGTCTCCATTCTGTTATGAGGCTACGTCTGTATGTGTCTACCATAGAATCGATAGACCCCTCCTCCCTCTCTCCATACAAGTCGCCTTCCCTTCATAGCCATGTTGCTTTGTGATCGGGAAGAGGCTGAAAAATATATTGAAAGTTTAAATTAGATTTTTTTTTGGTCAGAAATACTGTTATGGCTAAAAGATCTGAAAGATCTGGCATGACCACTTTCCCTTGAACAGTTACATGCACATTGTTAGATTAAACAGAGAATGCCCCCCAAAGCCAATCATAAATGGCCAAGATAAGGCCTCCTGTTATTACCCTAATAATGTAGCTCTGTGATCTAAATTATAATCCCACCGCCCCTTGACCCCTCCTCCTTGCACATATTTAAACATAACATGACAGGTGAACATGCAGGAAAAGGGTGTTCTCCAAGTGAAATGAAAAATAAGGCATAAAAGATAGGGGGAGGGGTGAGGAAAATCCCTTTGGTTTAAACTGGTAGTCGACCTGACATACATAAGAAACAGAAGGAACACAGGAAAACACACTTCCCCCTTTTTCCTCGTCGAATTACTTCTACATTATCTACACTCACAGTTCCAAGTTCGCCCTGTTTCTTCCCGAGCGATAATACAGTAAAAAGCCGGTTCCGGAAGTGATGTACGAGGGGGTTTTCCCAATGTCATGGAGGGAATTCCCTACTTTTAGTCCGGCTGCGATGAAACGCGGCCCAGAATACGGCCCCAAATACGGATGTTCGTGTTCAGAATTTTTTCATTTTATATACGGCCCCTATGTCTGCCGCATTTGCTTTATTAAATTATTTTCCGCCAGGCATAAGTTTCAGGTTGAACAAAAACATATTTTTAATTTAGATATTTTTTTTCCATATTAATTCTGGGTTATAATGCCGTATATTCATAAATGAATGGGGAAAGACAAGGCCTAGATCAGACAAGATACAGTTGGGTCAAATTCAATATGCTAGTCTGATAGAGTGAGACCATTTCCAGGGTTTAAATCTTAATCATCTTTTTGGTAAAGGGAAGAAATAAATTTCCAGTCCCATATTGTGGAGTGGGAGTCTTATAGAGTGAATATAGAATATGTGGCAGTCCTTTCTGGGAGTATAATCTGCAAAATTCTAATTACAACTGGTATTAGCAGAGTGGAATGAACCCAGCCAAAATCTGGGAGAGTAGAATGTTATAAATTCTTCATCCCCTCACCTGACTCTGTGCTCTTACCACAAAATTTCCTTGATCACACAGGTCCAGACATGTTGAAAATATAAGAAATTTATTCAGCTATGTCTCTGTGCTCTTTTTGACCTCGCTTGATTCACTCTGTGCTCTTATTACAAAGTTGCCTTCCCATGTAGCAAGCCCGCCTAGGGCCAATTCAGTTTTAGCTCAGATAAGCTGGTTCAAAGCAGGCAGAATACTATTCATGGTTTTATGTTGGGCAAATGGTGGGTTTCCAGTTGTGCTCTGTCTGGTTGACATGCCACATTGGGTTGCCCTAATAGGGCAAACTGAACTAAGACTGTTGGGCTCCCGACAGTTTTTGTCCTCAGCAAGTTGTGTGGGCCACATCAGGCTAACTGATTTGGGCACAGAGCAGCTTCAAAATGGGCAAACACTTTGGGCACAGATTGGTTTCAACGTGGGTACCCTGAATCAGGCATAGATCAGTTCCAAAGATAATTCCGCAGACAGGGCTGAGGATGGGTTTGCACAAGGCATACTGAACTGGGAGTTCTGAACTTTGACACTAGATGACCCCTCTATGTCTGATGTACAGCTTTCCCCCCAAGTCATTATTGATTTTCTTTAGTATGATATAACAGAAATAGGCTAATGAATCATATAAATCATAACAGTACACAAATTTTGCCAGATTTTGGATCTACTTGCAAAATACATTTTAATTGTTCAAAGTTAGATGATGTCAGCAGTTTTTTATGTGACTACACCATTCCTGTGGTAATCATTTTATATTGAAGTATGCTACCCATTGGGAGGCACTATAAACTTTAAGGCTAGCATGTTTCTGGACTAGGTCTGGTTGACATGCCTTGGCCAACTAAGTTCGAATTGATGATTCTACTGTGTTCTGATGATGGGGAGAGTAATGCACTTAGTATGTTTAGTCTCATTTCAACTGTGGATGCCAAGGGGGGGGCCTAGCACCTGGAGGCTAGCAGCATTTTCAGGGTTTAAAACTTTAGAAAATGAGGAAAAAAATAGATTTTCTATAATATCTATCCCAGATGGCGCCACCTGATCAAAGTGGTCAGCCCACTTTCAGCCACACCAAAAACCAATGTTGACCCCAAAATGATAGATTTCTCCCAGATGGCACCATGTGATCAAAGTGGGTAGCCCACTTTCAGCAACACCAAAAACCACTGTTGAACCCAAACCCACCCTGAGACTGATCTGTGCCCATATTGGTTAGCCCAGTGTGGCCCACACAGCTCCCTGAGGACAGAAACTGTCAGCAGCCCATCAGTTAGCCCATTGCAGCCCACATCAGAAGCCACACCAAATATAGTGGGGGCCAGAGTAGGGCCACACCACCTTTGCTACCTGGGTTGGTCTTACCAAAAAATTGCTTTGGTGGCGCAGGTCCAGACCTGTTGAAAATATGAGAAATTTATTTGGCCATCTCTATGGTCTTCATGACCTCACCTGACTCTTTGTGCTATTACCACAAAATTGCCTTGATGGCACACATCCGGACCTGTTGAAAATACAAGAAATTTATTACAGGTCCCGGTCTGTTGAATATTTGAGAAGATTATTCGGCTATGTCTCTGTGGCCTTAGTCTGACTCTCTTTGTGCTCTTACCACAAATTTGTCTTGATGGCACAGATCTAGACCTGTTGAAAATTCGAGAATTTAATTCTGCCACGTCTCTGTGCACTTCAAGAATGCAAGGCTAGGACTATCTGATTCATTTGTTTTTTCCAGAGCTGAGAAGACATCCTCATACAACTGTCGGATCAGAATCTGAGGAAATTTGGATCTTAGGGAAGATGGTAGGCAAATATGGTGCGAGTGGGGAAAAATTTGTCAGCTTTAGACTCCTCATGAGGCAGGACAGATATATCACCCCATTTGTTAAAACATGCCAATTTATAGCTTAATTGCATTATTTAACAAAGTGCACCAGCTGTAATGCTACAATTAAACTAAGTTTAACTTTGCCACACCCTTCTTGATGACACAACTATTGAAGAATAATGCACATGTGCCCATAATAGCTAGATAAGTGCAAGACTAAAAGAACCCATCATAAGCAAGCCCACGCAGAATATTGTGCAAGGTCATTTAATAAGGTCCGCCTTCTTTAATGCCGTTAGCATTATATGCACATTGTGATTGTGCCTCCTGACTCAGTGACTGGAGTTGATCACCCTTTTTGGAGAATTCAAGCCAGGAATACCCTTTTCTTTGCATTATTACATAACATGCTCTCTTATTGGCTGCACCATAGTTGCATGCATGCCTTGCATGTTATTGCTCCCCTTTCATTGGCTCACTGCTGTCATCCATAGGGTTGATTCAGGCTAAGTGGGACACTTAAGACATAGCCAGGCTTTGAGTACCATTCAAGGAATGTAGGATGATCTTTTTTGAAAATTAAATTCATCAAATTTGTTCAGAATTACCTTTCACAAAAATGATAAACCAAGAAATATCTCAACATATCCAAGGGGTGGAGCTTGTTTAAGGATGTGCGTCCTCAAAATAAAGTCTCCAAATTTCATTGTGTGTTTGGTAAAGTGGGACACTTGCTTCAAGTAAAGTGGGACAACTTATGGGACTCATTCACTCCACTGCAACAAATCAGGATCCATATCATAATTATTACATTTCCAAGAGAAAGAACTTTATTTTGAAGTAGTGAATTAAAAAAAATCATTGAAATCCATAACACAACATTCATGGGACCAGATAGAATGGATGAATCATCTGGCATATAATGGGCCAAAATGTAGTGTGGGGGGCTCAAGGTAGGATTTGGCGCACAACTGACATGGTGTGCACAACTGACATGGTGTGCACAACTGACATGGTGTGCACAACTGACATGGTGTGCACAACTGACATGGTGTGCACAACTGACATGGTGTGCTTGGGAATGGCAGGCAGTGGGAATGATTTTTTTTCTTTAAAAAAGAGGCTGGTGACCCCTGCATATTACTGAAAACAACCCCAACTGCTGCTCCCATGCCCACACACTGACAATGTCACAGAAAGTGGACATCTAATTACATACATAGTGGGTATTGTTGTGACACTGATCAGGCTTCCCTAGCCCACTTAAAAGGGTCTATATCTCCTCTTTCCTATCCCCTCAGGATGTGTGTGGTGCACATATGCACGGGCACTGACACATTCCTCTGTTAAATTATCAACCTGTGAAGCACGGGATAGCCACTTAGTGCCGCTAAAGTGCTGTAAAACACAAATCAATCAATCAATCAATTGTGACACTGATAATCTAAATGCAAGGGATATGGCTAGTGCCCCCATTACAACTTAATTGTCTAAAATACACTGAGTCCTAGAATAAATGAGGGGGTGGGATGGGCAAGAGCTGTTATGATACATGGTATCTAGTATGCAATAAGATTCCCTTCAGAATGATGAAAGACAGCAACCCACCTACTTTCAGAGAATCAGTGGTAACACCCCACCCCCTCCAACTGCCCCAGGACCAAAACATAGTGCATTGAGGCTGTGTGGTAGGCCACAATGCATGCAACATAAACCTATGTGCATGATGGAATTTTTAATTTCATGGATGGAAATTTCTTATATATTTTTTTGGTATCAAAGGACTCTATTTGCAATGATAAAGCCATCTGTATGTGCAAGTGGGTTCTAAAATGAAGATTTAGTGTGAAAGAGAATCAGTTATATTCTTGATAGTTCTGAAATGCTATTAGATATGAAACTTATAAAAATGACTAATCATTTAAAATTTTCTTAAGCTGAAAAGATACTAGTAGCTGTAAGTTATTTGAATAAAGTGCAGCTTGATATTTATATATTGCCATTATGTTTAAGTCCAAGTTATCAAGTGAGCAGAATGTTTTATAACTATTTGATCTATGTTGGTGATCAGTGCATTTGCCTAATAATTACCATATAACCCTGTGGTCAAGCAAGTGCAACCTGATGAACCATTGAATACCTATGTATAGATATGTATAAACCATGCAGATTCAGGATTTTCTTGACAGAAATGATTATTTTCAATGCATATTGATTATTGTTGTTGTTGTTTTCCCCAGATTAATGAAAATAATGAAGTATTAGGCATTACTACCCAGTGGGTATTGGTGCTATGCAGTGTCCCACTTAACTTGGATCTGCCCATCCCACTTAACCAAACACCTTCAGGTTAAGTGGGATACTTACACATTTGGTGCACATATGCACGGGCACTGACACATTCCTCTTAAAATTGTGTAATGTCGTTCTCGCCATGAATATGACCTTAGCTGTCGAAATGGCGTTAAACATCTATTACTCACACACTCACACTTACACATTAGGTATCACAGTGCTTAATCCTAAAAGCTGACTGCTGAAAATATATCAGGATTTAGAGAACTAATATATGCATCCAACAAATGCATAAAGTTTTCAATGGTACAATATTACCCTAAATGCCATTACTAGCAATTTATTTGACTATTTTTTATGTATCGGCAGATTTTTTCAAGAAAGGTGCAGGTATCAGGATGATGATAACATTTTGAAAACATAATTACTTTTGAATTAGGGGACAAAACATGCAGAACAGAGGGATAAAACATTTCTTTAGATAAGGAAGTATTATAGTGTAGTAGATATAGCAAAAAGATTGGCACTTCCGGCGGCAAGCATAAAAATGTCCATACAGGTACTTTTGATCATGCTGAATCCATTTCTAAGTGGAAACATTCATTTTGAAAAATGTTTCTACTAAAGAAATGACATTGAAAATAAAAAGTTGAAAATCGATATTTTAATTCTGTGAAATATAATGAATTGAAACGGATCAGGAGTACCCTATTGGACTAGAAAATTAATGATAAACACCCGAAAACAATTTTACACAGTGTAAATAAGCAATTTTTTTAAAAATGCCTTTGCACATTTATGCTCTAATTTTCATATTATAGGCCCAATTACAAAGGCCTAGGCTAAACTCTTCTAGTAGTGCAGAATGCCAAGTTAAAAAAAGGGCATCCGTAGAATTTTTTTTTTTTTGTTAAAATTGATTTCTTTGCAGATTTGGAAAGGTTATTGACATGACAAACAGGAAATTTTAGGGTCCCAATTTTCCTGGCCCCGATCCGCGTTTTTGGGGTCTTTTTCAAAAAGGCCCCCACTAAATAGACTTTGGCTCACATTTTAGGTTAAAATTGTGTGATTCTGTTGATCGTTACATCAGGAAAGGTTTTTTGAGGATGCTGATTCAGAAAATGAGGGTTTCAGACCAATTCAAGGTAATAATAAAGGTCATTTACTCCAGGTCAATCAATCATTATTTTACATTGATAGTGGGGAATTTCTTTATTTCTAATCATATATAAGGCCATTCTTTAATGGAGGAGTTGTTCAGTTCTATTTGTATGTGAGTGGCTGGCAGAGAGATTAAAATTCTGCCTCACTGGTAATCTGACAGATCCAGTCTGGAGGTAATATTTGCTGTCAGAAGGGTAGGTTCAGCCAAAGCAAAGCAGTCTGTGCACTGTGTATAGACACAGGGGGGTACCTGATAGATGGATGATTGCCAAGTTTACCTGAATTCATAATAATGTCAATGCTACAAAAATTGTGGGTCCCACAAATTTGTTGGTATTCAGCCACCTGATAGAAAATCATTCATAGAAGGATCTGGAACTATGTGGCTATGGTCAGGTGAGGAGGGTGGACTTAGGTTGGCCAGTAAAACTTGAAAATAGACTACTACTTGTGTGCAACATTTAACACAGACCCCACTTGCACTGCATATGCTTTGGGCTACCATTTACCAATGCATACATACTCAAATGCAGGATTAACACCACATGTATTTGTGTGGAATGGCAAAGGGTTAATCAGATAGAGATTACGCCCAAGGCTGAATGGATAGACCAAACTTATCTTGGTTTATAATGGTATTCCCAATTCTTCCACATCATATTGAATCTTATAGCTAACATCCCATGTAATGTTCTGTATCTAAGCCTTTCAACAGGCTTTTATTGAATGGGTTCCAATAGTTCTGTCCCGGGTTACTATATGTGGATCAACACGGTAAAAAGTACGCCTGCAAGGGGGTGCGTGGGCATACCTTTTACCGTGTTGATCCACATATATACACACCACCTGGAGTTACTCCTCCAGTGGCCGCTGGGTGTGCTGTGTGGATACTGCCCCCGGGTGCATTAACCCACAGACTCAGTACTAAAATTCTCACTGTATGATTAATCTAAGTCAATATTCTCTCTCTATTTTGGAATTCTTGTGAATCTTTCTGTCATCCTTTGTAAGACATTCTTATTCATAACAAAATCTGTGAGGGATATTAATGAATTATTTTTTCCATAAAACATATCACTCATTTTACCTCTCGGTAAACGTTAATCTCTACAACTCCTAGCTCACTTTGAAATATGCAGTAATTCATGCATTCTCATTCATAGCTGGTATCAGATTTTGCATCGCTCTTAGAGAATCTCAAAGAAATGTG
The DNA here is from genome assembly GCA_949317995.1 of Acholoe squamosa. Taxonomy (NCBI): domain Eukaryota; kingdom Metazoa; phylum Annelida; class Polychaeta; order Phyllodocida; family Polynoidae; genus Acholoe; species Acholoe squamosa. The sequence continues at coordinate 32,737,983 of OX439050.1, forward strand.
TATAAATAGATTATCATCAACCTCTCCTGTAATATTGTCCATTGTAAACATCCCTAGTAATATATGTTGAATACCAATACAAATATATATCTGAACACCCTATCTGTAGTTGGTTATAATAATTATTATCACTTGTTCACTTTGTGGCATGACCAATAAACACTTAAAAAAAACAGTTTCATTTCCCATTGCTCTGTGAATTTTAAAAAATGCATTAAAATCTTTTTGTTCTATTCTATTTTTCCACTTTTTTTATGAAATGCTTGGCAATAGAATAATTGGCCATGAGCCTCTTTGATATTAAATCAAAGCTTACTGTGCCATGATTAGGGGACTACTGTTTTTGATGTAATAAGTGCTTTGGGTGCTTGAAAATCCTACCTTTACTCCAGTGGCTGCCTCTAAAGTTATAGAAAAATTGCCTTTAATTCTAATATGAGAAAGGGATTGCCACTTTGTGAAATTGTGTAATGTCTTTCTCGCCATGAATATGAACATAGCTGTCGAAATGGCGCTAAACATCTATTACTCACTCACTCATATTCTATATCAGCATTCTCTAAAACTTATATTCTGATATAGACATCATTCAAATCAAAGAGTTTCTTCCTGACTTCCTGAGATATGGGGCTGATGATAGATGGAGATCATCAAAACCAGAAGAAATTCTCCTAATGTGTCAGTTTGTATGGCAATTAAGACCTTGACCTTGAGGAAATGACCTTGTGCATTATGTTTTACTGGTCTAACACCCTCATTTCCCGAATCAGCAGCCTCAAGTACCCCATTCCTGATGCAAAGATCACCAAAATCACACAATTTTAACAGGAGATATGAGCCAAAGTCTATTTAGTGGAAAGGACCCCAAAAAAATGGGTTCGGGCCAGGAAAATTTGGTCCCTAAAATTTGCTGTTTCTCATGTCTATAACCTTTCCTAAATCTAAAAAAAAAATAAACACAAAAATCCTACTGAATTACACAGCATTCTGCACTATATGCAGGATAATGGGTAATTTGTACTTTTTATTTTAAACAAAATCTGTTTTTCACTTAGAAAGACTTTTCAAAAATGATGTTTCCACTTAGAAATGGATTCAGCTCATTTGAAAACACCTGTATACAAATTTGCATGCTTGCCGCCAGATGTGCCAATGTTAGCTAAAATTGGTGAAATATCTTTTGGACTATTACTCCTAGCAGAGAGAAAAATTTGGTTTTTAAGGTCATAACCTTAGTTGTCCCACTTTACCTGAATTTACCCTATGCATGTTCTGTCTGTAGGACATGCACATTGCAAAGGTATTGCTATTTCCACATTACAAATAAATTTGATAATGACAAGACTTTTTATTTTGTAATTATATCTTTGCATAGAAATGCCAATTATACAAGCATAGGGATATCTAGAAGTCAGAAACAAGACCATTTGACAGAATTAATTCTTTTAGTAATTGGCATGTCATACCTTACAAATAGACTCAGTACTAGAATCTGAAAGTGGGCAGTCAGTTTCTATCTCTGAATGGGGTGGTCATGAGATCTGAAATGGAAAGCACAACATGTGTACTGCTACAGCTTGACCATTGATGTGAGTGATGCAGTGATGGGATAGGATTGGAGCCTGGGCAAGGGCCGATCCATGAATTACGTCACACCAGAGGGGGTGGAGGGGTGTCCATGGCTCCTATACATTTCTATAGTAAAAGCATGACAATGGGGTGGGGGTGTCCATAAAGGCCTAAAAAAGCATGGTGTAATTTATGGATCAGTCCCACGTGGCTAGCCCAGAAACCTTATTTCACTGCATGATCAGAGGGTTGATGGATCTAGTCTGAACATGTGATTGCCACTGTTCCAATCCTCTCATAGCATTACCAGTATTCCTAAATATATCCATAAATCCCATTATACTTGAGAATGAAAAGAAATAACATGAAAAATCATTTTGTTTTATTCTATAAGATTGAACATGTGATATTAATCACAGATGGCCCAGGGTTTCATCCATTGAAAAATTGTTGTTATTGACCACTTTCCGCTGCTTTAGCGCGGAAATGGTCATATTACAATATTACAACTGCATCGGCCCATAGACTTTGCCCTGAGCTCTACCCTCCACTGTAAATCAATGTACCAATCGCACCCCAGTTCCATACCCTCAATTGGTCTATAGCCCCCTCCCCTCCTTCCGCCGCACCCCCCCCCCCCCGGTCCGGTCGCTGTCCAGTCTGCCCTATGGACGCGCGTTGCCCAACCGGAACGCCTCCCTCCCTCCCCTGCGGTCCCTTTCTTTGATTGGCTGATGGAGTGGCGTGATCCTTCACCCGGGTGCATACTCACCATTTGATTGGCTGTTGGTAGTGGCCTGACCCAGTCTCTGGGCTCCAATGGACAGTTAGGCAGAACGCCAACACACTGCGCCGCTTGCTGCCCGCGTTTCTCGGTGCCAAACACACAGTTAGGCACCTAACTGCGTTTCTTCACGCCAATGGACAGTTAGGCACGTCCCCAGAAGCCATGTGTTTGCTGGTACCGCTGGTAATGCTGCAGTAGCTGCAGTACCAGCGAAAGTGTTGTTTGTTTACAATGCAGCGATGTGTCTGCATTTTTGGCCCAAATGTGTTGTTATTTGAAAGAAATCTTGCTTTATTGTCGCAGTACACATGGATTATTATCACAACTCGTCCTTGTTTGCCGCATGGAGCCCAGAAATTGCAGGAAATTGTTAGATTTGAACAAATCATGACACCGCGTGCTGCGCGGCCCGTTTGTGGTCCGAGATTGGTGGTCTGAGAACAGGTCTGTATCATTCTTATACCAATACCCTCAAAACATTGCTGTAGAGTCCAAAAATGCTGGGGAAAGGCCAAAATGGCCTGAAGACAGAGAGGCATTGTTGGGCGATAATAGGGTTCCGAGAGAAAAACGATTTTCCAGAGGAGTCCATAGCTGTTTGAATTTTTTCCTATGACGATTTGGTAGAAAGTTATGGCCATTTTTGTGATGTCATAGCTTTAAAACATCGATAACTTTGTTCCCATTGTGCAGATTTTGAAAATAAATATCACCACGATGATCGCCAGCTCGAGATACCCTTAAATCATAGGTCACACTATGGGAAAACTCCTATATGAGGTTTTTGACTACCCCCTGCACCCCCTTTTGCCAGTCCTGCACTGGCATGTACCCCCCTCAAAAAACCCTTTTTCGACCTCTTCCTGCCTTAAACATAGCCTTTTTGTCGCCAGTTGAGCGCAAAACAGGTATCTTTTGGCAGAAGATAGTGCGCATCCACACCATGGTAAGGGCACAGGTGGAATTATTTGCTTATTCTTTTTTGAAACCGATTTTTTAGGGGGGCACCCCAGATTGATACCAAACATTTCATATCCGCGCATATAATTAGCATAATTATGCAGTATCTTGGTACTGTTCAATATAATATAGATATGTTCCATTGGTCTCTTATAGAATTCATATGCTTGCAAGTATAAGCTACTGACACCTAGTGACTAAGTATTGACATTAAAAAGATTAATGGCATTTTATTAATTTGTGCATCATGCCCAGATTGGCATGATGCACTCTATCTCTGAATCCATCAGGAATATGCATGTAAAAGTTTGAGAAATGGAATCGGCATGGTGGAAAACCTTAAAATTGATATATTACACTTTGAAATCTATTGGTAAACAGCAGAGAAAATGTGGGTTGATTCATTGGTGCATCATGCCCAGATTAGCGTGATGCACTCTTTCTCTGAATCCATCAGGAATATGGATCTAAAAGTTAAAAAAATGGAATCGGCATGGTTGAAAATCTTGAAATCGATATATTACATGTCCAAATCTACTAATAAACTACAGAATAATAGGCATTGATTAATTTGTGCATCATGCTTTGCCTGGCATGATGCACTATAGCTCAACAAGTATCAGGAACATGGGTCTATAAGTTGAAAAAATAGAATCAGTATGCATAAAAACATTAAAATCGATATATTACTCTTTGAAATCTGTCAATAAACAGCTGAGAAATAGGCATTGATTCATTGGTGCATCATGCCCAGATTGGCATGATGCATTCTATCTACCATAAAGAATTTATATAGGGGTATTTGGAAATCAAGTATAGAATCCAACTGGTCTCTCCCTCCCCTCCCACCCTTGTTGTCCGTCTAGACAGCTAGAGTTGGGGCCTGACTGGTCATTTTGGCCGGTGGAGCGAACTTACATAGAATTAGAATGGGAGCTCATACCCCCCTTGGTCCGGTCGCTGTCCAGTCTGCCCTAGATGCGCGTTGCCCAACCGGAAGCCGGGAACGCTCCCTCCCTCCCCTGCGGCCCTGTCTTTGATTGGCTGCTACGCCGCTGAGGCAGTTAGGCGGACGCATTGACCCCGCATCCCTTTCTTTGATTGGCTGATGGAGTGGCCTGATCCGTCCCCAGGTGCATTTGTAAATTCAGCAGGGTGGTAGCCCTCTCGTCACACTACACATGGAAAAGTTATTCATTTTCCCGGTGCCATGTGATAAAATCTGACGAGTTGTGACGCTAGTTAAAAAGTTATTTTGCTTATTCTTTCTGAAACAAATTTTTTAGGGGGGCATGTTCTTTAGGGGGACAAAACACCCCAGATTGATACCAAACATTCCATATCCGCACATATTATTTGCATAATTAGCATAGTTATGCAGTATCTTGGTACTGTTCAATATAATATAGATATGTTCCATTGGTCTCTTATAGAATTCATATGCTTGCAAGTATAAACTACTGACACCTAGTTGGGGTTTCGACAAAAATTTGTCCCCGTCCAAAATTTTATTTCGCTTAATTTCAGTCGAAACAAATTTTCAATAGTGTGAGGTCAATCGGAGGGAAAAACTACCACAGATCTATATCCTACAATGCATTGTTGCAAATTTTTTTTCCATTCCTTCCTCAAATCTGCCCTTTTTCGCCGGTGACACTTAAAACAGATAGGTTTTGGCTGGAGGTAGGGCGCAGTTGGACCTGCTCAGGCCGAAAAAGGCAGCTAGTTAAAAAAATTATTTCGCTTATTCTTTTCAGGGGGGCATGTTCTTTAGCGGGACGAAACACCCCAGCTTGTACATTGTGAGAGATAACTGACTGAAAAGAGTAGATAACTAGAGACTGGTTTCTGTAGATAGTGACTGATAACCACAGACAGTGACATAAGCAGTAGTAATATTACAACAGTTATTACTGTAGGTAGTGACAGATTATGTACAGCACATACTGATTGAAGATCTTGATTCACCAAAAAAAGTTCTTTGAGGTACCACAGGGTACCTTCAAGCAACACTCTTTTTGGTAAAATAACATGCACATCCTCCCTTCATCACACTTTTAAAGAAATTTATGGCCTATATAACCCACACTCCTACTCATAGCCTACCACACATGATTCTTTTGCCAAACCAAAAGGGTCAATGTGATCTAAACGGCCATCTAAACTCCTAAACCCCTCATGAAAGTGGTCTTGCAGCTTTGCTGCACCCTCTCGACCACTAGCATCCTCGTTTACAACCTGCAGGAGGACAAAGGGTCAAATGAAAACTCAGCTGCCAAAATATAGAACAAAAAAGAGTAAGGAAAGTTGTTTATTTAGTTCAAAGCTGATGTTTTCAAAGGTGGATAATCACCAAAAAAAGACACCAATGACCCAGGGGACCTGGGCCAAATATATTTGTAGTAGGGAAACTTTTCCCCCTGGATTTATGAAGAGTTTTGACATTTTCAGTCATAGTCAACCATGGTGAACACATCCTAGCCCCTCAAACCTGGCGAAGCTGACACACCTGATGACCAGCTGGTGACTGTGGCAGAGCATGCTTTGACCTTACACACACAGTCAAATAGCTTTGGATGGCTGCTTTCACCTTTTCTCAAAAGTCTCCAGTAGTCAATCTAAGCCTTTTGCCCTCCTGGCTAGGATAACCTTCATTGACAACTGATATCTGCTATCTCTTTACCAGTTGTGAGTGCACAAAATCTACAGGCAGAAGCAGATCAGTGCAAGTCAAGAAGACCAGAACACTGAAGGTTCGTTGCAGTCTGTCTACTGACAGTTACAGATGTGACCAATGTCATGAAACTCCTTTGGGAAATGGTGGCCCTAGAGGGAGTGTGGTGCACATATGCACGGGCACTGACACATTCCCCTGTGAAATTGGGTAATGTAGTTCTTGCCATGAATATGACCTTAGATGTCGAAATGGCGTTAAACATCTATTACTCACTCACTCACTCCCTAGAGGGATTTGAACTCTGGACCTCTCCCACACTTTCCAGACCACTAACCCTCTGAGCTACTGAGGCAAGCTCAATGGTGGTTTCCAACTCTATATAGGTTATGAGACAAATAACTTCTGTGTTGTAACATTTGACGGTTAAATAGAAGGCATTTTTTTTGTACTTGTTTACAATTGATTAAACCTTCAGAAAATGTGGTTGTGTGATGGCGGCCATCTTGATAGGTGGTGTCTCAGGAATGATTATGATGGGGTTTTCCTGCCGTAACTCGCCAATTAACAACACTACATGTCTGACATGAGTGACGGAATGTTGTTCGATAGATGAGATTTAAAACTTTCCTTTGGCTTTTGAAAAATGTATAAACAAACAGTATATCATTAAAAGATTACACCCTAAAGTTGGTGATTACAAATTTCTGGATTTGGCTGCAAACCCGCCTCTAATGACTTAGGGGGGGCCTGGGAAGGGTGATACATAGAAAATTGTTCAAAAGGCTCACATCTCATTCAAAAAGTAAGCCTGACAGAGGAGACCTGTACTAATGCAATACAAAAATCAGAATAATGATATCTTTAATAGGGAATGATTCAGAGCTGTTCAAAGTTGAAAAATGTGAGATTATTTGTCCCTGCTGCTCTATATATAGACTATGTGGTCAGTAGCACCTGCCTGAGTGTAGACTGGACCCAGTGGATCATGTAGCTCACAGTGATCACACTGTGTGCAGCCGAAGAACATGATACAAATGAACTCCTTGTTTTAGACCTTTCTGTGGTAAATAGAAATTTGAAAAGTGTTGATATAAGTAGTGATATATGTGACATGTTTATTGGTATTATTTGCCTTAGGTTCCAACCAATATATATTTTTTTTATTTTCGTCCTGCATTGATGAATAGGAAGGGATGGGGAAGGCCTACTTCTACCTCCTGTATGGGGGAGTTGTGTATAACTATAAAATCAGGAATACCGTAATCTCCCGCGTATAAGGCGCGTCTTATACAGGGGGTTTTAGTTCTCATTGGATCCACAAGGGGGACACCAAGACCTTTCTTTTGATATCTTACATGCCCCCTTGGTCATAATAGGACAAAATGGGGCCCAAGGTGGCCCAAGCTACCCATAGGTTTTATAATTTTGAAAATTCATTCAGTAGAACCAAAGTTATGAATTTTTCATTTTTTTTGAGAATTTTCCCAAACTCTAGGTGCGCCTTATACGCGGGCTGCTCCTTATACGCGGGAGATTATGGTAGGTGCATTATTGCCAGTTGGCCATAGCCAACTGGCCATTTCTAGCCAACACAGAACTCTTCACTTTCTGGGATGTTTAGACTTGCACAGGTCACCATAGCCCTTAGCAAATAATCTTCACTCATATAATCTGTGACTCTTAAACATGAAAACAGTTGGAAAACCAATAGCCCTTGACCATTAGGAGACCACTAATTGATAGGTAGTTAACAAGTCTTATATTAAACCTAACTTAATATGAATCATTCCTAAGAGCTATGACATTTAGCCATAGGGATAGCTATAGTATGCTACTATGACCTTACTTGCATGGTATCATTCTTACAGCAACCGCCTTTGAGATAGGAGCTAGGCTCCATTGCCCTCCATTCTATTATCATAGTACTAGGGATAGGGACATCATGATTACCTTAGGAATGCATCATGATTACCTTAGCAACGCACCATGATTACCTTAGCAACACACCATGAATACCTTAGCAACATATCATGAATACCTTAGAAATGCACCATGAATACCTTAGCAACACATCATGAATACCTTAGCAACACACCATGAATACCTTAGTAATGCACCATGAATACCTTAGCAACACACCATGGATGCCTTCCATTCTATTATCATCATAGTACTAGGAATAGGGACATCATGAATACATTAAGAATGTGTCATGAATGCATTAGGAATGCATGCCTTAGCAGAGCATCGTAAATACCATAGAAACACAACATGAATGGCTTAGTAATACACCATGAATACCTTAGCAACACACCATGAATACCATAGCAACACATCATGAAGACCTTAGCAACACATCATGAATACCTAAGCAACACACCATGAATACCTTATCAACATATCATGAAGACCTCAGCAACACACCATGAAGACCTTAGCAACACACCATGAAGACCTTAGTAAACCACCAAGACCACCTTAGCAAAGCACCACAAATACCTTAGCAATGTACCATTAATACCTTAGCAATGTACCATTAATACCTTAGCAACGCACCTTGAAAACCTGAGCAACGCATTATGAAAACCATAGCAACACATCTTGAATAACATAGCAATGCATCATGAATGCCTTAGCAGCGCATCGTGAATACCATAGAAACACATCATGAATGGCTTAGTAATACACCATGAATACCTTAGCAACACACCATGAATACCATAGCAACACATCATGAAGACCTTAGCAACACATCATGAAGACCTGAGCAACGCATCATGAATGCCTTAGCAATGCATCATGAATACCATAGCAACACATCATGAAGACCTGAGCAACGCATCATGAATGCCTTAGCAATGCATCATGAAAACCATAGCAACACATCTTGAATAACATAGCAATGCATCATGAATGCCTTAGCAGCGCATCGTGAATACCATAGAAACACATCATGAATGGCTTAGCAATACACCATGAATACCTTAGCAACACACCATGAATACCATAGCAACACATCATGAAGACCTTAGCAACGCACCATGAATACCTTAGTAAACCACCAAGACTACCTTAGCAAAGCACCACAAATACCTTAGCAATGTACCATTAATACCTTAGCAATGTACCATTAATACCTTAGCAACGCATTATGAAAACCATAGCAACACATCTTGAATAACATAGCAATGCATCATGAATGCCTTAGCAGCGCATCATGAATGCCTTAGAAACACATCATGAATGGCTTAGCAATACACCATGAATACCTTAGCAACACACCATGAATACCATAGCACACATCATGAAGACCTTAGCAACACATCATGAAGACCTGAACAAAGCATCATGAATACCTTAGCAACACACCATGAATACCATAGCAACACATCATGAAGACCTTAGCAACACATCATGAAGACCTTAGCAACACACCATGAATACCTTAGCAACATATCATGAAGACCTTAGCAACACATCATGAATACCATAGCAACACATCATTAATACCATAGCATCACATCATGAATGCCTTAGCAATGCATCATGAATACCTTAGCAACACATCATGAATACCTTAGCAACACATCATGGATACCTGAGCAACACACCATGAATACCTTAGCAACACACCATGAATACCTTAGCAACATATCATGAATACCATAGCAACACATCATGAATGCTTTAGCAATGCATCATGAATGCCTTAGCAATGCATCATGAATACCTGGTACATGGCGAGTTCTCACTGATTTTTCCAATTTGTTGAGGTAATCCCTGCACTGTTGGTTACAGTCATTAGACTGCAAATGTATATCTCTTTGGGTCTGTCCTGTCCTCTATCGTTCATGTCCTGTAATGTAAAACTTATCTTATTGTACCAATTGTATATTTATTTATTTTTACCTTCTCTTTATTCACCTTCATATCTTTTGAAGCGTAACATTTGTGTCTCTATGTGTAAACTAGGTATTAGGTTATAGTAAAGGTGGGTGTTGCTAGCTTCGCACGCCTCTGGTGTACTCTGGGTAGACCAGTATTACTGAACATTTTATTACCAGGACCAAATAAACAGTTTAAAAAAAAAAAAAAAAAACCTTAGCAACACATCATGAATGCCTTAGCAACACATCATGAATACCTTAGCAACATATAATGAATACCATAGCAACACATCATGAATGCTTTAGCAATGCATCATGAATGCCTTAGCAACACATGAATACCTTAGCAACACATCATGAATACCTAAGCAACACACCATGAATACCTTGGTAACATATCATGAATACCTTAGCAACATATCATGAATACCATAGCAACACATCATAAATGCCATAGCAATGCATCATGAATACCTTAGCAACACATTATGAATACCATAGCAAAAGGTCATTAATACCTGAGCAATGCATCACGAATACCTTAGCAATGCTCTATGAATACCTTAGGAATGCAACACATATACCTTAGCAATGTACCATGAATACCTTAGCAATGCATCAAGAATATCTAAGCAACGCACCATGAATACGTTCATTGGCATATATATATATATATATATATATATATATATATATATATGAATTTGTTTACCAACGAACAATCATATTTAAATATTAATCTATAATAACCGACTGGCATTACAGCTGTGCTGTACCTTCTTAGCTATCATAATATCTTTGAACGTCTATCTTTAATTGAAATCTAAAATAGTCCATATGGTCTTGATCAACATCTTTTAAAATTGATATCCTATCATACTGTCCCCTCGTTTTACTAATCACATATAGTTAAAAGGCATGAGTTCATGAACACTTTTTCAATTACCATGTTTTTTTGTCTAAAAAATTATGCAGAATTGTGACTGTTGGTCCTAAAAAAGTGTTCAACTAAGGCAAGATGCGCAAATCTGTGTAGAACAATCCTGCATCACTCATTTCCTTTAGTTTCCAATAGCTTCCCCCAGACCGGGCATTATTTGAGCACCTGTATTTTTTCCCTACTGCAACTATAGGTGCCATATGCTACCTACTCACACTCTGCCAAAAGTGACAGTCCCCTGTACATTTCCACAGCCATAAGATGAAGAAAAATAGGTGTAATGGGGAAATGATAAGCCCATCTGATGCACAAATCTATACCTCCACCATCACTGAGATATCTATAGTAAAGTTTTGAGGAGCAAATGAGTAAGACCATGTCTGAAATCTATGCAGAATTGGCCTGCAGACACGGATTTACGTGGCCAGTGTAACTACCTACCCTGGGACAATGAAGTCGGCTTGGGTATTGTGCTAAAAACTGATGAGGCCTTGTTTGGACAAGATTCATCAACCATCTGATCAACAGTACAGTGCTCTTCCTACTGAGCTACAAACTTGTTACATGGTAACACATTGACATAATTGAGAGACTAATTGCTGACAAGTCGTGACTAAGTGCTAATGGTATGCCCTTCTATGCCAGGTTTAATATCTTTCTGTGCCATGGGATGCCATTGTAGGCCATGGCACTACTTCTACAACATGACATGTTATTATATGCCATCCAAATTTTAGGTCTGAAATGCCACTATAGTAATACTGTATTCCCATCTAAAAAAACTAAATATCTTGCAGGTAATGCAGCAGTGTGTATATCTACTTGAGGTACTGCCATCACCAAACTTACCGTTCTGTATAATACTGTAAAACCCAGTGTATAAGGCCCACCTGCATATTAACTGCACACTGAGTTGGTGGTTTTGCTACAGGCCGTACAATGAAAATGTTCATCATTACTGCTATATAGCATAAAACTTTGCATATAAGCCGCAACCGTGTATAATACTATAAGCTGCACCCTGAGTTGGGGAGAATGCTATAAGCCACACAAGAGGCCTGAAGTGGTCCCAATACCTTACTATTATTCTATATAAGTTAATTATGTTCGTTGGGAATAATATAATAATAATAATAATAATAATAATAATAATAATAATAATGTAATAAATATTATATTAATATCACGAGTGGAATAAGAAGGAGACAGTGGGTTTGGTGAGAATTGACCTAGTCAATATCAATTCTGTACATGCCTTTATTAATAAGACAATATTTTGAATACAATACAATAATACAATATAACAATAAAAATACAATATATACAATAAAGATACAATATCACAATATAAATACAATAACAATCACAAAAGTTAAAATTTCTGGCACCACCCAGCGTGGTGTGTGCCGCTCGGAGGATATACGCCAACTGACAGTTAATTTGGATCCCGCAGCTTATATAGGCGCTGAATGTTTACAGTGACGTCACACATACTAATGCGCGCCCTGGAGGAAAGTAGATCCAACCACTGCACATATTAATTATATATATATACACGGGTGTATATAGTCCCATAAGTTAATTATGTTCGTTGGGAATAATATAATAATAATAATGTAATAAATATTATATTAATATCACGAGTGGAATAAGAAGGAGACAGTGGGTTTGGTGAGAATTGACCTAGTCAATATCAATTCTGTACATGCCAAAAACCGCCAAACACAATGGATACACCATTCCACTATAACATCACATCTAGAGCTAGTAGGTCTTGCTTAGAATCATGCAAGTAATTATATACCACATTGGACTTCCAATTTGCTCTCTTTTTAATATCATCAACCTTTAAACCAGAGTTCTTTAGAAGTGTTGCTCCACCATGTCGGAGTGAATGAGTTGAAACTCTGTGGGGAATATTACATTTTATAGACACAGCCTTCAACCTGGTATTAATATAATTATAAGTTAAAGTTTTGTTACATATATTGAACAATAATCCACTTCTAGACTCCTTACAAATTTCCAAGTATCTAGCTGGACAAAGACCAGAATTATCATTACGTTTTAAATATACCACATAAGGTTTCCTACCATACTGGTCAGTTTTAGAAGACCTAACATCAATGCGAACGCAGTCAGACGACAGAGACACATCTTTAGATTTAAAGTTATGAGGGGAATCTACCACATGACCCACTCTAAACACACCTCGGTAACACAATAGGATAGCTGACCAGAAGACTACATCCTCATACACAGACAAATTCAGTTTAGATTTGATCTTCAGCATATCACTTGGAGTCAAAGGATTAGTTTTAATAGAAGAACATTTATAATTACGTTCAATACCATCCAAAGTCTTTTTTACAATAAAATTACTACTATAATCAGAATAACCTTTTAATTTCTGATAATACCATAACGCGGACAAATAGTTCCTAACAGAAATAGGTTTCATTTTATCCGATAAATATACACTATACAACGAGGCTTGAGAAGGAGAACAAGGTAGGGGAACCTGTTTGCGAACCTTACGTGTGGACTCAGCCACGCCCCTGTACAAAAACCTTCTCCTTCTCCGCTCTAGATCCCTCAGATCTGGAAGCATAGCAACACATGTTATAACTAGTTAAAACATTTTTACATTTCAGAGGAACACCTTTGTTATCTAGTCTAGACAAATGGTCCGCTAAAACATTCTCCTCAGATTTAATATAAGTTGCATATATTTCAATATTATGTATAAAACATAGCCAAAAAATTTCCCTCAACCAGGACATACACAACTTATTCTTGGATCTACCAGTGTTCAACATGGCCAAGACTTGCATGTTGTCCGTAATGCAATGAACTCTAGTGTTGGAGAAATTCTTCACCCAGCGTTTAAGACCTACCATTACGGGATAGAGCTCGTACACATTAATATTTCTATGGTGAATTTTCAGATTATCAAGTTTAGGGGCATGAACAAAATGACCCACACAGTCCAACATAGGGTTAGAATCGCCCCAGGTACCATACAAATAATCCTTATCAAACCAGGCTCCAAAGCCCCGTATGGACGAATCAGAATACAGAAGGGGTACATTCATTATCATTTAAAATGATATTTTTACAATTGAAAATTCTACAGAAATCCCTCCACCACAGCAGGTCATTTTGGGTTTCCTCATTAAGTTTAATCACACCCCTATTCCTGGCCTTTGCACAAAGATCAAACAATCTCCTGCTGAAGGTTCTACCACCACGTACTACCTGGGAACAAAAAGACATCAAACCACCAATCTTCTGCAATGTCTTCTTAGATACGAATTTTTTACCCAAACACTCGTCTATAGCTGAAGTCATTTTATCTAGCTTACTCTGCGGGAGCGACAACTCCATAGCAGTAGAATCAATGGTTATACCTAGAAAAGTACACACCTGGCTGGGCTCAGTGCCCTTCGCAGGATACAACTTGTGTACTTGGACTATGCCCCCGGGGCATACCGCATGCTGTGCGTATGGATTATAAAGTAGTACTACCCGACGCGGCCTGACGCGTAAATTCCGCATCACTCTCCCAACATAGGATAGAGCTAGAGACTACTTTCCAAGCAGATGTTTTGCACTTTGCACACTGAGCAACCTCTACTCTATGACACAACTGCATCATGCCCCGAGGGCATTCCCGATGCTGTCAATGCCCCCAGGGCATATTCGTACACTCTGCTAACTCCAAGTTAGATATCACTATGGTACCACATGCCCCAGGGGCATTCCCGATGCCGTCAATGCCCCCGGGGCATATTCATACACTCTGCTAACTCCAAGTTAGATATCACTATGGTACCACATGCCCCAGGGGCATTCCCGATGCCGTCAATGCCCCCGGGGCCTTCTCCCTGCTCCTCTAGGCTATATACGACCATGACATGCCCCGGGGGCATCACTGATGTTGACCAACAAAATGGCAGTGTATGTCCCCGGGAGTATCTTCCGTAACCTGGATGCCCTGGGGGCATTGACCAACCATCTTAACTTGTGTGTCTATTGGTGTATTCCCCGGGGGCATTGACCAACTGTCTCAACTCATATAAACCTTTAACTGTATGCCCTTGAGGCATAGTCTATACCACAGATGCCCTGGGGGCTTTGAAACTCAACATGTAAGGCTGTCGGTGTATGCCCCGGGGCATCATCCACCCATGACACATGTCACAGTATTAAATGATAAGGGGCCCTAGAATGGTCCATCCACTAGATGCCCTGGGGGCATTCTATTTATCATAGATGCTCCCAGACTATTAACACTGAGGACAATGCCCCAAGGGCATGTATAGATAGGGTCATGTACAGGAGGTAGGAAAATACCCCCAGGGCATTCACAAGAACAACTTGCGTACTGTTGCCCGACAATGCCCCCAGGGCATCTTCCCTGCTCATATAAGACATAAAAGACTACAGCATGCCCCGGGGGACAGCATGCCCTGGGGGCATCACCGGCGCTGTCAATGCCCCCGGGGCCTCTTCCTTACTCCTCTAGGTTATAAGGAACCAAAGCATGCCCCGGGGTCATCATCCTACCCCAACAACTTTCCCTGGCCATGTGCGTGAAACTAGGTCAGCAGACTGTAATGTTTGTGTTTGAATCAAGCAGTAACTTAGGCCATTAGTTGTTACATAGACATGGTATTTACATTTATAAATAATAGAAAAACCCATCGGTACATATGCCTGGTCCTGTTATGCAACATACGCTTGTAATGTGTACCGAAACAAAAGGACTATGTTGCTCTGGCGGAAGGATACAGTGTGGACACAGCACGGCGCAGCAGGCACCACTGTGACGCGTGCAGCAGCGCGCGGGATGCCCTGGGGGCATAGTCCAAGTACACAAGTTGTATCCTGCGTCACCTTCTCTTTAGATACCACAAACCCTAGATATTCCATACATTCAATCAGGGTGTTCCTTTTGCGTAAACAATCCTCCTCAGTCTGAGCTATGATAATAAAATCATCCAGGTAATTTACTATCCTATCTACACCATAAAATTTTGCAATAATAGTCAAAAAGTCAGATATTCTACTGAATATATATGGAGCACACTTTAGACCAAATGTCAAACGGTTACTTTCAAAAAACTCATCTCCATTACCAAAATTCCACCTGAAGCCTTGATAGCCTACATGTGGGCCATAAACGCTAATGCTTCTATATGCAGACTTCAAATCCACCACACACATAAAGTCATTTCTATCACGTTGGCAGGTAACAGTGTTAATAGAGTTATACGAGAAACTTTTGGACGTTGTACTCATAAAGTTATTAATAGAGATATCTGCTGGCATACTGCAATCAGTGATGGGACGAAGCTTACCATTAGATTTTTCCACACCCCCTAGGGAGTGAATACATTTGGGTTTACATTCAGTTTTAGTAACCAGGCCTTGGTTCAACTCCTCCACAATAATACTACACATCTCGTTATAAAATCTATCCTCTAAAATAGACTTATAATTTTTACAATCATACGTTGTATCACACCCTGGGTCAATAATCTTGAAACCCTCGGTAAAACCACACCATAGAAAATCAGACTCAATCTGATTGATATTAATAAGGTCTGACTGCCTGAGAAAACTAGCCAGCCGACACGGGAGTATCTGAGCCTTCCTACCATAAATGAAATGCTCACACATACATACCCCATTTACACAACTGTCATTGACCCTGGTGCTGGGTCTATTTAAACATTCCACCGTAAAAAGTGGTGCAATCTCGCCCTGTACTGGGCAGCTATGAGTAATAAATAAATTCTTTGATAGATCACAAGAATTATAAATATTTACATTATCATTATTAACATTATCACCCGGAATGATAGAAACGGGAGGCTTAGGAAGGTCTACCGTACATACTACACTAAAATCAGGCATCAAAATATCAGAATCTAATGCAGGACCTTGCCTAAGTGAACTTTCCTAGTCTTTTTTGTTCTTTTGACACTTCCCAGGTAGCACACAAAAATTTGCCAACGTTGGCCCGACGCATCGGGCCAACGTTGGGCCAACGTTGGCTGCCCATCGGGCCTACGTAGGCCCGACCAGTGGCATTTGCCAACCAAATGCCAACATTGGCCCAATGTTGGCAGGACATTGGCAAATGGTCGGCCCCTGGCCGACCATTTGCCGATGCTAATGTTTGCCGACCAAAAGCCAATGTTGGGCCTACATTGGCATTTGGTTGGCACCGTCGGGCCTACGTAGGCAGGATGGGCAGCCTATGTAAAGCCGATGGTTGGGCCAACGTTGGCCCAACGTAATGCCAATGCTACCTGGGTTGTCTTTGCCATGGTTTGACATGCTACAAATCTCACAAATATGACGATACCTGCACGGGTCTTCCCTGCAACCCTCAGCCCTGTTGAAAGCATAACAGGTCCGGTTGGATTGTTTTGATTTGAACGACTTAGGTTTAGACCCACCCGCCTTCTGCGCTTGCACCGTTCCGTCATAAGAAAGGTGCCTCAGAATATCCTCACTTTTAACATCGCCAAACGATCCCACACCTTCAAAATTAGCCCTATTCTTGACTGCTGAGTCGTATGCTACGAGAGCCTTCAACGTGTATATTTTGGTAGAGGATTTTTCCACCAGAACTTCAATATGCTTAACCACATCGAACACATCTTCACCCTCCTCCAACAATTGCTTCACCATTCTGACGTTAACGATCAATAGTTTCTCGATACTATCCATTTTTTCACCCTTTTTCAAGAAATTTTTCTGGTCAAACGTACCTCTAGACTTTGTAGCATGTCGGCGGTTACTCCTTGAAGTATTAGACCCAATAGAGACCGATGAATCCGTCGAAACACTACGGTATGAAGACGATCTACTCGAAGATCCAAGATGGCGACGACCTGCCCTGTCGCCGTGGAGACCCCGGTAGTCAGGCGAGCGCTGTCGGCCACGCCCCCGTTGCTTGGTTACCATGTTGACTGTGGAATGTTTATCAACACCACCACGTGTACGACCCGTCTCAGTCTCGCATGCCGCCGCTGAAGTACATGCTCGTTTAACCGCCTGGTACTCCAATAAGGACCGGATGTCTTCAAGCTGCTGCTCCATACGAGTAGTACGTTCCTCCAGCTCCCCAATATACGTCTGGTCAACAGGCAAATCCAATGAACCCCCAGTAGCAGTTGGGGAAGATGATCCATGACCACCCCCATTGGAATCTACACTGCTCGAAATCCTAGAGTTGGCAATCTTCCTTGGTTTTTTAGGCGACTTCTTGGTCTTAGACCTTTGTGTGCCGCTAGTTGTTTCTTTCCTACCCATAATGATAGGTTAAACACCGTATTAACTTGGAAAAATGGATAAAACCGTTAAAATTTCTGGCACCACCCAGCGTGGTGTGTGCCGCTCGGAGGATATACGCCAACTGACGGTTAATTTGGATCCCGCAGCTTATATAGGCGCTGAATGTTTACGGTGACGTCACACATACCAATGCGCGCCCTGGAGGAAAGTAGATCCAACCACTGCACATATTAATTATATATATATACACGGGTGTATATAGTCCCATAATCAAAACTCCTAGTATAAGCCACACATTGGGTTCATGGTAATGCTATAAGCTGCACTAAGGGCTTGACATGGTCTATGAGCCATGGCTTATATGCGGGGTTCTGGTATAAGCCGAGGCTTATACGAGAGAATTTACAGTACACTGTACTTCGTGTACAAGTGCATGATACCAACACCAAATCTCCAATTCTATATACTACTTCATGTACAGGTTCATTTTACCACCACCAAATCCCCAATTCTATATACTGCCATAAATTCTCTTGTATAAACCGCACGGGTCCTCGTATATGGCGCACCCCGAGTTAGTGAGGAAGCTATAGGCTAAGGGCTGAAAATTTATGTTTTAGTACTGTTCTATAGGGAAAAATACCCCCTATGAGCCGCACCCTGACTTTGGCCAAATCCTAAAAGCCATATAAACCCCATTTTGATTTGGGTTCTGGTATAAGCCATGGCTTATACGAGAGAATTTACAGTACACTCTACTCCACGTACAAGTTCACTATACCACCACCAAACCCTCAATTCTATATACTACTTTGTGTATAAGGTCATGATACAGCCACTTAGTAGGGCCTCCCTAGCCCACTTAAAAGGGTCTATTTCTCCTCTTTCCTATCCCCTCAGGATGTGTGTGGTGCACATATGTGCGGGCACTGACACATTCCTCTGTGAAATTGTGTAATGTAGTTCTCGCCATGAATATGACCTTAGCTGGCTTCCGATGTGGGCTGCACTGGGCTAACCGATGGCCTGCTGACAGTTTCTGTCCTCAGTGAGTTGTGTGGGCCACACTGGACTAACCAATATGGGCACAGATCAGTGTCAGAGTGGGTTGATGGCTTTGGGTTCAACATGGTTTTTTGGTGTGGCTGAAAGTGGGCTGCCCACTTTGATAACATAACGCCATCTGGGAAAAACTTATGATTTTGGGGTCAACATAGGTTTTTGTTGTTGCTGAAAGAGGGCTGCCCACTTTAAACAGGTAGAGCCATTTGGGATAGATATCAAAGAAAAACTTTTGAACCCTGAAAATATGCTGCTAGCCTCCAGGTGCTCGCTCCTCCCCCCTTGGCTCCCCGTCTTTATAATTCAGTAGAATCATCAATTCAGACTTAGTTGGCCAAGGCATGTTAACCAGACCTAGTCCAGTAACATTCTAGCTTTCATGTTCATAGTTTCTCCCAATGGGTAGTATACTTCAATATAAAATGATAACCACAGGAATGGTGTAGTCACATAAAAAAAAAAACTGCTGGCATCACCTAACTTTGCACATTTCAAATGTACCTCCACCAAATCCTCATTCTGTATACTACTTTGTGTATAGTTTCATTATTCCACCACCACTGAGTCAGCAATACTTAAACTAGTAGGTTTCAAATATAAAACTAGTCATTATACAAAGTGTTACTGTATCTGATTTCGTCCTCTTGCCATAACTGTGACGTTTGTGCCGGTTATTAGAATAGAATTAAACATCCATTACTCACTCGCCCACAAACGTCATTAATGTGATTAGTGAAATTAATATTAATAGGCCTAATCATGTGGTATTTCACCGCGTTTAGTATAATAAACGCGGACGTCCGCATATTAAGTACGGACGTCCGTGTTTCAAGTTTATGTCAATATTTGAAAAATTACTGGCCCTAACCCCCTCCGCATTTACGGAGGGGGGTAGGGACAGTAGGTGTTCAGATATGGACATAAATGTGGAACACGGCCATCAGTGTTTAAAATAAGGAGGTCCGTGTTTATTGTAATAAACACGGTGAAACGGCCTCCTGGGGCCCTATTGTACCTCATGACGTCATATGACAATGATTGTGGACACGGACAAAGCTAGTTCCATGACCGAGAGGCATGCATGACCAGATCGCCGTGGTTGCACATATTGACCATGATCATGTATCAGCGAAACCATAACCATTGATGTTAATGCAGACAGCAGTGGTTGAGTACTACCGAACGTTCTAAAATATTCCTGCAGACGGGGGCTTCCCTAGCCCACTTAAAAGGGTTTATTTCTCCTCTTTTCTATCCCCTCGGGATGTTTGTGGTGCACATATGCGTGGGCACTGACACATTCCTCTGTGAAATTGTGTAATGTAATTCTCACCGTGAATATGACCTTATCTGTCGAAATGGCGTTAAACATCTATTACTCACTCACTCACTCCTGCAGATGGGTGGTATTTCAAAGGGGAGGGGGACCAAAAGAATTTAGACCCCTCTTGGGGGGAACTGTGTGGGAATTGGAATTTTCTGACCCCTCCAAAAAAGGGGGGGGGCAAAAGATTTTCGACACACACGCGAAATGATCTACCAGTCCGTCCCCACTGTTGTTATGAAAAGACCACTCCTTAAACAAGGCCACAGTAGCTTTGATAGAAATTAGCTCATGTAATAGAACAGTCCACTTTCCGCATTAAGGCGGGCTTCCCTAGCCCACTTAAAAGGGTCTATTTCTCCTCTTTGCTATCCCCTCAGGATGTGTGTTGTGCACATGTGCGTGGGCACTGACACATTCCTCTGATATTTTGTAATGTAGTTCTCGCCATGAATATGACCTTAGCTGTCGAAATGGCGTTAAACATCAATTACTCACTCACTCACTCCGCATTAAGGCCATCTCTGACTTGTGCCATTTGCATCGTTTGTTTAGTGAAAGAGTATTAGGAATTCTGTGAAAAGTTATCTAACTCACTGAGTCACATTCACAATCACTGTTATACGAGTTAAAAGACGGGTGATGTGACAGGTATAGTAATCAAACCTAATAGTACCGAATACAATGACAGAATAAGAATAAATGTACCTATCCTATATCTGGATGGAAATGTAATTAATACTGTGAAGCATTTTAATTATCTTGGTGTAATTATAGACAGTGATCTAAACTTTAAGTTGCATTGTAGGAAGGTGGAGTCTATGGCCAATGCAAAATTGGCCCAACTGTCAAACATTGTGCGCTATCTAGATAGTGAGACAGCATTAAAAATATACAAACATATGGTCCTGCCGACATTCAAATATTGTAATTTTATAATAGATAGTGGCCCCGAAACATTGGTAAACCATCTTGAAGTGATACAGAATAATTGCCTGCGTATGTGTATGCGAATCAGAGATCCTCAGGAGGTGCATGTAGAAGATTTATTGGCCAGAAGTGATACTGTACCATTATTAGTTAGAAGAGAGCGAATGATACAAGTGATTATATACCAATATGCGAAAGATCCAGAAAACGTAATTGTCCCGACCAGGGTATTACGAGGTAACAATAAACGGAAATTAAAAGTGAGTCGTCCAACATGTGAACTATATCGGAAAAGCCCGCTTTATAGAGGTATGTTATTATGGGACCGGTTATCTGCAGAGGTACAATGCCTAGAGGAAAAAGATGTGTTCAAAAGGAAAATACTGAGTTAGTGTAATCCTATGTTGACATATGAATTTTATAATGAGATATATATCAGACTTAAATGATGTATTTTGAGATTCATGAAAACCCACTTGTCTATTCTTTAGTTGTTAAATGAAAATGGTGACTGAATTCTGTGTATACTTACCATGGCTGATTAATAAGAAAAGCGCCATTGTGATGTGATATTTATTGGCCAATAAACACGTTTCAAACTTCAAACTTCAATGGACAATTCCTTTCATGTGGGTGTGAATGAGTGGTTCCATATAATATATAATTGTTCTTACACTACCTAGCTCAGAGCCACGCCCTGTCCCATCCAACTGTCCACTAACAATATAAAGGTAATTGGTAATGTATGATTCTTTTATATGGTTCAATGATGTCGTAGTGTGTTCCCTTGATGTACAAACTGAACTCCGTCAGAAATTTGGTCGGGTAGATCATGGCTTCTTGTATCTGCTGTTGTGAGCGATCAATAAAAAAATGATTGATCGCTCACTTACTGGTTCTTATGGTCCACACGTACTCCACGCCACTCTGGACATCTTATCTCTGCTCCAAGTTGGGAAGGCTTGCCTAGCCCATCATAAAAGGGTCTTTATCTCCTCTCTTCTGCCCCTTCTTTAAGTGAATGATGATTGCGGTGACATGTTTGAGGTGACGCATGTGTGTGCGAAAGTCCATCAGCCCCACCCCACCCTCCTGTTGAGAAATGACCCCTCCATTAGGGTAAGTCGCCCCTGACTCGACCACTAGGCATGTTGGTACCTTAAGACGATCACCTTTGACTAACCTCTATCAAAGAATAACTTATTGTACCTCATTACTATAATAGGTAGACCTTGCATACGCCCCAAACATTATTCATCGATTGTGAAAATTACCTATGGTAGATGGGTGGTCGACATAAGGTATACTAATCTGCCTATACTTTATAATATATCTAATGTAGTTTTCCTGGCATGTATATGATCTCAGTTGTCAGATTGTCAGAGAAGGACATATACTCTCTGTCAAACTGGGAGCTTTCTGTGGATGAAGGAAGGAGTGAGTGAGTGAGTAATAGATGTTTAACGCCATTTCGACAGCTAAGGTCATGTTCATGGTGAGAACTATATTACACAATTTCACAGAGGAATATGTCGGTGCTTGCGCATATGTGCACCACACACATTCTGAGAGATAGGAAAGAGGAGAAATAGACCCTTTTAGGTGGGCTAGGGAAGCCCGGATGAAGGAAGGAAGCGAAGGCAGTACAATTTTCTTACTCCTATGACACTAGGGCTTCCCTAGCCCATCTTAAAAGGGGACTTTGTCTCCTCTTTTCTCTCCACTCTATGGCCGCATATGTGGGCACAGACACACATGATCATCAAGTAGTCCAATGTAGTTTTCTCATTGTGAATATGACATTTTGCTCTAAAAATGATTCTAAACATTTCTTACCCACCACTGCGGCTGTGTGATTTGAATCATTCAAATATCTCTGCAAAGTATCTCTAGAACTGACTCAGTGGAAGAGGGGTCTTGGTGGTCTAGATCCTTTCTCCTTTGAAAAAAAAAGGAATAATTTCAGGTGAACACATAAATACTGGAATGAAAGATAATTTAAAAAAGAGGAAATTATTAATGAAAAAAAGGAATAATTTCTTCTTTTTTAAATTATCTTTCATTCCAGTATTTATGTGTTCACCTGACACACCCCTCCCCCACCCACCCTTTTCCCATTTCCTGGGTCTGATTATGAAGTATTGACTTTTAATGAAATCGTGCCTTTCAATTTTAATTCATTAGTCGTACAAAATGTGAGACATAGGTTCCAATCAAACAACCATAATATCCTGGTACTATGATTAACGTTCACAGAAATGCATGGTCTTATAGGCAACTGAATTGTCGGCCACTTTCTTAGGCCACTTAAATGTTATCAGCTTTGCCACTACTTTTCTGAGAAAAAAGGATGAGGGGGGGGGGCTTTTTTTTTATCTCATCTGGTCTTGGCGCAATGACGGAGGACATGTTTATTATATTATTGTTTACTCAATATTCTTTGCAATATACTTTTCCAATGCATTATCATTTAACAGATGCGCGCAGTGTCTGCAACGATGATACTTTTTCAATAGGCCTTACTCCAACTTACAACCACCTATACCTTCACCCCTGACAATAAATGACTATTTCCATACCTTTAGCGTCTCCTACCCACGCACTGCCACTATATACACTGGTGACTCCTGGGGCTGCTCTCTTTTACCTGGCTAGTGCCCACTGAGAAGATCACCTAGTGGTCAGCTTCTTACCTGTAGGTGTTAAGGTATCAGAACTGTCACTCACACAGTCGGTGTATACAGCCATGCCGTCTGCATCACCTGTAGCCGCTCTCTCAGCACTCCTCGTCCTCTCCGTCCTCACCCTTTGCACTGCTAAGGTAAGGTCTATGGTATTGGTAAAAATGATACATGCATTTTTTTATCAGTATATAGTCATAACATAAGTTTTGTGTGTTTTCGTTTTAATTTGTCTTTTTGCATGGAGTCCTATCCATAGAGTGAAATGTGTGACCAGGGAGGATTGGAACAGGAATCTTTTTTTCACGTTCATTTTTCTGGGTTTCTTGCACTGTAATACCTTGCACCTAGTATGTAAGTCACACTTAGATTTCAAGAGAATGCTATAAGGCGAAGCTAGGCACTCTTAGTCTAGTACTAATTTAGTATACTGTCTACACAACACTCACCAATTGAGACCGGCAAAAGCAACTTCATGAAGACAGTAACCTGTGTGGTCACAAAACGCAGAGCAGAGCAAACAAAATTGAGTACACTGAAAAAGAAGACCAAAATGTCAAATCACTGGAAAAGAGATAGCAGAAAGCATTGAAGGAAGAGGAACCTGAGAAATCACTTGAGATAATACCCTAAAGAAAGTACAGGTATCAATCACAAGAATGTAGGGGCTGTGGCCCCGAATATGAGACCCAGAGGCAGCTATTGGAATCCTGTCCGACTAAACATGACAATGAGAACCAGACAACGCAGGTAAAACTAAACACCGCCGTCAGTGGCATCCTCAAGAAAATTTAACCCCCATGGGAAAAACACCACTGTACACAACATATAGGCCTATATAGCGGTCTGTGAGTCATGGGCAAATACACAATGTCATGATAATAGTAAAGTGCTACAGATGGAATTGACAGAAGAGTTATTAATGTGTGAATCTATTTTCGGACAAGTATGTTTTTTTATGGATAGGTATGTATTTTTCTCTGAATGATAAATGAAAAAGATACTGAATGTCTTTCGTGGGATGTTGAAAAAGTTTATGTTTACCTGGGCAATGATGCATGCAGTCATCAATGTGAAGAGAATGATGATCTTTAAAGAGTTCGTCTTTCTGCTACACAGCCCTTAGTGGTTTATCTCTCTCTCTCTCTCTCTCTCTCTCTCTCTCTCTCTCTCTCTCTCTCTCTCTCTCTCTCTGTTCATAAAGGTCTATGCGCTATCCTCTGAACCTCAATGTTTGTATTGTTCAGTCTTTAATTCTAGCCTTTGTGGTCTCATCTTAACTGAACCAATGATATCTGCTGTTTGGATCCCAATACTTAAGGTTTGTGTCAAGGGGGCTTTGTGTCGTATGCACACCCTCAGCCATGAATTGATATTTAATGCAGATAGCTGTCTATCGCTTATTTTCCCTTAATTAAAAGACCAAGAAGAGATGTCTGTGAGTAACGAGTCATAAGTCATATCAGTGGGTTCTTTGACGAGAAATCATTGCAAGTCTTCTAAATATGTGCATTCCATGGGCACATATTCTATATACCAAACTTTGTGCGATGTATCCCCCACTTCCAATTGTTACATAACAAATACAGCTACCTGTAGGCCTTTTGTGTCAGGTTTTATTATACAATACCAATTATTCATACTCAGAGACCGGACACATTGATTGACATAAATGCTAATCAAGTGGTAATAGGGCGTGTGCATTTGCTCATAACTAGATTGTAATTATTTCTCATTTTGTGGGTTTAATTCCTATTGATAAAAGTATAGGGGAATTGGGACAGAATTAGAAGGCCATAGTTGAAATTGGGATAAATTAGAAGGCCATATATATGTGGCTAAGCAAAGCCTAACTCTACTTACAGCTAATCAATTCCTACATCATTTCCTACTTGTCTCGTTTCACCTATTCCTAGTCGTTGTACTTCATATGAAGAAAATTTAGTTCTATTAATAAGGATTTCCCCAAACGCATCCATTGTTAGTAGTGAGGGTTCCTGTCTTCAAAATCAACAACAATGAATCACTAACTATCCCAATGAACCACTCTTTTTATGGCTTCATCTTTTAAATCTGACAACAAACCAAACTAATGTAATCCAAATTGATCTGGAGAATGTATCAAAAGTGGGATGTACATTTAAAACTAATCCCCACAAAAAGTGGATAATTATATGCCAATGTGAAGCCGAGGGGCGAAATATTTAGTTTCAGAAAGAGATGGGATAAAGCTCTGATTTGAGCTACACGTCTCAAACACCATAGGAAATGCCTCTTCAGTGCAATAGGGCGCCTCTGTAAAGTCTAAGTGGGTCTCTGACAGCCTTCTGATAATAATATATAGACCAATGTGGGTCTACTAATGTCACGGGCAGTGGCAGCCACACTTGCAGACAGAACCCCAGAATAGTACAGTTGCATATCCAAGTAGGCCTACACTATGCTATCTCGGGTCTCTTACAGTTACAATGCTTACATCTGTTACATAGCTTCTTTTGGTCTTTGGATTCCATCCTTTCAGTTAAAACACTATCTTGTCTAAAATTCAGTTTCTAAGAAATAATGTAAAATGTGGACTGAACGATATGCTACCAGACATGTCCTTTTACTATTGTATGTTATTACTATATTAGTCTATATTATCTTCCCTATTAATAATCTTTTGCGTGATATTGCAGACACCAACCCTTATTTCCCAGGTGCATATAGGCCTATATGGACTAGGGCACTTGGTGATGACAAGTATATTACCTTATTCCGTTTTTTTAGTCTTATATCCGATCATAAAAAATAAGCTCCATATCCTGATTTCCTTTCCAGATTCGATGGACGGTGGAAGAGGACAGTTCACGTCACAACACCTTCTACACAATAGAGGTAAAGCGGAATCCATCACTCTCCTTTGACCACCACCACTCTGAGGAGCTCAGGGATCGACCAACGAGGGTGAAGAAGTCCCAATCATGCTGTGGACTTGGCTACAGGTCTCAGTGGTTGTCATGGGAACATGGACGCCGCGTCATCAACTATTGCTCTGAGAGTCTGCCCTGTTGTCCAGACCTGGTTAGCAAGGAGATCGAGATGTGGGGAGGATTTGGGTTCACTTTGTGTATCCAGCCAGAAGAAGTAAGTAAGGCAAAGTTGCATTGAAACTATATAGGGCCTGGTATAAAATTCTAATGCATGAAGACATTCAAATTATTTCATGTTGAGAACGAGCCTTACTATAGATTTGTATGGAAACACCCATTCCTCAAAGGGGCGTGAAGAAACTGAATCTTATTCTCCACACTCCATTCTCCACTGTGATGGGTCAATATAGCCTCAAACCCAATGTCAAAAAGTAATTTTTGAGGACATTTCACACCAAGGCAACGGGAAATAAATACAGATCCACTCGATTTACTCCAAACTAAGTGTTTCTTCACTCGATAGCCTCAAAGAAGTATTCCACTCAGCTCTGCCTCATGGAATGCTGCGTTGAGACTATCTCTTGAAGAAATACTCCGTTTGGAATAAAACTCGTGAACCTCTGTCTCTATATTCAAAAGTCTTAATGTAGATCCCACTGTTTGGTAGTGTTTGCTGATTTCTGACATATAGGTGGGGAACTCCAATATTAGTTTTCTTCTATTTCAGAAAAAGAAAGTGGTGAAGATCAACCCATTCACCCGCTACCTAAGTTACTATGAGAGAGAAGAGGATGAATAGACCATGCAAATGAGGCCACAATCCCTACCGACTGTCGACATCTTTCAGCGATTTAGTTTTAAGTGTTTTCAAATCAAGTCAGATCTACTTGAGACTCCCCGGGTTCAGTCTCCTTTCTCTTTACGCTCTTTATCCCTATTCTGACCTAGCGTGTTGAGGGGGTGTGGATGGGGGGTCCCCCACGTCACATGTTGATTTGAAGAAATGGTCATGTCACATGTCACTTGGATCCCCATGTCCCATGTCACCTCCTAGAACCTATCATGTCCCATATCGATTTTAAGAAAGCATCTATGTCATATCACTAATATTTTGCCTCATGTCACTAAGGTCCATGTCACATGTCGATTTTAAGAAATAGCCATGTCACCATGTCGAATTTGGTGGTC
This sequence comes from Acholoe squamosa, assembly GCA_949317995.1. Taxonomy (NCBI): domain Eukaryota; kingdom Metazoa; phylum Annelida; class Polychaeta; order Phyllodocida; family Polynoidae; genus Acholoe; species Acholoe squamosa. The sequence goes on from OX439050.1 coordinate 32,766,211, forward strand.
CACACCCATTGTTGAGGGTGGCACCAACGTGTCTAGCTAAAGCTGGTAATTAACATGTGCCTTACACTGGTTTCAGGGGTCAGTTATGTAACACCTGGTGAGAATCCACTCTGTCCCACCCTACACAATAAAGGACTATTATGACTCATTAAATATCACATGGTGGCTTGAAAATATTAATTACACCATCAAGGGTATGGTTAGTGTAGGATATCACTCATTACACCTCCAGGTGTGGAGTTTTCACACCTCCAGCTGTGAAAAGTCACCCATGCAGAGAGTGGCTTCTTGACCCCTGAAGTTGGCAAATATCACAAGAATGCATGTTAGTTAGGCCTGAGCTGGTAGCTGCAGTAAGAGCACACCTGTAGGGACTGCCTGTAGGTACTAGCATCCATGGGACAACATACATCCTCGGTATAGGGTACTATCGTAAATTGGCACTCTAGCAAAAAAACTTTGCCCTAACGGTGTATCTCTGTGTGCTTTATTAAACATAATAAGTATATTTCTATTTGTTTGCGTCTTAGTGTGTTTTGGGATAAACGCATAATGAGTGTATTGATATCACCATACCTGAATTCTTACCACCCAACTCATTGAGTAAGTAATGGTTATTTGGTGTATACCTCCCTAATCAGTTCACAGCCAATGGACCTTAAACAGTGTTGACAATGATCCTTGTTGATTAGAAGTAGTGCCTAGAGGGGCTACATCTACAGATACCAGCCAAACAATATACACATGTATTTAAATCATTTTTTTGTGGTTTATAGTAAAACTATAAATAACAACACAACTAAAGTTCCAACTAAGTTTCTAAGATGGCATTTTATTAAATTGTAAGTAGTATGAACCAACAGTTTCGGCACTATATGGCCTTCATCAGGGTTCATCAGGGTTTAAATCATTTGCCATTTTATGTGCCTACCTAAGTCTCTATAGATCTCAATCAGACTAAACCTACTAAAGCCAATATCCCTCTTTATGACTGCCTGAAGATATTATTTTTCCCCCACTTATAAATGTCACAGCACTTTGATTCAAAAGCGGTAGGAAAGCCCTTGATTCATAGTATTTTATCGACACTGCTTTTTCATAAATTTAAGGGGGTTCCCTCTTCAAAAAAAGGCTTAAAAATCAGATTTTCCCAAAAGTTCATGGAAATATACACCTTTCCCTTGAAATCTTCCCTATCAGATATCAGGCAAAAAGCATTCTGGTTATGGAGTACAAGCTGATAGGAAAATTCTAAGTGACAGAAAAAACTTGTCCCCAATTGGTTACAAAAGGAGCTGTTTCCCTGCGAAACCCTACTTTTAATGCTGAGAACGTGATGATTAATTACTTATGATTGTCACAGCACTTTGATTTGAAAGGTGCATGAAAGCTTTTCTAAGCTTCAGTAAAGTGGACCGTTGTTACCAGTTGGGTTATTAATTTTAAGTATTTTAGGAAAAAGTGGTTTATCATAGTTTAAATTTACTAATTCTTTCCATGGACAATGTCTATGAAGTTTGAAATAATAAAGTCCAGTTTGGTGTTCCTATGATGATTCTATGTATTTTTTTTTTAAATTTTGATTTAAAAAGTTGGTACTGGGTGGTGATTGGGATTATTTTGGTGCATAGTGTGTTTTGTACACATCACTATGTTAAAATGAGATACAACATGTCAGTAATTTTGTGATCAGAATGTGCTAGAAGAATAGTAGCAGGTCATCCAATGTTCATTTTCTATTACACTAGTCAGTGAAATGAGTGATATGCATGCAAAGGTACTGTTTTTTTCCTTATGGGGAATAACATAGAGGCCATGTTGGTCTTGCATTGGAGGTGAATCTAGGTCAGTACATAGAGGAGCCTAGTAGGCTTCTCTATGGTAAGTATCAGTAGTGAGATAGCTGGAAAAGGAAGGAAATGTAACAAGTAATTGTAACAAGGTCTCATCACCTTAGCTACACTGTCTGTGATGTTAATTGTAGGATCAACAATGACTGTCTATGATGGATGGATGGGACTATGGGACTTTTGTTGGGACTTTTGTTGGGACTCGTGCAATGCATGTCCGTACTAACTCACCATTTCTCTGCAATTACCAGTAGTCCTTACATGCTAGTACTATTTGTTACTAATAAGTCGAGACTATAGAACTGGATGCGTTACTTTTTGAATTGAAGACAAATAGCTAAGATAAAGTTAAAGCAAACGCTACCTTGTTGACACTGTTTTATCACAGTTTTGAGGGAGGTTCTCTTTTCAAAGAGATTCCAAAAGTCTGACTTTCCTGAAAACTCATGGAAATTTACACCCCTTTCCCTTACAAGTTGTAAGATATCAGATATCAGATCAAAACCGGCTGAGTTCCAAAAGTAACTGCGCTATCCAACACTTTTTGAATGGAGTTGATATGAAAAATCTGAATGACAGAAAAAAACGTGTCCCCCATGATAACTGGCTGATTTCTTTTTAACCAGAGGATGACTGACTGATTAATATTTATTTTGCCTCACTAAAAAAGTCAAACCACTTTAAAAAATTTAAAAATGCTAGAAAGCCTTTGATTATAAGTTACCAACTGGCCATGTTATAGAATACATGTAATACTGAAAGGGGATAGTTTGTAATAAGCCGAAACCCCAACTAGGGGTGCTGCCACCTTGTGGGAGAGTTCGGTACTATTACCGTAATCTCTCGCATATTAGGCACATCTTATACAGGAGGTTTTAGTTCTCCCTGGATCCACAAGGGGGACATTGAGACCTTTCTTTTGATGTTACATTCCCCTCAAGTTATAATAGAATATTGGGGGTCGGAGGGGGGCTATCTACACATAGCTTTTTTGAATTTTCAAAATCCATTCAGTAGAACAAAAGTTATGAATTTTTTTATTTTTCTAACCATATTCTTGAACTCTAGGTGTGTCTTATACTTGGGATGCGCCTTATACGTGGAAGATTACCGTAGTTCCCAGTTCTACCACTAGGACTGATTGGCAGGGCATGTGCTGTGTCAGGTTTTGCTAGGTCGTTTTCTTTCCCATCTCTGTATGAGTGAGTGATTAATAGATGTTTAACGCCATTTCGACAGCTAAGGTCATATTCATGGCGAGAACGACATTACACAATTTCACTGAGGAATGTGTCAGTGCCCATGCATATGTGCACCAAACACATCCAAAGGGATAGGAAAGAGGAGAAATAGACCCTTTGAAGTGGGCTAGGGAAGCCCGCCATCTCTGTATGCATGTTTCTGCTGCAACCTAGGATCTTAATGCAGCCATTCCAACATTTCTTTCCAAATTATAGGAAAATAAAGGGCATAAACAGAAAAAGAGCCCATAGGGCACAAGTGACATCATAATTATATTCAACAGGTGCTGGCTTTAGGTAGAGGTTTGAATGTACATGCCCTGCCTCTGAAAGTGTCACTTGACCTGTGTTTTCAGAGATTCAGGTAATTCCGGAAAGTTTTTTTTGTACAATGAGACAACTGTCATAGTACTAAATGAGGATGACATTTATAGCTATGGGTTTCATATTTTATTGGACAAATAGAGGATGAGTAGAATCAGGATAAAGCCATGTGCTAGAGATCATCAAACCTGAAGTGCCTTAAGTTACCGAATACCGGTACTCGCCCAACATCGACGGACATACGTAAACAATACGACACCTCCCCTTCAAGTTTTATATACACCAATATAAAACTGACATTACCAGCTTTTTAGGTGGTTTGGAGGCGCCACCTGAGCGGGTGATCGCATTGGATGTAGGATCTGGTGTTGGAGCCTTCTCTGTTTGGCATGGTGGTTTGGGTTTTGTATGTACCGGTTCTCTGGCGACTAGTGTTTTCCTTGGTGTGGGATTATCCACACGTGTTGCTGTCGTTTTCTCGACTGGCAACCTGACTGGCGATGGTGCTGGCCTGAAAACCGTGGATTCAGGGGTTACCTTTAGGAGGTCCTTTCGGTTTTTTCTGACTACCGTGCCCTTTTCCGTCTGGACCATGTAGGACCGCGGGGTTGGATGTTCCGCTACTACCATTGCTGGTCTTGGATGCAAACACTGGTGGTAGGTTTTTTGCGTGCTTGTTGTAATGCTCCACCATCTCCTTTTGACGTCGGGCAAGTTGTTCTTTGGTGCCACATGCCAGCTCTGGCTCAAGTCCTGTGTTCGATATAGGGACCTTTGACCTCAGTCTTCAGCTATTGAGCATCTGTGCCAGGGAGTAGTCCATACCTTTGACTGAGCTGTTTCTGTACTCCAGTAGTCCTAGACAGGGGTCGTCTGCCTTTCTCAGAATCTGCTTTACTGTTCCAATTGTGCGCTCTATCTGCCCGTTGGACTGTGCGTATGTTGGGCTTGTGGTAGTTGAGGTGAACTTGTATTTGTTAGCAAGTTTCTTGAATTCTGCACTTGAAAATGGCATGTTGTCGGAGATGACTTCTTCAGGTATGCCCTGTTCACATACTATGGACTTCAAATGTGCCACTACAGTTCCTGCCATCTTGTCCTTTAACCAGCAAGACGAATGGAAATTAGGAAAAGTAGTCGACACCGCAGAGGTAGTCACTTCCGCCATAGGTGAATATGTCGGCTCCAATCTTCTGCATTGGTCTCTCGGACACTTTGTGAAGAATCATTTTCTTGTGTTGCTGCTTTCATGAGAATTCCGTGCACTTGCTGCAGTTTTGTATGTGAGCTTCGATGTCTCGGGACATTCCCCATCGGAATTTGATGTCTCAGGCTCAGTTCCATGTCTTCTCTATTCCAAGGTGCCTCTCGTGGAGTAGATCAAGGATCCCCTTCATCATCTGGCTTGGGATGATTACCTTGTTTTCTATAAATAGGAGACCGTCTGCTTTACCGATGCTTACCTTGAATTCCCAATAGGGCTTCAGGTATGGTGGAACATATTTTTTCGTCTCTGGCCAGCTATTCTGGATCATCCTCCGAAGTTCTTGTAGGGTCTCATCATCACGGATGGCTTCTCGGATTTCTTCCTTCTTGTTGATGGATATGGGAAGGCTTTGTATGAGGCTATGGTCCATTACTTCCATTTCTTCATGAAGCTCTCGGTCAGTGTCATCTACCTGGAGCTATACTCTTGATAATGTATCTGCTATGTGCATCTCTTTGCCCTTCTTGTAGACCACATTCAGTGTGAACTTCTGCAGTCATAGGAGCATGTGCTGGAGTCTCGGAGATGCTTTGGTTAGGCTTTTCTTCATTACGCTCTCAAGTGGCTTGTGGTCGGAGTGGACCAAAACAGATGTAGTACCTAAATTTCTCTGCCGTGAAGATGATAACCAAAAGTTCTTTTTTTATTTGAGCGTAACATGTTTCTGCTGAGATCATTGCTCTGGACACATATGCAACTGGTCGGCCTACTTGGAGCAGGCAAGCTCCCAATCCGTCCTTGGACGCGTCACACTGTATCGTCAGATCTTTTCCTGGGTCGTTGAACGCTAGGGTTGGGGTCCTTGTCAGAGCAACTTTTAAGTCTTTAAAGGCCTCTTCTTGCTCATGTTCCCACACGAACTCTATGTCCAACCTGAGTAATTATCTAAGAGGTGCGGAAATTGTGGACAGGTCTTTGACAAACTGTCCCAGGTAATTTACCATAGCCAGGAATCTGTAATTCTGTGTAATCCTGGATGGCTTGCACCTTCTTGGGGTCTGCGGTCATCCCTTCTGCTGAGATGATATTACCCATGTAATTAACTTCAGGCACCTTCCACTGCAGTTTGTTACGGTTGAATTTGACGCCACTCTGATGTCCTCATTCCAGCACCAGGTGTGCTATTTTGTCATGCTCCTCCTCGTCGGCGTTTGCTACGAGAATGTCGTTTGTGATGCAGAAACAGTTGGGGAAGTCACCAAAGAGCTGTTCGTTCTTGCGTTGGAACACCTCTGCTGCCGAGCTGATGCCAAATGGCATGCGGAGAAAGCGGTAACGTCCAAACGGGGTGTTGAACATGCAGAGTTTTTAACTTTTTTTATCTAATTTGATTTGCCAGTACCCATCCCTCTGGTCTATTATTGAGAATAGTTTCTTACCATGAAGTCTGGCAGCGACATCCTCCAGAGTTGGTGTCAGGTGGTGCTCCCTCTTGATCTCTCAGTTCAGGTCTTGCGGATCAAAACACACTCAGAGGTTACCATTACTTTTCTCAACAATTACCAAGCTATTGACCCAGTCAGTGGGCCCATCCACGAGAACAATTACACCCTTATCTACCATGTCTTTAAGTTTAGCTTAAGGAAGGGAATGTGAGACTCTACGCTGCACGCGAATGACTGGGGTGACATCTGTATCCACCACAATGTGGTACTCTCCTGGCATTTCACCTAAGCCCTGAAATACATCAGGGAACTCGGAGAGCACCATATCTTTCATGGTACCTTATTTACCGTAACCTTCTTGTGGCTCACAACAGCCACACCATGAATTTTCTTTACTAGATTGAGCTTTTCCCAAGCGGCCACACCTAGCACCGGTGGGTTATTGACATCTGCAATGAAAAACTCAAGATTGTGAGCTTCTTCGCCTTTAACATTTTAAGCTCACCTTACCAACAACTTTGATTTTTTTTATCAGAATAACTGGACAATTTGACCTGAGTTTCATCAATTGGCGAATTGAACAATTTGTCAAACACATTTAATGACAAGACATTGACCTCAGCCCCAGTATCAAGTTTGAATTTTACTGCCTTTCCTAAACCTGTAGGTTTATGAACTACCCTTTACTTTCATGATTGGATTTTATTGCCCCTACAATAGTTCATTAGAGGAGTCAAACTGGGATTCTTCATCCTCATTGATTGTATGCACAATTTTATTTTGGCAGAACTGTTTGTAGTGGTGCAGGTTTTGGTAGTTGAGGCATGTTTTACCATAAACGGGACACTCAGCTTTTTCCCTAGGATATTGCCACAGTTGCGACACTTCAATGTCCACTTGCTCTTTAACTTTGGTGCCCCGCCACCCTGGCAAGCACCTGACTTTGGTGTCCCGCCACCTTGGCGAGCACCTGGACTCTTGGGCTTGTTACCCGATTTTCTCGATTCTTGCGAGTCTGTAGACTCTGACGCCCAGCACAAGGCCAGCGTCTTTTGGAGGGTCAGCTTGTCCACACCGAGTAACTTTTTTCAGAGAGTGCGGTCCCTTGTCCCCAAAAACAAGCTGGTCTTGGATTAAGCTCTCGTCCTTGTATTCACAGTTGTTGTAAATGTTGCGCAATTCAGTGGCAAACTGGTCAATTGTTTCTGACTCACTTTGGTCTCGATGCCAGAACGTGAATCTCTCAAGTAAAATCATCTTACGGGGGTTGTAGTATGTTTCAAATTCTTTAGCTATATCATCTAATTTGAGGCGGGTATGATTTTCAACCGTACCTGAGAATTCACCAGTGGCATCATGAAATTTGAATGTTCCGAATACGTCTAAGGCATCATCACTAATTAAAGAGAGCAACAGTCCCACTTTCTGAGCTTCATGTTTGCCATCATCACCTCTGAACATCACATAGAAGCCAAATTTTTGGTACCAGCGCCTCCAATTTTCGCTGAGGTTGCCCTCAAGGGACAGAGGGGGGTGGCACTGCTTCCATGGTCGGTTGGTATTTGGTCTTTGAATGGGGTTTGTGGCACTGATTCGTAAGTAGGTCACACACCAAAATACAATACACAAACCAAAACCAAATTATCCACTCAAGACAGTCAATTGTTCAACACAACCAATTAACTGTAATTTAATTTGGACTCCGGACATTTTCTTAAAATTTGGGCATGAACACAGTGACAATCCTCCTCCCCTGGATGATGATTTGGGATTTGGGAGTCATCCTTTTCTGTCTCACCTCAGAACTGGGGTTTACAACAGTTCAAATGTTCTCTGTAGGTGAAAACCTCTTGTCCAAACCACTAGCTGTCACTAAGTTATAGTACTAAATGAGGATGACATTTATAGCTATGGGTTTCATGTTTTATTGGACAAATAGATAGAATCAGGATAAAGCCATGTGCTCGAGATCATCAATTCGGAAATTACTGAGTACTCACAGAACATCGACGGACATACGTAAACAATACGACAACAACTCTTTAAAAAATGCACAGAATGACATCTAAATTTGATCAAGGAATATGCCTTAGTGCGATCCAGGATTGTCTAGGGAAAAGGAGCAATATATAGACAGAGTTCCACGATGATTTGTCTTTTCAGGTTGTTTCTTCAAGCGTGGATGTCAGGTCTCCCACGAGGCCGTAGGCCTGACTTCCACAAGTGTTTCTCAACTCATGGTTAATTGATTGATAGATTATTTGAATCAATGGATGCTGTACTATTAGCACAAAATGGCTCAGGGGTCCCATGATCCACCATACCCAATAAGTTCCGCCCTCTCATGTCCCATCCACCAATTGTCAAGTGGTCCTGAGCCAACTGCACCAAAAGTGTCTTAATTTCAGACATTTTGAGGTCAACCTGAAAGCTCTATATCTGAGCGATAGCAGTCCGCTTTTATGAAAGTGAGATCGTAGTGAGTTTTGTTGTATTTCAGTCTGGAAGCTTTTCAAAGTGTCTTAATTTTAGCTGGCAGTTTAAGTTTTAATAGGTATCCCAATAGACAGCTCTCTGGCTGCCCCTAAACGGGTAAACACACTAATACACACTTTTGAAATAATGTCACTCATGACTGAACTAATATATGTTTAGAAAACGGGAAATGCGAGACAAAATGTATGTGTATCATGACAAAACATCAAATTCACCATATCATATTTTCTTCTAGAATTGAGGTAGTGAAGTTGGCCAAAATAGTAAATTCGGCCAGGAGACTAAAAAAATGAATCTATACTTGTTTGTTTTCTTATTCAAGTGCTTAGTGCAGCCTTACAGTTTATATTACAGCCATATAGATTACATCAGTGTAAGCATGACATTCAGGGCTTCGTTTTGGTATATCACAAAGGTGGGGGGGGGGTGACAATTTATAAAGTTATTTTGAAAACATTTCAGGCATTTTAGTCTGAATTTCCGGAACCTCAAATTATAGTTAACATATCATGTTGTTAGAAAGGTAATTTTGTGCTGTATTCACTGGTCTATTCAGAATAACTAACAGGGAGGGTGCACCAGTACAAGAAGTACTGCAAGAACAAGGTTATTTATACCAGGTCCTTTGTTCTTTAAATGGCTGCCAAATCCAAACCGCTGGACCGATTTTTATTGAATAAAAACAGTTTTTCTTCTTTTACTATGTTTTATCCATTCAAACTGTTTCCACATATTAAAAAAAAGTCTTCTGTCATACCTAGTTTTAAAATAGGGCAGTGAGGCCTCTAGCAGAGCAGGGCTGAACTTTCAATGGGGAACAGCAATCAAGGGAAATCACGGAATGTTTCCTTGCTTCTGGTGTGAAATTTGTCTCTGAATTGCTTTTGAAAATGAATGCTACTACCCAGTGGCTATTACTCAGGAAGACCCTGAGCCAACAAATAACACGAATTAAATCAATAATCCAAAGAACAATCAGAACAAATAAGAACATCTGCATTTGATATCATGTACTAAAATTTATTACACTGAGAAGTCGCATACATTCGGAAGAAGACAAGACAGGCCTGCAACCGATAGTGATGAGGTTGCAACAGGCTGGTACAGAGGGAGCAAGGGGTCTATATAATATCCCACGCTCTGCTCCTAACAACCCAAGAACACCAGCGTTACTACTGCCAGCGACATGGCCAGTCATTAATGCCACCTAGATGTAGCCCGGGCTCAATGGTGCACCCTAGCATATTTCAAGTGAACCTCTAACACTCTCGTCCAAAAAAAAAAATGAAAAGAAAAATTTGCTTGCAAGGCCCGGGCGACACCTTAGGTAGCACAAAAAAAAATATGATAAGAGTGGGTTGGGATGGGGGGGGGGGGAGAGATTGATGACTGGGTGGTGGCGGTGGTGGGGGAGGGGTGGAATTCAAAAATACACTAACGTGTCAGTGGATTACTAACCAGGGTGCACACAAACTAATTTATTGTATATAAATAGGTTACAAATGGCAGTTGAATAAATAGGGCTGAAACTACATATACTCCAATGTGATGGGAGAAAAATATAAAGCTGTGTTGATAAATCTCCCTTCATCCAAAAACATGAGCACCTTGGACAACCATGAACTACAGATAATTTAATCAAAGTATACAGTAACAACCTACACTAGGTAAAACTAATCAACTGATCATGAAAAGGCTGGCATTGGGTTGATGGGTCACATTTGTGAGGGGTTGGGTGATGAAATGGGCAAAATTGAAAAAGTGATGTTTGACTGGCCATGCCGGTGGCTCCATCTATACACAAACAGAGCTACTAGATTAACAACTCAAAACCCTTTTAACGGCTGGCGGGACACACACAAGTTCTGTCATTATCGCTCACAACACCTTCTGGGAAGAGAGGCAGCTGTACATTAATATTTTTCAAAAAATTATTCATGAACACAGTTTTCCCCTTTTTGAATCATATTCTCCTAAATGAAGCAGTAGGATGACCCTGGGGTAGTTAATGACAACTACACAATCGGCCTTCATTTATACCATCATAAGGTAAAACATAAAGAACAATGTCAGCATTGAGTAATTGGACGCTCACACAACGACTGGATATAACTTAATCATGGCCGTCGGAAGATGGTGAACTGACATAGCATAGTTATCATATATTATATACACAGTAGAAACCTCCAGCATAGTATAGACGATATATTTAGGACAAAGGGATTCACTAGGGCGTCAAGCCATGAGGATATATTCTGGTAGTTTGGGTTTCTCAGTAGAAGGCCTGCTGACATTGAACTTTTTAAAATCACCTTTCATTCACACATCTATAAATGTCAATTCAACCTTCTACATTCAAACACTGGAATTTAGTCATGATCTCTACAGAATTCACAATTTCAGTTTCATCATGCCTGATCATAATGAAATTAAAGAGTGTCCACATGATTGATTTGTAAATAGTGCCACAGATATTGCAGAGAAAGACCAATCCTCTAGATTCATGATTCAGATATATAGATTATAACTTTGATCATGGGACTTGGCTTCCATTGTCAGGTTCTCAGTTGTATCGACTTTAATTAAATACTGACACCTTTTGTTTGCAGACCTGCCTTAATGCCATGTCAGGCTTTCAACAAAAGGTGTGAGTACAGACTCTGGTTCAGAATTATGAGACTTCCAGTGGATGAGTTGTGAAAATAGTCCATACATTCCTAATAGGAGGTGCAGCATAGTTCTTTTTGAGTAATATTGTCGGCATGTGAAATAATATCTTGTGTCATTATCAATAAATTAATACAATTATTGTAAGTGGCACTCATTCTATGAACAACAGGAAGCCATTTTAAGCGACAAAGTCGCAATGATGTGTGAACATCAGTGAGTCTATGCAAATCGAGATACACCATTACAACTTTAACGTGAATCAAGAGATCAACTTTGAACAACTCACACAACCAGAATTTGGCAGAATAAGACTTGATTAATATAAAAGTTAAATTCTGAAGCTTCATTGACTTTCTGCTCTGATTCATATACAGCTTGAGCTTAAAAAGGAATTGGAATTATACATGCACAACACATAAATTACTTCAATGAGAATTCAAGTTCAGTGTCACTCCGACGCAGACTAAAATGCAACTCGCTTAAAATATATTACCACACATATACAATGTAAATATATAGATATATATGTATATATTACAGGGATGAATATTTCAAAATAATTGTTTCCCCCAGACTGTTTGGTTAGTAAATCCCACTTTATGCAATGTATAAAGACACTATAGAACTTTCACAATCATCCAGCACTATAACTGCTATGTCATAGGATAGGAAATGAAAATAAAACCTTTTTCCTTTCAAACAGGGGTAATCATAAGCTTTTAACCATCCAATTGCTGATGTACATTCAATTTTCTGTTATATATTATAACCATAAAAGGAAAAAAATATTCAGATATAAAATAGTTCCTATTTTGTTTCTGACTTTAGAAGCAAGATTAAAACAGGTTCAACAGACAAATATCAAAAGTGTTCTCACCACGCAAACTGGCACTGTGCGCAGGAGATACTATTGAACATATTGCACGGCTCGTTAAAAATCAATAACATGGGTCCCAGTAGTAAACTTCTTGGTCACATGAAACCTCTCCTCTCTCACTGTCATTCACTGTATCTCATCCAGAGTACAATAATACTGTGTACAAGAACATTCACACTCCTCAGACCCAACACACTACTAATGCAATGAACATGCAGCCATGTCTCCATTATGCAAATCATACCAAACAGTTCAAATGAGCAGATATCAAGTTAGTGAGTGAAGGGTGGGATGAGTTCTTCACAAGAACCCTCCACCCTATCTCCCTTCCAACTTCACCTCTCCATTATCAAGACAAATAAATAGTAGAATTAGCTAGCCATCACTTTTTTCAAAAGATTTCCATTGTAAAGTCATTATATATTATTCCTAATATGACCACGACCTTCACAAGGCTGGTGGGTGTAGAATCACAAGTTTCTTTCTTTTGGTTCTATTCAGGTAAAGATTTCACCTTTTTCTCTTTATGAAAAATTGACAATTTCTGTGTGGGTAATATGTTTAAAGATAATCATGTCCCTTTAAGCTTAGCCTGACAAATTATGCTCTAAGAATTAAGTTGTTTATGGATTGAACAAAATAACACATTAACTTTATGGAAGATAGTCAATTCTAACTAAATGAATGGGGCAAAGACAGTCACAGTACCGTCCTTGACAATTGACCTTGCACACAGTAGGACATCACTATAGAAACACGGACACTGTTAACCCAATTCTTTTCCTTTTCTTATTTTTATCTTTAAATTATCCAATGAGTTATGTACACTTCGAAATGAATGACTTTATTTTGACGTACTGATGAGTTGGGGCTGAGGGAATGGCCAACCCCATTAAGACATAATGTTTGCTGAAAATGCGCACATATGCACGCAGTATACAAGATTACTATGTACAAGTGCCCACCCAGTCCGTCGGACGGGTGGACAGCAGGGGTATACCCCATCTAAACCCCCATTGCCTACATTATACCCAAGCCTGCGCCACCTCGAGTACCAATTGCCCACCAATGTACACCGCCAATATCCATCGCGCCATGCTATAATCAATAATTCCCATGATAATAATTGAGATGTTTCACCCGCTTCCACTGTTCTGCATATACTGACTGTCTAGGTGTAGAATAAACACCAATAATGTCATTCACCCAATATAATTTCAGTTTCATTTAAGGCAGACATCACATCTGTGGTTAACCTAGAAGGGGCAGAGGAATAGAGGGCTGGGTACAGGTGTTTCCTCATGTGATCATATTATGAATGAGTCACATACAAGAGAGGGGGCAGTTACTACCATTCGACAATTGTGTATACACTCTCTGAAGAGAAAGGCTATTTCTCAATATCCACCCTAGATAGATCCAAGGCATTGGCATAGTGGCCAATCAGATATGCTAGGAACAGGCTATACAGTGAGAATGGCAACAATCATAGGAAAGCCACCCAGAACCCCTCTCATTCTGTGATATGCCACACCACATGTGATCTAACTTAGGGCCTTCCTCCATGAGGCCACCCCAGCTCAACATCACATAATGACAATAAATAATAAAAGGTTAAAATCATTTACAGATAGGTTGGTTGTACACTGTCACAGTCAGCACCGTAGGGCGGATGACCAAACAATGAGTCTGCAGCGCATGCGTAGCACCAGTTTGAGGATCTACAAAATTCTGAGTGGTGACATTTGTGTGAGGTACTGTCGCAATCGGAAGTCTGCAGTTCTGAATGGCATGCTGGTTGCGCTTGCCCTGATATCACGAATGCTGCGCGATGCCATGTTGTCAAGACCAGCTCCTGCCATGCGCTTTCTTGTTGGGTCTGCTGCATGGTGTGTAGAGACCGATGAAACTGCTGAAGCAAGGTGACCTGCTATCATTGTGGAGGTCTGGACTGTTGTTGGTGCTTAAAGACTTTGGTATCTCCTGCACCCTATACACACAGCTATCTCCCTCTACCCTTTTCACACTGCCATCTCACACTGAACTGCTTCAAAGCTGGTTTTAGGTTGACTAGAAGCTCGAGCCGTTCACATTTGACAACCGGACAGTGGACTAGTCCAGTGTTTTGTACAATATCATTGGACATGAGCACCTGCTAAGAACTTGACAAAAACAATGGCTAAAAAACAGACAGGAAAAATGAAATATAATAATTGCAATAATATTATCAATAATAGGCTTCATTTTAAAAACAAGCTTTTATAACATGGTACTATCATGTGATAAGAGAGCGGGTGAAGACAGCCAGTCCAAACATTGCAATAGGTATATTTGACCCGGAGTGGGTAGCGGTACTAGTTCAAGTATAGGACGGCAGATGGCAGCCTGTCCATGGGGCGGGAGGGCGGTGTCAGAGTCCTGTCTCCGTGACATCATTGCTGTGTGGGACGTTGAGCGTGACGTTAGTCACGCCCGACAGTGGCTATTGGTAGAGGAGGTAGCTCTTGAGCGGGTTCGGAAGTGGCAGCCGGTGGATCTCGTGAAGTCGGTCCTTGCCTAGTGTCTGGCGGATAACACGCCGTGATATATCCATTAGTGGTAGAGGCTCAGCTGCAAGAAAAAGATGTCCAGTCAGTTGTGTGCAAACATATAAGTCATATGCAGTTGTTACATAATCAAAATGGTTTAAGTGTAATTGCTCGATATTGGTGTACTATGATACCAAAGACTTAATACAATGAGATCCAAGACCCGAGACCCATAAATTTCTTCAGACTTTCGCATATACATTAGGGCCATCCAGCAACAATAGCTAATAATAATGGTTAGCAGAGGTGGATCGACATTTGACATAGCTCACTGATTTGTTATGACTTGAAATCAATGAGTTATCACATCTTATGGGTCTAGACCCCTAAATTCGACAGGTTGACATGGCCATTTCTTAAAATCGACATGTGACATGGAGCTTAGTGACAGAGACATGGGGAAATAGAAATTTAGTGACATGTGACATGGCCTTTTCTTAAAATCGACATGTGACATGGGGACCCCCATTTAGACCCCCCATCTTGTGCTGCATGGGTGGATTTTCTCCTCTAGCAGCCTGGTGACCTTACTTATCATTTGTTCTATAATCAAGTCAAATTTTGTAAGCAGAAGTACCCGTGTATAACACACCTCGCATGAGACTTGGTGTACTTTCAGGGATATGATTTCATTTTGGCCAATGTGTAGGAACCTTTGTCAGACAAAATGTGTGCCACTCATTTGGTAATTTATAGTTCTCAAAATATCAAAGACACCCCGACCCCATAAATGTTAAAATGTTTTCTCATTGGATCTGTGAAAATCAGGAGAGTCAACCCTCAAGTAGGAGAAATCACATCCCTGACTTTTATAAGATTTTTAAAATAGCGTAACTTTTTTCTCCTTGGTCGGGGATTTTCAGAATTCAATGAGGGACTGATGTAGAATGTGGACAAATTATAGGGCAGGTTTCAAGTGACCCTTTCCCCCATCTCCCTCCCTCCATCTGGATCTGTCAGCTGCATCTTATACGCAAGGATTTATGGAAGGCTGATATCGACAACTTTAGCATAACCAAGTTACGACTATGCAGATTTACAAAAGTTGTCCGACAGTAGTGAGGTCACTGTGCAGAATAATAAGCTGCAACTTATTCAACTTCTAAAATTTGTACATAATATAATTCGTATCTAATGAAAAAATATCCCCAGAAAGCACACTGCATGTGTACCTTATATATTATTCATTAACTTTAGTTAAAAAGTATAGAACCATTTATTTTACTTTTCATTTATCAATAAAACTCTTAGTTTACAACTTGCTTCGTGACACACATGCACACAGAGTGAACTGGCTAATATCCACTCTACATAAACAAATCCTCTTGTCCGACCTACTACCTCTCCTGTACACGTTTATCGGCTTGGCACGGAACATACATATCATTGTTGTGTTGTGAATGCTGCTGGGAACCTCTAATCTGGCAATACTGAATGTTGGTTGGTTGGTTGGGGGGGGGGGGGCTTGTCCCTGAGTGACCGCTGAGCACTGGTTGTAGGAGGAATATGATGACCCACAAGGGGGGGGGGGGGTGATCTGGACACTTTCCAAACAGGTCAACTGACCTTTCTCTTTCCTTGCTCTAGTTTATATACCTGTTACCTAATTATCAACAAATTTACGGAACTATGATATGAGAAGAAAATGTGAGGGGGGGGGGGATTTTAGAGTATTATAAAACGCTGAGAATTCTGTGTCTGTCAGTTTTATAGTCTGATTAATAAACGCGTTTACGTCTTCTCTGCAAAACATCATATTTGTGACTGTGTGATATATGTTTTTTTTTTTTTTGGCCTTGTTCTTGTTAATGAGTTTCATAAGCATTGAGAACCAGGCCGGGGTATTTCTTTTGTTATTGTCATATCTTTGATAATTGTTTCATGGCACTTCATATGCTGGTATCTGACATAGAAACGTAATGTTACCTGTATCAAGAATCACGGCAATACATAAAATTGCTGCTTCACTGTAAACCGATGAAAAGAATAAGGGTAAATGGTTACCTTTTTTTCTTTCATTCTATTATCAAGAATTGACCATACAATTTTTGTATATTTTCAGGGTTTTTTTTTTTTTGCTTCTTTTACTCCCATGATCCTAGAGATAAAAAATTTCGGCCCCCCCCTCTCGAAAATTGCATGCGAACGCACCCTTTAACCTATAGTAACTCGCGGGCTTTTTCGCTGAAAACAGGTGAAATTATTTTGACCCCCCCTAGTCAAGGGGGCAAAAAAATTCTGAACCCCCCTCAAACCCACCAGCCCCCCCTGTTGTTAAAAGATGATCACTCCCTAATGTGTAGTCTTTGCAGTCACAGAAAATTTAGTACACTTCATTAGTTGTTGCATTACAACATAGGCCTTCCCTAGCCCACTTAAAAGGGTCTATATCTCTTCTTTCCTATCCCCTCAGGATGTGTGTGGTGCACATATGCGCGGGCACCGACACATTCCTCTGTGAAATTGTGTATCGTTCTCGCCATGAATATGACCTTAGATGTCGAAATGGCGTTAAACATCTATTACTCACTCACTCATTACAACATATATTGTAATATAATTGCAGTTGCTCAGGTAAAGCGGTCAGTACCTTTAAAACCACCTCTGTACCTGATAAGCTGTTATCTCACCATTAAACAGGTGTGTACAGGTGTGCAGATAACACAATGGGCCCTATAAAGGCTCTCAGCTTGGTAAAGCAAGAGTGATATCGGTAGGTTACACAGCAGGCGAGGAGACAAAGCCTACTGAGTTCTGATTAATAAACCAGTTTAAGTCTAATCTAAGAGGTATTTTGACTTCAGGCTACTGCAATAAGCTTCACTTTGGGTGCATATACTCGACAACTTAGATGTGAGATACTACATTAACATAAGCAATGATAAGAGGCCACAAAGATTTTAATGTACTGTTAACTTCCACATGTAAGCCACACTAGGCTGAACACACCTTTTAATTCATTTTTGTTGCATATAAATATTGAGAACTAGGAAGTGACTGAATACTTACGATCAAGGCCTCCTATATAATGCATGGTGATCTCACAGTGGCCCCACACGGCACTGACTATGGGGTAGAGTTTTTTCCCTTTGAGGCCACGGAAGGCTACACCCAGATACTGTCCATCAACCACAAAGCTTAGTGTCCCCTCATCCATGTCGAGCACAACGAGAAACTTGTCTGGCACAACAAAGTTCTCGTCAGAGTTCAAAATGCTTGGGTATGTCTGGCCCGGGTTGTTTTTCATGTCGTGATAGAGCTTATTGCGCCCAAGGTCCCAGCCCCAAGACTCTGCGTTGGAGCCTACCAACGATTGGTAGCCTACACAGTGCAATGGGGCATCACGCGTGGCCACGCCAACTACTGCATGCGTGCCTCGCTGACGTGTACTCCAATGGATCTCCCATACATGAAGACCCCGAGTGTAACCAGTCCGCCCTCGGATACAGTCTGTGCTCTGTGCCACTGGGTGGCGGTGGAACGTTAGCAAGTCATCCTCCTTGACGAAGATGTTGAGCGAGCGATCGTCCGGGTTCCACGACTGTGAGATCTGCACCTCTTTAGCAGCCACCGGCATGTCGAGCAGCATGTCAAGCCGGCTAGGCTTCTGGAAGTCCGGGTTGTACATGATCTGCTCGCGGTTGAGGGCCTTGTACGTCGGCTCCCTCGTGATTGTCTTGATGCCCCCCGAAACCTTTTGGCCCATGTTCATGGGTTTGAGTGGGGCTGTGGGCACAGCTTCCAGCTTGGTTGGATGGCCCGCGAGGGTATTGTGAAAAAGGGAGGGAAAGGAAAAAAAAGAGGGAATAAGGGATTTTGGGGGACAGGAAGGATGGAGATCCTAGCGTCGTTTCATTCCAGTTTCTGACCCGAGAGATCACAAGATGCAAAGGGCCGACAACTGTCTGTCGGATGATACCACTGACTGCACGATGACAACGTATCCAAAACGACCAGTACACCCGTCACCAGCGGGCAAAGGGTAGTCGTCCAAGTCTATGAACAGTCGAACCCACACCTAGCACCTGTCCACCGAACTTCTGATACTATCTGGAATAGAAATTTTTTACTTGATTAGTTAAATATTGAGCATGAGAGCTTTATATTGAATCGGGTTATACATCACTTTATTCACACAATACGATCGATTATCAATACAATTGAATAATTGGAGCATTAGAGTTAATAACTACCCATACCTAGAGGTATGTCTTAAGCAAATGATCAAATTTCAATGGGCATGCGAAATAAGGAATTTCACTTTTTTCAGGTCGTATGCAAACCATGTGTATCTTTGTCATGTAAAAGTGATATCCAATTATAAACTGTCATATGTAGGTAATACATCAGTATATATAGCTCTATATCCTCCTTAGAAGCTGACCTCATATAGCTGACATCTTCTGGGTAATACTGATCATGGTGGTGGGTTACCCCCCCCCCTCCTTCCACACCCCCTAAAACCACATGTAGGTCTGTGTTCTTTTGTCTACACCCCCCCCCCCTCACACACATAAACACTTATAGCCTTATTGTGCCATGCTGCATTTGGTCTATGAACACTGTATACATCCCCTCTGGTTATTCATTATGTCTGGCCATTGTGTTATATCTACCTAGAAAGAAGATTACTCAAAGAGATTGGCCATTCCCATAGTACAAAGAGACTGGCCACAGTCCCAATGTACAGCTAACCACACTGTCCAGTCCCCAAGTATACTCAAATAGATTGGCCACAGTCAGAGTATACTCAACAGGGTTAGCAAAATCTCGGAGTATTCAGTGTATATATATATATATATATATATATATATATATATATATATATATATATATATATATATATATATATATATATATATATATATATATATATATATGGCTCATTCACACTAACCGCTATCTATTACTCATATTCACCAGTGTCACAACAATATACAGGGCGCTAGGAGAAAGAAAACACTCCACATACCTCCTCCTACTGTATCCCTGTGAGTCAAAAACACTACCATAGTGTTGGTGGGTTGTAATATGTGTCAATCTGTACTCTTAACATGAGACTAATTCTCCTTGTTCTATCTATTATACACTTATTTTTTAGATCATTTCCCTCGAAAACATGTCTAGAATTCTGTATGCAGGGCGCACCATGTTACAGTAGTCTACAGTAACAGTATGTAGGGTGCGCCTCATTACGGTAGTTCCGTCTGTGCTTTAAATTGAATACCCGTAAATTTACCCATGCACCCATTCAAGACCAGTGCTTATTCAATGACCTAGTGCTCATACAAACCAATGAAGCAGTGCCCATCCCTCCTGTTTGTGTGTGTAGTGTGGGTGATGAGGTGTTTACAGTGCCTGTGTCAGACCCAGCATACACTGACCCCAGTACTCAGTAGCAGCCCAAGCTGGCCTCCTCCTACACCAGCCACCCATACCCATACACAGCCCAA
The DNA here is from genome assembly GCA_949317995.1 of Acholoe squamosa. Lineage (NCBI taxonomy): Eukaryota > Metazoa > Annelida > Polychaeta > Phyllodocida > Polynoidae > Acholoe > Acholoe squamosa. The sequence continues at coordinate 32,786,362 of OX439050.1, forward strand.
GGAGATTGATTCTCATCAATACATGAGTTGGGCTATAACAAAGGTAACCTAGCAGCACTTGGACCCAGGGGGCCCCCTCCTCCTGTACGTGTATACTCACCACCTGGTCTACCTGCATTTTAATTGGCCTCCATGGTATTTAAAACATGGGAGCAGCAGGGTTAAAGGTGTATCATTGTATCCTGCAGATTTTAGGGGTTGTATCAATCCTATAGTGTGTACATGTATGATCCTTTCGCGACTTGAAACTTTCGCGACTTACTCCAACGGCTGCATTAATACATCATGGCGGCCATGATACATTGATGTACCACTCTGTGGTCCTAAAGGGTTAAAGTTGTACTCTCAGCATTATCAAACACGCCCTGGTTAGCTGCTTAGAACTAGGAATGTGACATGATGTACTTTAAACCCTTGTTTAGGATGCAACTAGTCCTGAGGCTGAGTCACACACAGGAGGTATGTGGCGAACAAATTATATGGAGTAACTGTGGAATAATGTAGCCTGTGTAAAATATGCTACATAGAAGTAAACAAGACAGTAGTGAGCCCTACACAAGTACCTTGTTCAATGTCGTCTGCTCCAGGCTCCATATCCACATTGGAGCACTAGTATGGGTTAGGTCCGTCTAGGGTGAGCGTGTGTTTGTATGTGAGGTTTGGGGGTGGTGTGATGGGGTTTGTGTGTGTGGGGGGGGGGAGGGGGGAGGGGTGTTTGGGGGAGGGGAGTTCTTGACTGGAGGAGACGCTGACAGGTATATGTTACAGTCTCAGTCAGCTGGTGTCCCTAGGTTAGCATGATGTCAGCGTCTCTGTGACCCCGCGTCTCTGTGACCCAAACACAGCCTCTCTGGGGACACTTTGTTCTCATCCCCCCTCGCTCCTACTCCAACCAACCCACCCACCCACCCACCCATCCTCCCTCCCACCTCTCACCCCCTCCCAGTCTCCCCCGCACACAAGCCACGCCAGTCTCCCAGCACAACATACACATTAATAAAACTCTCCCCCATCACATTCACTCCACACTTTCTTCAGCAAATATCACCCTCCCAGGACATCTCTTTAGAAGAGAACCTTCGGCGCTGGGAAAATGGGTAAAGACCAAACAGAAGTATCTTAAGACAATGAGTGAGAAGCAGGGTGTGTTGAGGGTGTAGGAGTGAGACGCAGGGTGTGCAGAGGGTGTAGGGGTGAGACGCAGGGTGTAGAACTAGAAGTAAGATGCAGGGTGCACAGAGGGTGTAGGAGTGAGACGCAGGGTAGGCAGAGGATGTAAGTGAAACACAGGGTGTAGGAGTGAGGTGCAGGGTGTGTAGAGGGCGTAAGAGAGACGCAGGTTAGGCGGAGGGTGTAGGAGTGACACACAGGGTGTAGGAGTGGAACGTAGGGTGTAGAAGTGAGATGCAGGGTGCGCAGAGGGTGTATGAGTGAGACGCAGGATGTGGAGGGTGTAAGAGCGACATGCAAGAGGGTAGGAGTGAGACGCAGGGTGCACAGAGAGTGTAGAAGTGAAACGCAGGGTGCGCAGAGAGTGTAGGAGTGAGATGCACGGTAGGCGGAGGGTGTAGGAGTTAAACACAGAGTGTAGAAGTGAGATGCAGGATGGACAGAGGGTGTAGGTGTGAGACACAGGGTTACCTGTCAGTGTCGGTGTCAGAGTGACAGTCACAGTGTCACTCTCACTCCTTCACGACCATCGCCCACTTGTACCTGAGTGACACTGACACTGACAGTGACACCATGAGTGTGACTGGCACTCAAAGAGAAGGCCAAAAAACGTCAACAAACTCGGCCGAAAAACATCAACAAACTCAGCCGAAAAATATAAACAAACTCGTCATGATGCACCCACAAACGCATCTCGTCGTCTTCTCAAATTTTATACCTGGCAGGAAGTGGACTGACGTCATACCGCCCCATAAACATTTCATTCCCTGAGAGACCCATCCGGCCACATCCCCCGGATAACGCCCCCCCCCCTTTCAGATGAGATCTCATCTGAATAATTATCTTCCATGTAAGTTTCCATAAGTTTCAGATGATCTCATCTGAATGCAATTCAAATTCAGATGAGATCTGGCATATATCCTTGATCGGGGGCTCTGCAACAGAGAGGTGAACTATAATTATTTGATGAGACACGGAAGGGGTGAAAAGAGCCAACTGGAGGATGAAGAAGTAACTAAAGGCGACATCTAGCAGAAGGAGTGGGAAACAGAGGGCCAGGTTAAATCTGCAAGAAGTGACCCTTTTGCCCCACAAACTCATCTTTTTCTAAATGGTCACTGAGAATGTGAAGTTTGTAGCACACATCAGCGACCTTTCCTGGCTGAATATGTCAACAAACTCGGCCAAAAAAAACCCCAAAAAAGGCCAATAAACACTTAGAGGGATCTAAATTCACTTGAAAACATTTTTTTCAATTCAGAATTCTTATTAAATGTCTCAAGTTGAAGATCTATGCAAATTTACGATGGGACATCATTTACCTGATTCCACACATAGTCTACAGCACAGGAGATTGACAATGTTTGCATGTGTACGCGAGTTGGGGCCAGCATCCCGAGGTGTTATATAACCCTCCCGGCCTGAACATTAAAAGAGTAGTCTAATTAAATAGAATCAAACCATGCAATACATCACCCCCGATCATCCCAAGCCTAATGAAGCCATCAGTCAAATCCAAGCACAAGCACAGTCTCTCCTTAGAGCACACATTGCTCTCCATGCATATTCTCGGTGCAAGTTTATAGTTGGAACACAGATAGGACATTGTGAGTGAGGAGTGTGAGTGATGGTGAGTGTGTGTTGGGGGGGGGGGGGGGGGGTAGGCAGCGTGCATTATACTCCTGCCGCACTCAGTGAGGCCTGGGAACATGCAGGGGTAGCAGGGGCCCTGGGCACCCACACAAAGAAACAGAGTGTGTGTGTGTGTGGGAGGGGGAGGGGGGTGTTGTAGAATGTGTGTGCATCTCATATTGGCAGTACATGTAGTACAGAAGGGGATTAGGGACCTGGGGTGTTTATAAATCTGATCAACTCTGATATTTATAAATCATATCTCAGCCTTAAAGATTGAAAGGATGGTGTGTGAAGGGTTCACAGTGACAGTGTGGTCGGTCACTGGGGATGGGGGGGGGGTGTTAAGCCCTAATTTTGTTCCAGGCTAAAAAGTGTCCACATCTCGAAGACATGACATGTTGTCTACGATTTCCTTTACCAAAACGCTTTTGAAATATATGAGTTACAAAATGTTCAAACAACACTCGTTATCTCCACAAACGATCACAGATTTTCCACTTCTTTTAAGGCTGTGGACCCTGGCTGTGGACATTTTGTAGCCTGTTTAAAAAATGTAGTATAACATGGGGTACTTAACAGTCTCTGTGGGAGGTTAGACCTGGATATCTCAAGAATAGAGTCACCCTGATATAAATATCTCTGATTCATTAGCTGATTCCATGTGAAGGCAAGCTATGTTTCCCAAGTAAGATATGTCTAAGGTAATATGCAAATGCCTCTGGTATGTGGAAAAGTAGGTCAGCTAGTCTACCTTATCCCCTCTCTCTTTTATTTTTTTTATGGAGGTGAGGGTGCAATGACCCATCTATTTTTTTCTGAGGGTACATGCCTGCAGATGTCTTATCAAACCTACTGAGGAGGACACTGGCACGGTAAGGGTGTGCGGGTTATCCTGTATTCAGCCCTACAACAAGCAGGTGTGTGGGCGGGTGGGGGGGGGGGTGTAAGCAAAATTTGGACAGGGTAACTTTAACACTCACATCGTCCCTACCCTATCATGCTGGTATCGATAATTGAAAGCTACCAATCACGGCTTATCAGAGCTGACTACAATGCGGATACCGGTATGCTGGGTCATAAGCTCGCCCTGGCCCCCAACCCCTCACCCCCAACTTACACCCCTATCAGCCTGTACCCCACCCTATCACCTTGTACCCCACCCCTATCATGCAGTACCCCACCCCTATCATACCCCACCCTTCCCTAATCATCAGATACCACACACCCCTATCATTCTGTGCTGTCACTTCTCATTGACTACCTGATATCAAGACCCTCCAGCCATGTCCTCAAGGACTCATCAGCATTTCACTGCTACACCATGACGACCAATGGACACGATACACTAATACATGAGTGGTCTCTAAAGGGTAAATACCCCTACCGTAAAACCCTGGGTATAAGCTCTGGCTTATTGACAATTCCAGAGGTCTCCTGCGGCTTACATCCTCTCCAGGAACGCAGGGTGTGGCCTTCACGTGGGGTTTTACATATGTAAACTATATTTAGGAATGGCAACATTTGTAGACCCAAAGTGCGCTTCATAGCTTTTCCCAAAGTTGGGTTTTGGCTTATATGCATGTGAATCCTATACCCAGCTTTTTATGGTATGTGTGTTCCCACCTCTCTACCTGCCAAGCCAGGTGTATGTGGTTGTGGAGGGGGTGCATGTGTCGTCTAGAGAACCATCTTAAAACCTGAATAGGTTCACACTTCAGTTCATGAATTGAAAGGTTGACTGAATACCGACTAGGCAATACTTGTACATGTAACCTACATTAATGGATTTCAGCTGTGAAATTGTATAGAATTCGCTCTTTCATTCTGTTCCTTTTATTTTTCTCTCTCGTTTTATATTATCATTTTCGTTCTATTTTTTTTCTCCTTAACTGGAATGAGTCATACAAGATAAGTTTGGTACAGTTGACAACCTTTGAGCTAACCATAAGTGTGGATCACATCATTAATGATAAAGACGTATGCGTCTAAACCTCATCAGGTCAATCTAACAGCCACTTATAACCTCTCCATCAACACCACTAAAGCAACCAAAATCCACAAACACCCCGTCCAACAAAGCCGAGCGACTACAATTCATCAACTTTATAGAAAACCACCAAAATTCTGAAAATTTGAATCCCCGAATTCCAGCACAGGAAGGCTTAGGTTGATGAAGATGTAAAAAGCCATCCAGGGGTGGTGGGCGGGTGGCACCTACTTCCCCGGGTGTCACTCATGTGGATGGACTACATTCCCTGCATCATCTACAGCACCTAAAATCTCCCACATCCAGGCCTGGTCAGGCAAATTCATTACCAAATATTTCTTGTTATATTTTATGAAAATGTTAATTTTATCTTGAGGGTAAGATTCATGAGTTGACGGATTGCTGGCCTTTTGTAGAACCCTCCAGTTACATCGGGAGTTACACGTACTGGGGTACTCCTGCCACCTGACGCTTCTCTATTACCGTAATTTCTCTTGTGTAAGCTGCGGTCAATACCAGCACTCAAATCAAAGTGCGGCTTATAGGATGGGCCCAAAGTCGGGCTGTGGCTTATAGGGGGTATTTAATCCTGTAGAATAGTATAACATGTTTACTTTTCAAGCCTTGAGTATATAGCTTCTCCCAAAGTCGAGGGTGCGGCTTATATGAGAGAATTTACGGTCGCTGTAACCCTTTAAGGGTTCATTTTTGTCATAATGCATCAGGACCTACTGGTGAGTACTCTGGTGAGAGTACTCACCCGCAGTCGGGCTTCCCTATCCCACTTAAAAGGGTCTAAGTCTCTGCTTTCCTCTCCCCTCGGATATGTGTGGTGCACATATGCGCCGGCACTGACATATTCCTCCGTGAAATTGTGTAATGCAGTTCTCGCCATGGATATGACCTTAGATGTCGAAATGGCGTTAAACATCTATTACTCACTCACTCACCCGCAGTACATTACTACACCATGCCGCGACCCTCTAGGGCTGTATTCTTCGAATTTTGTATAATGGTGACCTACCGGCATGATACATTCAAGTAACATGCCATCTCACAGTCATAAATGTGGGTGTGGACTGCTTTAAGGTGGGGATGAATTAATGAGTCTACAGACATTGTACTCATTATTTCCCCATAACCTGAAAGTACTGAGTTTCATGTTTAATTTTGTTTGAAAAAGCTAGAGAATATTTTGATGTATTATCTAATCGTGTAGTTCAGAAGACTGTCAATAACGCCATATTGGCCGACTATTTAAATATACGCATCGGGGTCATCCCCAGAGGTCACCATCACTCAATAAACCATGAAAAATCAATAATGACGTCTACTCCAAACCACATACATGTACCATGGCCTACATTAGAATACTTTTTTCTTCTTCTTCGCCCCCCCCCCTTCTTTCTTAAGTTAAGGCTTTCATGGGAATTCGTCAAATAGGCTTCATTAAATGTACTGAAATTGTAAACAGTGTAGCAATGAAAGGTACGGAGTGGGGAGAATAGACTGGCGGTGGTTATAAATGAATGCACACACATTAAAGTACATTACCCTACTTTACTCATCCTTTTAGAACAGCATGATGCCTAAAAGCTGAGGTTTGTGGGACGTCATGATGCACTTATGCAAGCAGTAAGTCATTAGCACGACATTGGTGCATTATGATCATGTGGACCTTGTGTAGTGTATCAGCCCCAAGGGTCAGCATGATGCCCCTGGTGAATTACTTACTCACCAAGGGTCAGCATGATGCCCCTGGTGAATTACTTACTAACCAAGGGTCAGCATGATGCCCCTGGTGAATTACTTACTCACCAAGGGTCAGCATGATGCCCCTGGTGAATTACTTACTCACCAAGGGTCAGCATGATGCCCCTGGTGAATTACTTACTCACCAAGGGTCAGCATGATGCCCCTGGTGAATTACTTACTCACCAAGGGTCAGCATGATGCCCCTGGTGAATTACTTACTCACCAAGGGTCAGCAGGATGCCCCTGGTGAATTACTTACTCACCAAGGGTCAGCATGATGCCCCTGGTGAATTACTTACTCACCAAGGGTCAGCAGGATGCCCCTGGTGAATTACTTACTCACCAAGGGTAAGCAGGATGCCCCTGGTGAATTACTTACTCACCAAGGGTAAGCAGGATGCCCCTGGTGAATTACTTACTCACCAAGGGTCAGCATGATGCCCCTGGTGAATTACTTACTCACCAAGGGTCAGCATGATGCCCCTGGTGAATTACTTACTCACCAAGGGTAAGCAGGATGCCCCTGGTGAATTACTTACTCACCAAGGGTAAGCAGGATGCCCCTGGTGAATTACTTACTCACCAAGGGTCAGCATGATGCCCCTGGTGAATTACTTACTCACCAAGGGTCAGCAGGATGCCCCTGGTGAATTACTTACTCACCAAGGGTCAGCAGGATGCCCCTGGTGAATTACTTACTCACCAAGGGTCAGCATGATGCCCCTGGTGAATTACTTACTCACCAAGGGTAAGCATGATGCCCCTGGTGAATTACTTACTCACCAAGGGTCAGCATGATGCCCCTGGTGAATTACTTACTCACCAAGGCTACATTTGTGGATCGTGGCGACAAAGCGAATTTTTATCCAAATAGCACATTACTAATGCACTATGCGACCCTTACAGGGTTAAAATGTATGCAGTATAGAAGCAGTCTATGGTAAACTGACAAACCCATTGACACCCAGACTTTCTGTACAATGCCATTCATCAGTACTAACTGTGAGGTAACTGTGTCACTTGGGGGAGGGGGGGCTGGTCTCTTGGGGATGTGGGGGGGGGGGGTGCATTAGATTTACAGTTAGCTCCCACACCTGTCCACGCGCCACTGACCCCACCCTACCCCTCCCCCACATCCTGTTCACCCCTTCCCCAACCCCATCTGACATGCTCCCCTAGCTCCCCTCATATCAGGGTCCTAAAATTAACCCACTTCTCACCATCAAGTCAAATTATATTTCCATATTTTCCCTCTCAAACTCACCAAGCACCCCTAGATTCCTCAGTGGGGGGAATTATACGTTGCTACAATCTTATCTCTCCTATCTAAAGCGGTCTTTGCTAGGGTTTGGCATGTCCTGTGTGGTTTGGGGGCAAGACCTGGGGCCCTTGCGGACAGACCCCCCCCCTCCACCAAGATGAGAAATGGTGAGATGAAAAAGTTTGGGGTTTAAAAAAAATAAAAAAATAGGACAAAAAAAAGTGCTGTACCCACCGATGTACCGAGAGGGATATGCGTGGATATAATGGGGTTCAGGGGTAGGCTGGAGGTCGGGGATGGAAGGGCATGGGTTTGGTGGGGGTGGGAGGTTGTGTGTATGTGGTGGGGGGGGGGGGCGTGCCGCCACCTGCCACCGCCCAACAATGGCCACGTGTGTAGTGTGGGATATGACCACCAGGTGGCTTTGTCAGCGCGTGGCCCACATGACGCGGGGCCCCTAGACGTGTCCAAGCCCCTCATCTCATCTACATTATCACATTTATTATTCCTCCTTATTTATTCAGCCACTCTTTACATCTCTCTTGTCTATGTTTCTATGTGGACTGGAAGCCTATTTCATATAACCCGTTACGTCATTGATATGCAAATGGTGGAGCAGATTACATAATGGCATTAATCAGCATATTTGATGTCGCAAATTGTGTGATATTATACTCAACTGTGATTAACCACCCATTTGCAATTACATGATTATACTCTTATTGTTTTAGGCAATCAAATCATGACTTGGCACATTAGGGTCAGTCCGCCCAAATAAATAAAACACATTTTTTCTATTGAAGCTTATCATTTTTCTGGGGTGGAGGACAAAATTTTCACTTTTTCAGTTTCGAGGGAATAATGTGTCATCTTGTACAGTCAGGTATGGAAATGGGTGAATGAGTGAGTTCGACAGCTATGTTGATATTAGACTAATGGATAAAGGTGTATCGTACCCGTGCATATGTGCACCAGACAAACAGAGGGGACAAAGAAAATGAGATGAGGGCCTTTTACCCCTATAAGATGTTTGAGGGAAGGCTAGCGCAGTCATGTGCGATGAGCACAGATATAAACCCTGAATAAGCGCCTGCTTCGTATGAGGGCCAGTGGTAACATTGTAAAATCTAGTGGTGCGACTACCAAGCCCCGGCCCTTTTTTTCACACATTTATACAGTGCCCCTCCTACTCTTTTACAAATATTTCTTTAGAATGGGGACTGTCAAGTCTACACAATATCTGCTGCTAGGGAGGCTGGCGAGCTGAATAGACAAGGAATGTTTTAGAATAGTTCCTTCTCACGTTGTGTCCTGTCAACCAGTGCACAGGTACTTTTTTTTATAAAGACTCCTTCATCAACCCCTTTTTTCTGACTTGGTAAAGAAGGTGTATACAAGCCTATATCTAACATATTGTTTCAAGATTTTAAACTTGGGAATAATTAATAAATTGGCCAAATGGCATATATACATACCTGTAAATGGGCCTTTCAACATATATACTGAATCCATCATTTTCAGAAGGGCCTCAAATAGTGAGTCTTATATTACTCCCAACGCTGTATTATTCATTTATATGATGGGCATCAAACTTGGTAAAATGCTCCTATATTAAATGGACTTTATATCACATCATAATGGGTCTTATACCCCATGACAGACCTTATATCAATGAGCCTTATGCTCCATGATGCCTGTATTATTCAGTGCTATATTCATGTGCTGGGTATGAAGGCTGTGTAGTGTATAAAGAAAGGGAGAGTCCTTGGGGAGGTGTACAGTGTAGTGGTCGGTGAGGCTGGATATAGTTACCCCTATACAGCTCTCAGTACTACTGTCTACGTGCATACAAACACATTCTCTAATACACTACAGTCAGATCTCGTTATAACAAGCACATTGCTATATGAAACTTTGTAGTGTCATTAGGGTCTCAGATCTGTGACTAAGCTTATACAGTTAGTCAGTGCAACTCATTATGTGTATGTCAAGGGCCATATATTATACTTAAATGTACCTGGACTTAAATTTATCTATATATATATTTGGGGTTCTAACTAACAAGGGCTATTTTTACCCATCAAAGATTCCTTTATCAAAGCCCAAGATAGCTCCTGGTGTAAAGAGATAAGGGCAGGTCAGTTTTTGGGTCGGGGTATCATTTTGTGTGTAGGAAGTGGGTGAGTTATCTATCAGCATTATTGGGCTAATCCATGGACTTATATACTCCAGTTATCTAGTCTGTATATTATCCATCAGTGTAACAGTTAGATATGATAAAATAGGTATCTACTTCCAGCAGCCATACAGAAGCTTTAAGTAGAGGAGTTCATCTAAGTTCATGTCTAAGCCCATTGGAAAAATATACTTCCAGTCCCTTTATTGTAAGTAATACTATTTAACATACCATATGTGTCTTCACTGCCTAATTATGGTTATGTACAATAAGAGAACAAAGACCTTTAGATGATACAGCTGGTTTAATGATATAAGAGGTCACACCCTTCTACCCCTACCCACAGCCACTATATAAGGCACTTCTAATAGAACTGTCATCCTCTGATAATCACCAGCATCACAACTCACCCCCGCCCCGTGTACTGATATTACAATGTTATTAGTTCAATGACACACCTGCCCACAGTCGTCCATTATACATGTATATATAGCGGGGTATCCGTGTATCATTCGTCCAGTGACTTCTCAGTTTAATGTTAGTATCATTATTGATTTCATCTTTTTTTGTTGTTGCATCATTGTCAAGCTAGGCTTTATCCGAATAGCCTTTTCAGTAGAGTAGGGACGCATATGCCATATGTGAGTCAGTCCATCTTGTCAGGTACTGACTAATACATCAATGCCCTGATCCTTTACCTGTTAATCCAGTTTATTGATGCAGAAAATGTATGTCGTGGAGATTAGCCATTTTTCATTTACTGACCCAAATACCCTTAAAAATCAATTTAAATGCCCTCTTAGACAAGACCATCCCCCCTCCCTTCACCCCCAAGTATCCTGCTGACTTAGGAAAAACATTCCTCTGTATCTTTAACCCCCCCTCCCCACACACATCTACAAATGCTCTCTACATGCCAGTGGACATCTTTACCTCCTAGCTCACAGGCTCACAGTATGGACAGCTGGGACAGGTGCCCCCCCCCCCCCCACCTTCACACACAGACCTCTCACCTGGCTCACCTGCAGTCAGACCTCCCCCATCCTCCACTCACCTGTCCCCACCCACTGACCCCGTGTCCAATTAACAGGTAAAATAGGACAATCTGGGGGCACATGACATGTCAGTTTGGGACCTAATGGAGGTCTGTATGCAGCATTTCTTTGAGGTTAATTGTGATGCGCCACTGTACCTCGCATATAGGCTGCGGCTTATACACTCAGTGCATCCCAGGTGTCCCATGCAGGGTTGAAGGTGCACAAAAGTCCCCAAAATGTTCAAATACAATCCCAAAGCGTATTTTGGACTGTTTATGCCTTCAAAGTCAGTGAAATTCAGAAAACCATAAAGACTTCCATCCCTGCTTTCTCTACAGGAAGTTGGTGATACTATCCTTAGTTCTGAGCTATTTTTAGACTGGGAATCACCCTGTGAGTGGATCCCATATTATGACGTCATGGTGGAACGAGTCATGAATGTCAGTGTTCTCACCCTTCTCTATGACTGATACAACGTCGTTACGAACACAAAACACCCTCAAATCGAATGGAGGTGTTGATGGTTTAGTTTAGATAGTGTGTAGTCTGATAATGCAGGGATGGAAGTCAAGGAGAATGAAAAATGCTGAAGATACACATAAAAACTCTGAATTCTTTGGAAAATACGACGATATAATGATTTTAAGAAAAGAAATTTTGGCAAAACTAAATGTAGATGTATGTCCAATGTAGAAAATTTTGAAAACTTTCATCCCAGTGATGGTATCTTATGACACCCCCTTCCGCCCCATCTCTGACTTAGAGGTATAAATCAGCTAAAAGCACCCCTCCCCTCCACCAATGTAACACTGCACAATGTACAACAGGGGAGTGGTTCAACCTATTTCTAAACTAATATTTCTTGTCCAAAGTCGTTTAAGGTCAGTTGAAAAGGTGTGTCTGGACATATTATGATGGTAAGTATGGCTGGGGTCGTCATGCTACATATACTTGTATGAAAGACAGGCTATCCTATGATCTACTGCCATGCTTTAAGTAGCTACCGTACTGAAACGTAAATTACCAAGTCTCAAATAGGCTACCCGGTATATTAAAGCACCATAGGGAGGCAGAGGGCGGGGGTGGGGGCGGGGTGGCAGAATTGAAGCCCATTTGAGTAAAATTTAATTTAGATATTACTGTAAATGTCTATATCCCTGGAGCCTATGTGAGACTGGCGCTAATTTGCGCCATTGCGGCATAGGAGAAATGTGGTGCAGAACCCTGGCTGTGCCCCCCCCCCCCGGACCAAATGTCCTCCCCCATCTAGACTTTCTGGATCCGCCCCTATCAGGAATGTACGATAAGTATAACAGTGTTAGCACAGGTAAGCATGTGACCAGAATAAACACAGTCAGTCACAGTGTAGCGGACAATACCGGATATACACTATAGTAGAGCCTACAATAATTACACCAATCCCCCACAGCATGACAAAACAGATCAGAGCCGGGGTCCTTGGGGGAAGGGTTGGTTGACATATGTCTCCCGTTATGTAAGATGCCCAGGCTTTGACACAGCACCTGGCCCCGACAGGTGGGAGGAGGGAAGGGGGTAAGACGTAGCGGAAGTACGTCACCGTCAGGACGTCATACAGGAAGCACTGATCCCAGTGGGGGTACTACATGTATGTGGTGTGGTAATTGGGACAGTATACCTGGGACAGGTGGGGAGTTGCCACCTTTCTTTTTGCTTTCTTTTAGAAGCAAAGCTGTCAAAGGTGTTCAAAACCTTTGGTTTATGATATCCATGAACTATTTTGGAATCTGGCCCAATTTCCATCAAGGAATCGAGTGTGCCCTTTAGAGGGGCATATTATGGGTTTCGGAAATGTCCACATGTCAAGTTAAGTTCCTTCGTGCATCTTAAATGCTGCCTGGTATAACTGATATTGACATAACAAAAATACCCGTTGCTCAGGTACAAGTGGTTTTTGACCTGTGAGTGAGTGAGTAATAGATGTTTAACGCCATTTCAACAGCTAAGGTCATATTCATGGCCAGAACATTACACAATTTCACAGAGGAATGTGTCGGTGCCTGCGCATTTGTGTACCACACACATCCGAAGGGATAGGAAAGAGGAGATATAGACCCTTTTAAGTGGGCTAGGGAAGCCTGTTTTTGACCTGTAAGTTCTGGCTACCTGTAAGTCAGCATGTCACCATATATCACTTAATCCAGCAGACAAGGTGCTACAGGAGGATCTAATACAGATATACACTTAGTCTATCTATCTCTAACAGGGGATTATCCCCTCCACAGCCTGTTACCATTATCATCACTACTGTCCTTAGGAGCTGAGCCCCACTCCTCTCTTATCTCAAACCCAAGTGCCTATCTAGTATCCCTGAAGGTGGGTCACACAGGTGCCTGTTACCACCTAATTTAACCCTATAGAGATAGCGCAATGTTTTGTTTTTTTTCTGTTTATTTTTAAAGTAACTCCTTTAGTTGTAAGGATGCATTTGAAATTATAAATTAACTCGGCGGGGCTGCATTCAATCATAAAATTGCCACCTTCACTGTGCCCCATTGAGGCATGTACGGGGGGGGGGGGGGGGTGTCAATGTGGCCCAACAGCATTTTTTTTTCTTTTCAAGAAAATAAGATGCATTATCTTACACCACAGACAACAATGACGATATTCAACTACGGTAATGTTATATAAGACTATAAAAAAGAAATTCTGGTTGTGTTCAGCAAAATAACGTAGGCAAATCACTGATGACGATGACAAATGAATTCAACATGAAGTACAAGGCACCATGTGGCCCGTAAAGGGTTGACTAGGCCTTGACCCGGATTCTCTTGATACTTAGGTTCGATACTTTGGCCAAGTTCCTAATTGTTTCGACCCCCCCCCCCCCCAACACGACTTCCAACACACCCCTCACTTAAGACTTCCTCCCTTTAGTAAATCCTCTAATGTATTGGTAAACACTATAATCTACCTTGCTATATATAGAGGTGGGAAAAGTCAGACTTAGGAATTGTGATAGAAAGATCATACTTGATATTATGTTGTTGTAGTTGTATAAAATAGTTGTTTTCGCCCCCCCCCCCCCAAAAAAAAAAAACCACAAAAAACCATAGTGTTCCACATGCTAACATATGCAGGGGGGAGGGCATGCACAAAGTCATGTCATACAAATCGATACTGTACAATTATTTATTCAAAACTGAATCACAATCCCTAGAATACACATGAGAACTTCTTTTATACGTGTGTGCCTATGTCTCACCTCTATGTGAAAGCTATGCAATGCAAAAGAACGAAAACAAAATGTGTATTGGGATCATTGGATGTTTTATGAAAAATATATAGGAAGTTTTGTATCTTAAAGAGGAACAATAAAATAAAGAAAAATAAAAGATTATAAGGGGTGGGCACTAACTTTCTGAGCCTAGGTGCATTTAGGGTGTTGCTATGAGAGTAAATACTAAATAGATGTCACAGAAAGTCCCAGCCTGTTAGCCTAGGTGGGAGTGATTCATGGGAAATGTGGCTATTCTTGTCTCGGATCAGTAGTCACGCTATAAACAGTAGAGTTCTGGCTACCTCTGACTCAGGTAACAGCCCCCCCCCCTCCACTCCATCCATCGCCCAACATACATATATACATACAATGTATTTATATTTTCCTACACCAATGTATACTCTACCATTCTTGTAAAATCAATGATGTAACTCGCCATGCTGGCAGGTATGTATGTTATATAGTATACCAGTATGCCATACTGTATACCGTACTTCGCTAGATGTGAATAGTCCAGAGTTTTAGGTATGAAACATCGCCATCCAATTTAATAACTCTGGGATTTATGCTTTTTCTTTTAATTACAGTAAAACGTTGATAATGTAGTTCAAATTTATCTCATATTTATCGAGTGTATATCTTATCTTTAGAACCATATCGGGTTCTAGTGTTGTGAATTATAAAACATGTGACCTAGATTAGTCATGAAAGTGGCGTGCAGTTAGATCAATCCATAACCAATCTGGCCCTAGCTCGACCACTAGCGTGAGTCGTCCCTGGCGACTAGCGTTTATGGGTAAAAGTAGTTCTGGCCGCTAGTTGCTACAGTGGTAAAATGTAGGCAGGTACATTGTGTAGTAATATTCCCCAGAATATGGGGACCCACAATCCCCAAACATGAGAGAGAAAGTTCCCTGAATCCCGACCAGACGAGACTGATCCATAACAGGTAGCACCATGGCCATGCCAGGGCTTCCCTCGTGCATCATGCTGACCCTTTAGTTTAAGGTTGATTCACTTCTCAAGAATTTACTGCCATACTGGGAACTCACTCACCATCACTGCATTGGTGCATTGTGAGGACAAAACCTCAAAGTCTGTCAAATGGACATAGAGGGAACGTGGGGCCTGTAAAGGGTAAAGCACATGAAGGGTACAACTTACTGGAGCCCTCATATGGACATTGGCCTCTGGTGTTTTTAACTCAATTGTCATGTTTCACGTGTGTGTTTACGCCAAGATGGCTGACAATTAACTTATCGATTAGTGCGGCCTTATAACATTATTAGCACTAATCTAGTATAATGGTAACAACGATACTGGTCACCATTATCCAGGTCAAAGCCCACGAAGGACTGACGTTTCAATTTGTAAACATGTCAGGTAAATTCTGCACCTGCATATTGCAATAGATTGACCTAACATCACCTAGAATGAAGGCCCTAGAATTTCTCCTTTTTTCGCTTCAGAATGAAGATTCTTTTAAAAAATCTTGTCAACAAAGACACCCCCGTGGCTATCCCCTCGTACTATAAGATATCCCTTCCCTGGGTTAGTTTTACAGTGTCAGTTTAGGCATGTCCATGTGTCCCTATGTTACCTGGACATATGTCTATCTCCATGCATCCCCCTCCCCATGTGTACCTGAACACACCTGTACTCTGGGTCACGAGGCTACCTGTATGTATTTACCTGCACAATACTCTGACCTGTTGAGTTAGTATTGACTATAAAGGATAGCGGTAGGGTAGGGCAGGCCAGACAAATCCATCACATGCCCTTATATAGAGGTAATACCAAGTTCAGATATGTATATAGTCTAGTCCCGCCCCACGCTACTCAGGCGGCACAGGCTTGCTACTGGTAGTGTAGGTTTAGGTAACAGCAGCACCATGATGGATTGAATGACATCACTTCCGGATGGAAACCCCTCCGGAAGTGGGATTTTGCTGGTCCTGACTAACTATGGTCAGAACAGTACCAGCTAAATAGGTCATGACCTAGGTCATGACCTTCAGCTGCAGCCAATGAGAATATTCTGAGATATTTATAGCCAGCCAACTGGAGCTCACAGACAGTTGCTATTACCATGACCCATACCCCCTTGTGGTAAATGGTCATGTTACAAGACTAATATGTATACACATATTCTGTATCTTAGCAGCGCCCCCCCCCCTAAAAATGCCTACTTAGTATAAAGTTTGTTGAAAAGAAACATACCACATATCATATTTATTATCTTACTTTATCTCTGGTAAAGTAGAATAAAGAATAATACAGGAAAATTATTATGAGACTCATATTAGAAGATTCAATGTCTATTACTTCCCACACTCTAGCATTGCCATTTGGGGATTTGGACAGTGGATATATGAGTCGCCATTCGGGTATGGGTTGTAAAACTGATGATGCAGTGCCAGAGGAGCAGAGCACAATGTTACATTGTACTCTCAGCATCCCTTCCCCCCCCCCCCGCCCACCCGGCCCCGACCATTAAGCACACCAAGTATCCCTGGGGTGTATAACCTCCAGTGGTGTTGTAAATCTCTATATCCACACATAGGCCTTATCTAGCCTCCTGTGAAGTCTTACCCCCTCCGCCCGGTACACATGCACAAGGGCCATTGTCTAAATACACAGGATGTTTGTGCAGTATTAATCTAAATTAACGCTGGGCCATTCTTTTACAACCGTCCTCTTTAAGTCGATACAAGGAAGGTGTGTGGATTAGTGGAGGTAGGGAAGGTAGGGAAGGGGGGGGGCGTCTCAGATCTTGGATGAAAGATTTGATATTGAAACCACAAAGCCGGAAATGTAGGCAGGATGTTGTATTAGTATTAGAGTCTAGAAGTACATGTATATATCACCCCCCCCCCCCGCCCGCCTGCCTTCCTTCACACCACCAACTCATACTGACCATCACCTGATTCCGTTGACATATGGGAAGAGTATCCTGGTGGAGGTCGATTGTTACCGTGGCTGTTGTTCTCATGATAGATGCTAATCGCCCATTACTTAATGGCTAATTGCAATTCAGCATTATACTGTGGGTGTATTATTGTAAGCTTGTGACTTATGACGTTATGTGCCTTGGGTTAGAATGGCTTCAGGATATTTCGAATAGTGACTTGATCCAATACTGAAGGATACAAATTAAAAGCTTTATATACTTATAGTTATTATTGGGATATATGTGCGTGGATTCATTATAATGATGTCACATTATATAAATTGAAACTCATTGTGGTCATTGTTCTTATCCTACACTTAGGCTAAAGACCTTGTCCCTTGAATGAGGCTAGATAATTTTCATTCAGGTAGTGTCCAACCTTAACCCACACCTTAAGCCTAATAGCCCAAATTTGAAGGGTACATATTACAAGCAATATTTACTTTTATAAAACGGCTGGCAGTGCTCTGCTGCACGATAGAAGTGACATTGAGTGCATTATAGGAATACAGTGCACGGCTGGGCAAGGTCACCATAGTTATGAACCAGTCAGGTACCCTTAATTCTTCTAGATATACCTTCATTGGGTACTTGGTTGATTGGAATGAAATGTAAAATGTTTTATAAAGACAATAGACAACTCTTTTTCACATCTTGACTCTGTCTCAGATGTATTTGAGTATTATAGGACAACAGACAGTCAAGATGTGAAGAAGATCGTTGTCTATTCTCTAAATATTTGACATTCTTATAAATTCTGGTTCTAGTCCGGATCTAGATGAAGCATGACCGCAGGTAGAGGATTAAATTAGGCGTTAAGTATGAGTACATTGCAGCAAGCCCTTAATAGTACAATCAGCTGAGATAGATGTGCTGAAGCGGTTTTAACAACAATAGACATCGGGATTATATTATAGTGACAGACTGTGAAATGTCAACAATAATAAGAGGCTACAATTAGGTATATCACACGTGGCACAGAGGCCATCTACATACTTCATCTAAATACCAAAGGTGTCATGCTCTCTTACCCTGTGTTATCACCTTGTGTTACGTATGGCGTGCTATGACTATTGTCTAGACCAGGACTTGTCGACAACCTGGGAGGGGGGCTTGGATGTGGACATCTGTGCCCCACGTGCCATGAACGACTGGCAAGCGCTATCCACATCCCCTCTGTCACCCTGAACTAAGGGGTGGGGGTGGGGTAGGGGGCGGGGGTTCCCCCACAAAGGGTGGGTGCTTGGCCTGCTTGGGGGAAACAGCTGGCTGGACAGTAGGCCTTATTGGGCTTTGTGGGGTCACTCTAGTCATGCATGGATGATCTAGGCTTAACAAGACGACCCCCCCCCCCAACCATCCCAGTTGTACCCAAGCATCAGAGGGAAAGCAATCAATGAATTAGGATTAGCCTAATAATTGTTATTGAAGGTGGCAATATGAATCAGATATTAGAAAGCTTGAACTTTCTGATGAGCAGGGCATACATTTAAGATCGCTAGATACGTAACAGCAAAATTGTAGGTCAAGAAGCTTGCAGGGCCCACATTTGTGTAGGCTGTAGTCGGGGTAGGACTTGTAAGGGCCCATCTCTGAGTAACAAAGCTTGGTTTGACAGATCTCAGTCCACCAACCGGAAGTGACAACTCGACTGGCACAAAGAAATCCAAAACGTGTTGAAACAACCTCCAATGCGTCCCATTTTATGACAAATAAATCCAAGCATCAGGAATTCCGCCTGCACCAAAAGAAATGTCCAAATGTGATAACAAAACTCGGTAATGTGGATGTGAGAGGGCTGAGGGCTGGGACTCAAAAACACAATGGATAGCAGGGGCCGGGGGCTGGCCCGCATAGGGGTGTGTATGCTTGGTGGCATTGGTGGTGCTCAACCCTTTGTCTACTGTTCACTCACTCCACCTGTCAAACGTCAGAACGGCCCGATCACAGGCTCTAGATATGACTTACACTTAACATACACTCGTCCTATCTAAATCATGTAATGTATATCATCAGGCCATGTTATGGACGTGACAGAGCGTGAATATTCACGGGTTTCTATCCGTGAATATTGAGGTTTTAAGCCGTCGGCCCCAACACTGAAACATCACAAATATACCCATCCAAAGACCCTGAAGAAATTCGGTTTTCAGACGCCCTACCTTGACGATCGAGTTGCTGTATCGTCGAACTAAAGCCCAGTATGTCAGGCTTCTCACGGCTGGGCTCAGGATGGCATTGTGTGGCTGGAAAGTGAAAATCTTTATCCCTGAATTTGGCCACATACGCCTCAGCCGAGACCTCCAGTACAATAAAAATGGCGACTATGACTCGCCTGGTCACGTGACCAGAGCTGCAGGTGCTCGGCGTTCGGCGTGTGGATCTGGCATAAGCCTTGTAATGGCAGTAGGAGGCTAGGGACAAGCGGGACTGTTCGCGTGCCTCTCTGCTCCAAACAGAGTCTTAGAGTGGGGACGCCACTACTCTGGTGCCCTTGGCCTGAAGCTCTGCACTGAGCCATTATATGCGAGTAGAGTACAAGGCTTCATAAGCCTACACTGAATAAGGCCCGGAGAGCGATGCACCCTTACGTCACATTTAAAGGGAATCTGAGTCTCAGTATTATTGTTGTTATCCTGGCCCTAGGCTTCGTGCCTGGGCCAATACGGTACCTACACTCATCCCTAGACTAGGTGAAAACTAGACCGAGACTGCACAGAATCTAAAAAAAGTCTGCAATCAATGACTGACCATACATAGTTTGATTATGGGGTATACATGTTCTACAAAGTGCAACAGCATTTAAAAAAAAAATCATGCTCAGCTCATTTATCAAAATACCGGTACCGGTAATCAAAAAATGAAAATAAAGCACAGACTAGGGTCACTAAGGGTGCTAAGAGAGCGTTCATTATTTATGGCAGGGGGGGATGACCAAATGAAGGGTGGGTGATTTTTTTTGGAGGTACCGTATTCAGAGAGGGGGGGTCATTATTTTTCAACCTATTCTTAGAGGGGGTGGTCGTTTTTTTTCAACCTATTCTTTAAGAGGGCCAGGTAGTTCCTGTTGGGGAGTATTTGCCAATGTGATACAAATTTTATGGCAAAGGAACAAAAATTTTCGCAACACGTCGCAAATTTTAACTATTTGGTTTTCAGTAATAATTCTGGTTATAATTCTGCCCAACATTTTGTTACCAGCTACCGGTACCTCTAATTTATATCCATTTGATTATGTTATATGATGGGAGTCTTACTCCTTAATTGTGTGTCAAAGGGTGGTTAGCACGAATAAGATGTACCGGTACCTGTGTTACCAACTTACATGACCACTACTTAACCACAAATCGCAATTTTTCTGCTGGTTCCCACAGATTTGTGAAAGATCTTTTGGCATGTACCCATATTAAAATTCGACATGATAAGCCCCCTTTAAAACATGGATGAGGCCAGTCACTACCACTATGGTATATGTATACAGTTTTCCCTGGGGTGTAACACTGTTCAGCTCTTGAGATTGAAGTATTTGGCCCAATTTGTGACACAATGTTCCTTGTTCTTTTGCTTGCCCTGCTGATTGTTTCAAAAGATGTCATCATGAAAATAAATACTTTCCTTTAAATGGGTGCTGGGAAGGGTATGGTACGCAACAAACAGCACTTTGTGGTGCTACACCATACACATCACAAGAGTGAACAGGGCACCAACAAAGTTCTCAGTAGTAAAAAATGTTACATGCTAAAATCACCGCAACTAGCGATCAGAATTTCCAGATTTAACTCTTGTTTTCACCCCTTGATGAAATCAACCCTGACAAGAATTATGTCTATAAAACCCTTCAAATTAATATAAAAACTGATATTACAATGAAATCTAAAGAGAAAGACAAGCTACAAAAGTTTATTTCTGTACTGTATACAAAAATGTTGAAAAAGTCGCCCCTTAAGGGAGGAGCCTTCAAATTGATATTTTACCTAGAGGTAAATCAATAAACAGCCGTGTGTTCACAATTTGACTGCTCAAACGATGACACATAACTGAAATGGTTCAAAAGCTGCTAATATCACCTTGTAAAATGAATGGGCCTGATGTAACCTCTGTTGAACGTAGTTAAATGTGGTGGGAGTCATTTTCTTTCAATCTATTCTGAGGGGGGGGGGGTCATTTTTTTTCAACCCATTCCAAAAGGGGGGGGTCATTTTTTTTCAACCCATTCAGAAGGGGGGGTCAGTATTCATTCTGACAGATTGTCGTCCCCCTCCCTGCCATAAAAGATTTAACGTGTGATATATATCACATATGGCCCAGGGTCTACCCCCCCCCCCCCGAATATAAAAATTGGGCATAATCTTCTCTTACTAAACCCCTTAGACCGCTGGCCCCCTGGTGTGCTGGCCCCCCGGACACCTGGCCCCCTGGACACTTGGCCCCCAGACACTTGGCCCCTGGACACCTGGACACCTGGAGACCTAGCCCCTGGACACCTGGCCCCCTGGAAACCTGGCCCCTGGACACCTAGCCCCCACAGAAAACTTTATCCTTAGCATGCTTAGTTTATCGCTCAGTCCCCAATGTGTTATGTGTATAGCTTGGACACTGTAAACATTGCCTGCTGAAAAAACGTGTCTCACTTGGTGATTACCCATAGGATTCCATGTGCTAATTTCATCGCCAAAATCTATCTGACCCATAAACCCAATGGTTAAAGAACTTGTAGTCAGTATAGCTCCCAAAAAACATGACGTAAGTACAGCAGCTTTTTTCGTAGAGAAAGACATCACTCACCATAAAGGACAAAATGTTGTCTGATAGATGGGATTTGAAACTTTCCTTTGGCTTTTGAAAAATGTGTAAACTAACAGTATATCACTGAATGATTACACCCTAAAGTTGGTGATTACAAATTTGTGGATCTGACTGAAAACCCAGCTCCAATAGCCCAGGGGATACCCTGGGCCAATAATGAACGCTCCCTAAGGTCTCTCTATTCCAAGCAGGCCAATATAATTGTGTCACCAATGTTTTGTGGGAAATGCAATTATAATGGGTGGAGATTTACAATTTACAGCATAGGCCCCCTAGGGCAGGCAGGGGTAGATACCCAACTTTTCGAACCGGTGGCCACCCAGGCCAACAGCCTCGGAAATCTAGTGGCCCAAAGCTAAAGCTGTTGGCCCAGGATTTGCGATAGAAAAAGTGAAAAATTAGAAATTATGATACGCTTCCTGACGTCCCTGGTACAAAAAAAATAATCCCATCATTTTTGAATTGCCTTTAATCACAAAGTATAAGGGGGATAGTCCATTCGGGTCAGTAGGAAGCTTGTTTTTCAGCCCTCAAAATTACTGGCCATTGCCATTGGTCACCGGCCGCCAGTGTTACTGTTATGGGTACCTGGTACCCATCATGCTGGTTGTTATCAGTGCTTATCTCACCCAGTGCCAGATCAAGCAATGGCGTATCTACTAGGCCTCAGTACTGAGCCCTATAGTGTCTACCCCTGATACAGTGATAGGGAATGGTAATCTTTTTTGGAACATTGGGGTATAGAAATACACAAGATGATATACTGTAGATATCTATGATTGGGGGTTGGTGGATCTGGGGGGCCAGAAACAAATGTTACCCCTTAGACCATATTGGCAAACACGTCCATGTGTTAGCAGGGGCGGGGTACAAAATCTGAGGGAAGGCGGAATTTTCTTTCAGCATGCATGTCAAGACTCTCTTACTAAGTCTTAGTATTACTATTAAATACCAGGTTGTACTGGTATTAGTATGGCACCTCAACTAGTGCCTTTTCTGAATTGATTGTGCTAAATAATGAGCTCTCCCATATAGTTAGGCCTTTATGTCTGCGGTGGCATGAAAAATATATGCTATTGCCAGTGACTGTTATCCAAGGGCGATCAGCTGTGTTAGGATGTCACCAAAAAGAGGGCCCGCATCCTTTCGATATTGAAATCCGTGAGTGCTACCAGAAATAGCCCATGCCAGCAGGATAGTGGCATCAGTTAGATTGGCTAATCCGAAATGAGTGAACTTTGTCTCTGACAGCACTCCCTTTGAATGTTGCTTTGTCAACTTACTCAGTCTTACTATTTAAAAAAATATCTAGTATGTCTGTATAGTAGTTCAAGAGTTGAATTGGACCTAAAAATCGGTAAGTTTTTGGTCATTTCTAGTCTAAAATGTGGGCAATAAGACGAGGTATACGCCCCAGGGTAAATGGTATATTTTGTAAAGTTAAGTACCGCATGGAACTTCTTTAAGTTTGCGTGTACATTAGATTTGGACGAGTATTTTAATACTGCTTGCCCAAAACACCTAGGCATATATTTAGAAAACCCATTGGTTATAAAAAAAAAAAAAAAGGAAAGAAAGAAAAAGGTATGGCTTTTGGAATTTTGAAAACCCATCGGTTATTGAAAAGAAAGTCATCCAATTTCAAAATGTAGCATATCTACAAATTGTGGGTGGAGTCACCATACATATAGTCTGAACAATCGAAAAACTACACAATATTAAAGAGACAACATGACTCGAAGCTCTGATTATATACATAATGTATTATACTTCACTACTTATCTATTATTCCGGCTATTTGTGATGGTACATGTATAACCTCTGCATGCATCCACTATTTCATACCAGTTGATACAACATGGCTATCTCGCCATTACAATCACTCTTATCTATTAGCTATCAACATCATTTTTTTGATTTTCTGTCACATACATAATTTATATTAGTTATGTATCATTTTCTCAAACCGGCTGCTTTTTATTAATAGCCTCAAGTTTCCTTTTTTATACAAGTGGAGCATTTCCTCTATTTTCCATCTGTCAATAACAGTGGGTTTTGATTGGTAAGTTTGCAGAGGAGGGGGATTCATCAGATGTTTATATAATGTGTTGTTACCGATTGCACTTGACCTTAAGTGTAGTTAAATGTATACAGCCCTCTACCTTGAATAGAGCTAACATCCAGACAAGGTCCACACTGTACACTATTGCGGGGGTTAATAACTTTTTTAAACTATTCATTCACCACACTATTTATACATTTTGACATTATGATACATGTCCACCTATATAATAAGATTCTCAAGTTTCTTCAATAGTAAATTTCAATTGAATAGACCAGATCATTCAGAAGAAGGAACTTTTTTTTTATCTACAGCTTACAATACCAATCGTTAATAATTATGGATTGCAACACTATGGTCATCATTCTACGTCAACGAAATTTCGCTTTAATAAAAATCCAGTCAGTCAATAACAGAGTATATCAGAACGAGTTTAGTCTTTAGATGACTTTGCGGCACGTTTACTCTCATTTGTCCGTTATTACACTCTATAACATTATCACCAGTGTCATTTATTTCGTTATTGAGTTATTAGTTCGGACAGTGGGATATTAATTTATGATGATCCAGACACACGACTATCTACTGACTTCAGTATGGTCATTCTGTACATATTCAGCATTAAGCATTATCTGCGGGCAATCTCTCGATGCATCATTTCTCAATCACATACTGTGATAGTCTTACCGTATCAGTAACTTTCATCCACTTTCTAAATATGACACTAAACATATTGGGACAAGGGACATCATTTCAGATTATACCTTGAATTCCAAGTTCATTAACTATCATAACAGGCACAGTCAAAAGACTCCATTATAATATACTTATTCCGAACATCAAGGAGTCACGATTGCTAACAATGAATTATCTATGTGCACTCTTTTAATGGTTTTGGTGTAAAAGTAAGAAATTTTCACGAATCAATACAACATTAATTTTGTATTTCTTTTTACATTTGGCCTTTTCAGGAAGAGGTGGTTCGAACTGTGGATAAATCATCCAGGCCTTCTTGTCACTGTGACAAAATGTCAATTTAACGCTTCAACGACACAATTCTAACATTGTTTGATTTTACATCTTTTCCTGAATTCAAATTTATTTGAATGTTAAGCATTCAGACAAAAGCATTAATATGGAATGGCTGAGTTTCGCAATGAGTATATGTCCACATTTTTTTTAGACAAACGTAGTAGAAGATTGGGCCTAACTGAAATGAAGCCTGCACCAATTCAGAACCAAATCAAAATGCAAACACTTGGATAAATTTGTTGAATTTTACAAAAAGCCCAATCAACAATGTGTTCATGCTAGACCTACGCTACACTTGACTGAATTACGATAACATAGTTTCCCATTAATATCTTCTTTGCTTTGTTCTTAATTATCCATTATCATTAGAACAGCCACAGTTATCTGCCCTATGGCTCACTTCCCAATCCAACTGAGACTTGGCGGTGACGCGAAGCATGTCTGCCTCCAACCTGCTACTGCTGTGACAAGTTTCTCTCAAACATCCTTAGCTGAATTCACCCCACAAAACCCAACTCCAATAGCCAATAGACTTTGTGGCAGATAATGAGCAGGAATATGAGTTCTTTGACACAATGAGCAATAACTTATTCTACAAGTGTGTATCTCAACCCACTTGGTGAGAGGCTTAAAAGCTTGTATTGGGATGACGTCTGACTTGTTGAGTTATAAGTTAGAGTCATTGTTAGGGCAGCACAACTTGTTAAGACAGGTCCATCTGTCACGGGGCGGCTCAGGCTCAGCATCTTGTCTCATAGAGTCCGCTCTTGCCGATGTAACGCACCCACTTGATGACATCATGGTCACTGTAGTTTAGTTTGGGCTCAAACACCTTGAGGTAGCGCACCTTGAACCCAGATGGGGCGAAAGGTACCTGCAAAGCGGAAAGGAGAATAGAACCATATTAGGGATAAAACATCTGAAATACAGATTAACATATTCTGCTCCTTCGAAGTTTTATCAAGAACATAGCCATAGGACTTCAAAATTAGACTTCATACTCTAACTGGATGATGTATATTGATCCCTAACATTATGTGGGGGTGATCATTAGACCGAGTCTCCTTGAATATTTAAGAGCTATAAAAATCTCAAAAAAACAGCAAAAAAAGGAGGACCTTCTTATCTGATAAAAGTGGAAGTAAAGTGTGCTCAAGCTCACCTCAAAGTTCATAGAGATAGGGGGACGTGTCCACTTCTTCTTATCGTTAGTGTTGAGCAGCTCGATCTCAGCGCTCAACTGGCACTCCTTCATACCGCCCATCCGCTTAATCCTGAAAGAAGCAATGAGGTTTGTCACATACAGGGGATAGTGGATGCATTTTTACTGTAGGTCATTCACAGATATGCGGCTAGTACTAGGCACGCATGTGTTACGTAACGTATGTGTTACTTTAGAAAAAATCATTAATGCATAACTTTGGAAAGCATGGAGGAAATATGATAACCCATTTGATTGCCAATGCGCTTTCCTCAAAGCTTCAGAGCTGGGAAGTGAATTAGCACAAAAATCCCTGAAATACTCAACTGGAACACCAAAATACAGATTTTGTACAGAGTGTATAGGTCTTTGGAACTTGAAGAGACCCTGAAATCTCTGACGACTCCCAACTATGAAGCTGGGTATATCATATTTTTCACGATGACACATTAAGTATTTTCCCCTTAAGGAGGCAATTCATTCCAACTATGTGAACTAGCTTCTGAATACTTCTGTGTCTCACTGCTATGGTAAAGAGAGTATGCCAGTCACTTACTTCCAGACGATTGCATTCTCCGAGGCCTTGTACTTGGCCTTGCCCTTCATACAGATAACCTGTACGCCGCTTGTGTTGAGCGGGGTGGGAATCCGCACCTGTAAACCAAACAAGTACACATGTAGTCAAGGACAATTGGTGACACTTAAGATGGGGTTTTAATTAAGAGTTTCTCAATATGGGGTGGATGATCAAGTCTGCATTTTGCCTTTTCAGTTGGAAAGGCAAGCTATCTACCTTAATGCATTTGCAACGTTCTGGTTAGTGGACGCAGAAAGTATTTGACAAAAATTCTTATACATCTATGTGATAATGTCTCACCTCAACTTTCTGTGCAAGCAATGAGGGTTTGAAGTTACTCTTAACCACAACTTTCACCTCCATCTTTTGCCGCCCGACCTCGCGTACAAGTGGGATGATTCTGAAGGGTAGACTGATGTCCTTGGTCGTGCGGTACCTGGAACACGGGTGGGAAATAATGAATCATGTCAACGTGTCTATTCGCACATGTTTGATGCAACTTTTTCTAGGTAACTTGCATTTCAACATTTTCTGTCAATGTATTTCGTTTGCATTGTTGTCTAAATATTTCCTTTTTGTACTGTTTGGAGATTTGTTATTCTTCCATGAAAACAGCAGAGATTTATAATGGTGGTAGTTTTCATGGAACTCTCAATCATTAGTCTATAGGTTTGAATTATCAACTTCTCAGTGCCTTACCTCATTAGCTCGAACTCCCCATCAGGTGGGATAAAGCTGATGCTGTGCTCCGTCTCAAACTTACTCAGTTTCACACACTGGTGAAACTGACAGTCGTCAATGGCAATGGATGTCTTCCCCGAGGTACGAGCGGGGTCATCCGAGGTGGTCTTGCCCTTGCTGTCCACGATGACCTTGTCGTTGATACCAAACTTACATTCGGGCATCCCGCTCAGGTAGGACTTGACCACCACCTTCCCAGCCACGTGCGCACTTAACACTTGGCCTGTGCATGAATAGGGATAAAACTGATTAATTACTGAAGAGCAGCATCATCATTCCTCAATCTGTTCATCTTCATTGTAAAATTGAATTGCAGCCCTAGCCAGTAATTAACCAGGGAGTATTATACAGACAGATCATATTTTGGCTTTAATTTAAGCTATTTACAGGTTTTATATATGGTGCATGTTAGACAACCCGAATTGAAATATTTTACTCTCTACTGAAGTTACTTAGATTGCCCATTACTTAATGTAGGTGATGAGTTAGACCCCACTAGTTTTGTAATTAAACATGGTGACAAAAGGTCAAACATATCTGAAATATAAGGAGGTTGCAGCAGTGATGTTATTTGCGGAGCTCACCTTGGGGTGACATTAGGAGGTTGACACTCTCTAGAACGTCGAGGAAGAGCTCGTTACGACGATACTTGATCCCCTCACGTCGCCAGCCGATCTGTCCCGTCACTTGCGACGTGATCTGTGACGTTTCCTCCTTCGACTGCACAAACAAATAGCAAAGGAAACTTGGACAATAAATGGAAGTAATTCAACAATTTTTTTCCAAATGTACAGGACGCTTCCAAGGATCTATTCCCCATGTCATGTATAGCATTAAAGACAACAGTCAAAAGTATTCCACCGGAAAAGTGAGCAAGAAAAGAATAATAGAGGCATTAAAATGTTCACCCATCAGTTTCCTCATTTGTGAAAAATGGAAAATAGGATAATTAATTACCGTAAAACACAGAACATAAGCCACAGCTTACATGTGAAAAGATGTTTGTTTCTGCCTATAGGCGAGTCAGGATGTACCTCAACGGTGAGGTTTTTAGTATATACACTGGGATTTGAAGATATAAAAAGACATGGAAATAAGTTCTCTGCAACTCATGAAACTTCTTGCATTTTTTTTTCTTTTAACGACTGTTATGTGCATCCATCAATTACATATATTATATATGTGAACAGGGTGTAAATATGAAATACCGATAAACTCAGTTTTGCTAGGTACTCGTAGTTTGCTGAGGCTAAGGGATTGAGTCATCCCTCTAGATGACTCACCAACTAAATATTTTTGCATAAATCCATCAGTGTTCTATCCATGGACAGCATTACCAGCACTACACCCCTACAACTGCTCTAGATATGCTACTATTGAATCTGTAAACAAATTATCTTAGAAGTAGACATTAAAACATGCGACCAGTATTGGGTAGTTCATGAAAACGTGTAAAAGTACCCTAGTACCTCGCATATGGACCACAGTTTAATGTGAAGGCTTACAGCACCTGGTAGAACGTCCAAAAGAAGAGGGGGTAAGCCTTGTAGGCGGGGTATAATATTACATAAAGATAGTATGAAACTGTTGAAAATCAGGCCCTAGAAGCCCTATAAATTTTTGTTCAACTCCGGGCGCCCCTTATACACAAGGTGTTGTGGTAGCATTTACCGCAAATTCCCTCGTATAAGCTGCGGCTACTACCAGAACCCAACCCAGAAGGGTGGAGGGAGGGTGGGGGTATGGGTCACTCAGATATGACACCTACCCAATATTTTACCAACTGTTCCAGCATCATTGGGGGTGGTAGCTTTTTGAATTTTGAAGATCCATTCATTAGAAAAAAATTGTTAATTTTTCCCACAAACTCAAAGGGCGGTTTATACGAGGGTGCCGCTTATACAAGAGAATTTACGGTAGCACTATTACTCAGGGATGTCACTGACTGATCTCCAAAAATTCGGAAATCCTCCTAATTTTCTCTATTTACAATAGGAAACATCTATAGGAATGAAGGCCAAAAATTCGGAATTCCTAAAAAGTTAGGAAAAGTGGCATCTCTGATTACTGCCCCGCTGGATATCAAGGACAGATCAATGTGCGCCCTGCGATCATAGTTGTGAACCATATCGAAGGTCTGCTCAATTTCCTCTTTGTCATCATGATGCCTCAATACTTGTCAGCTCGACAAATACCTTTGTCCCATTCCCAGGACACCGAATAACACACACAAAATATTGATATTGAGTCAAGAGTAATACTGGACACAATAATTTTTGCCTGTCTCTAGACAGTTCACAACTTTTGACGTTTTTGACCCCGCGAATCAATGGTTTGGGGTCGGCACAGTCTGGTCCAGTTACTTGCAAATGCTATCTATATAAACAGGGTTAAGAGGTAGCTATTCCCTTCAATACCATTCTCAATAAACAATATAGTGAAATGCCTCCTACATTATACCTAAGGCAAATGATAATTCCAAGAAATAGCTATCTATGTCATAATGTACCAAGTACCGTAGTGGCCCGTTTTAGCGCAGGTTCTCAAATTAGCGCAGGTCTCGTTTTAGCGCAGGGTAGAGGGAGGTTTTAAAATTTGATTTTCCATACATTTTTATACTTCAAATAACCGCAGGTCTCATACAAACGCAGGGCAAGTCATAGACTGAAATATATTACCGCAGGTGCGCTAAAACGGGCCACTACGGTACCTTCAGCTATTTTCCTCTGAACAAAGCAGATTCCTACTTTATTTCTCATACTCTGAAAAAAAAAACCAACTAAGGTCTACTATGGAAACTATTTTTCTACAAAAGTTGATGTGAATGATGCAAAATCAATATGAAGGAAAGGAGATTGTAGACCAACTGGTACTGTTTAACAGCTGTCGCGGCAAAATGAAAAAGATGAATCGCCTACGGCTTGATCTATGATACTACCGTAATCTCTCGCGTATAAGGCGCACCTCGCCTATAAGGCGCACCCCCAACTCAGGGAGGTCTGTTTCACATATTAGGCGCACCTCTAAGGGCAGATTTTTGTTACTTTAGTACTGTTCTATAGTAAAAATACCCCCCTATAAGGCACACCCCAAACTCAAGGCAATGTCCCTCCCACATATAAGACTCAGCATGATTTTGTTTGGCGTATAAAACGTGCCTTATACGCGGGAGATTACGGTAAGACACAGGCAAAATGCATTTCGTTCTATGAAACGCAACGGTGACATTTCTACGACTATCTCAGACAGGGATATTACAACCCAACACCTTTAGGGAAACATGTTTTATATACAGTAATTCATGGTCTGTTCAGCTTTAAAAACGTAATCATTTTTCTTTTTTTCCCTCCTTTTGTATATATGACTATTGCAAATTTGATCACTCAGTCAATTAGATAATGGGAGGGTTAATTTGAGATTTTTTTTTTTTTTCAAGGTATTTAAAAAGAAAAAGAAAAAGATGTTGGGTAGTGGTTCCTTGTCTGCGCCTTGTCAACAGGGTATCTCAGAACAAGGTCAGTCTATAGGTTCATGTCAAGAATTTTTTTTATTATGGGTGGATACATTACAAAAATTCAGCTGTACTCGC
Source organism: Acholoe squamosa (assembly GCA_949317995.1). Taxonomy (NCBI): domain Eukaryota; kingdom Metazoa; phylum Annelida; class Polychaeta; order Phyllodocida; family Polynoidae; genus Acholoe; species Acholoe squamosa. The sequence goes on from OX439050.1 coordinate 32,817,600, forward strand.
TTTGTATTTTGCACATTCTAACGCTATGATATCAATCAATTTTAAGTGAGATACTGTATATGGTGAGAACCACAAAGAGACATGTAACCTAACCTAATTTACAAGTGAACTTGATCATGATCACAAAAAGTGACTTGATTTGAACTGAGGACCCATGTCCAGAATACCCACTGCTCATTACCTAGCTCTGAACCTTGATCACACGTGTGCAGATAAATTATTTGTGGGCCCTCCATTTTTTTCTCTCCTACCCTCTTTCTTTCTTCTGAGCATATTGGTAGAGTGAAACATGTCTTTGGTAGGCCTTACTGTAGGTTTGGTCACCTCTTTCCTTTTTTCTTTTTCTTTTGAGGAATGTATTGACCAGGAATAGCATCAGTTCATGTCGTATACTGGAAAATACCTCCTATAATTAGATGATTCAAATCAGAAACAGTGCAGTTTGTACTAGAATTATTTTTGAAGACAGACCAAATAGACATCTTCATAAATATCACAAACCTTGGGCTAATATATTCCTGAAGCCAGGGTTATGCAAGTGCTCTTTTGTAAACTGATCCCTGCTAAAGAAATAATGTGTTTTGACACTGATTTCTATTTCATCTATACAGCAGAGATGCCACTCACTGGCCGACAAAAATCATGAAAACTGGACTTTGGACACATTTTCCCAGGAATTTAACATAAATTAATACAGAAATCTTGAAATCAAAACCAGGAATTCCTGGTAAACCAGGAAAAGTGGCATCTCTGATACAGTGCGGTCTGCAAAGATAATTCGGCAGGAACAGCATCAAAGAAAAAAATGTGAAAAACATTCCAAATCGATGCCCAAAAATAGAGGTATATGGGTGAGCACATGTTTTGGTGGGTAAATGGGAAATCTAGAATTAATTGATAACCTTGATTCCTGTGAAAGGCCAGATAAATCTGCTTGTGACTGACCCCATCTACAGAGCACCTGTCGACAAGGTCATGCACACGGTATACTAGTGAAGGAAGTGTGTGGCTAATCAAACACAATAATGAAAATATCGGAAAGCGATAAGTTTTTATCTTTACCATTCCCTGCTTCCTTTGTGCACCGCCTTCAAGGGTCTGGAGATGTAACAACACGGGTACGGGTCACTTATGTCACCGCACCGAGCAATCGGTGGCGACACGTTTACTTTACACGCTTAAACACATTAAGCTTTTACATCATGGTATGTTCTATGATAAAAGTGTAATTATTGACAACTTTTCCAGTTGTTTCATCTTCAGCTTTTGACAGGCATATCGTATTATAAATTACATTTAATTAAAATTCATGATTCAATAAACTAGAATTTTTTTCCATTTAGTACCGGTTGACACAGACGGCGGAACTGGTGATTGCTAATGATCAGTGTAACCAACTACTATGTACACATGAACAATCGGTGTATACGCCTTTTTTCCCATATTGGAACCAAGGTGTCAGATTACTTTAATATATGAAATACATTTTTGCATACTTCTATACAATTCTACCCCACTATTTTTTGTTGTACCATATATATGGCAGGGCATGCCAATTTAAACAGAGTTTCTTCAAAACAGCTTAACAATAAAACATAATTCAAGAACCGACAATAATTACTCCCACAAGTCCAAATGCATTTGGTACGAGTGGTAAATGACTGCTTTTAACAATGATTGAAAAGGGAAAATTATCAATGGACGACTAAATGGATGCATTCACTTTTGAACAAAACTTTCTAGAACAAATAATACTGTCTACGTGAAAGGAATGAATATGACAAGGCATGCTTTCTAAAACTGCACTATTACACATGTTTAGGACGAATAACGTTGACAACTAATATCTCCACCTCTATCACGACATGACACCGTGCTTTTATCCCTATCTAATGCATTCATCTATAGCTATAATATATTCCTTTCCATTTTCATCAATTAAACAGTGTCAGCGAGTCCAGCTGAGTTTCATCTTGCCCATACAGAAAAGTTCACCTTTTCATTTTCAACGATTTTAACAAGGTAAGCATTGAATTTCATATCTGCTTGATATAACTTTGATGAGACATAATTCAAAATAAGATGTCCTTTTTTCTGCTCATTTCTAACAGCAATAATCATACCTGAAGGATGTTCAAACCACATTCTGCAGTTTCAGAGCTATAGTGCCAGATCATGGCCCCTTCTCCGGTCATTATTTTCCCCAGCCCCTCCCTCACCATCATTTTAGGCTTCGCACTGAATTGCAGAAAGGTTATATTGGATTTGAAGGGAGTGGAAGAAAAATATAGACCTCTAGACAATGCCTGGTGAGGTCAAGTGCATATATGGAAAGTAACTGCTATATATGCAATACGGATAAATATATATGCCTACTTCGATATCATACACAATGACAACAACAGGAGTAGTACCACAGTAAATGAAGTAAACTGACTGAAAAAATACCAAATCTTTGAACAATCAAAATTCTATGGAAGGAAAGAGAAATATAATTAGGATGAAACATGCTAATAAATAAAAAATAAATTGAGTACACACTAACATAATCAACCTGAATACATGTCACAATAGAACTAGCAGTAGATGAAAGGCTTGGCTACTAACCCTATTCCAAACCAATAGTTGGTCGGGGCGGGTTAGGTTCTGAAACAGCACATTACGGGGTTTTAGTTTAGTGCACACACTGTCAGCGCACAGACTGGCGCGCAATGTGTTAGAGTGAATTTTCCAACGGTGGCGGCAGGGAGATGAGCTGTCGATGTGAAGGTACTCATAATAATAAAAGATCCATGTGGAAATGATTAGTTGAAATAAACTTGCCCCCCCCCCAAAAAAAAAAAAAGACAAAAAAAGACACAGCGGAATTTACATAAAATGGTGAAGAGTTTGCCCTAAGATTAGCCAGAATGCTTTGCGTGGTGTCACACTGAACATTATGTACAATCATGGGAAAAAATAGGCGCAAAAAAATACATTTTTTTTCTCAATAGATATAAAACAATGCCAGAGTGATGCAAATTTCCCTCAAACTTGTGAGAAGCGACCATACAAACTCAATTTGACAGCAGCGTAGCACTGAATCCAGTTTGTTTGTGTTTTTTTTTTTTCAAACATGGCATATATCGTCGCATTATTGCAAGAAGGTTGTAACTGACATTTTGGAAAAAATGAGTTTCCTTCTGTTTTAACATGTATTGACCCTTATCTACCTACTGTGAAATTACTGATGCTCTGTCCCTGATATTTGTGCCTACAGGCACCACTGCAATCTTGTTGTTTCCACTTTGTGCTATTCCTGCTTAGCGGATTCCTTAGTTGGCTGACCCCTGCTGAAGCTGATACCTTGCGAGATAAGGACTGATAACAGTGAGCTGATGGGTACCAGGTGTTATGTAATGCACCCTGGAAAGCCGGCACTGTATGAAAGGAATTTTCTCATTGGTCAATATTATATTCCGCTAGGTTCCTATAGTAAGTGGAACCCTTCTTTTGCCTCTCCTGCAAAACTTGAAAAATGCAGTTACAACCTTCTTGCACTAAGGTGACGATATGCTCATTTGCTGTGATTTAGAAACATTTTCCAACCTGAGTGCTTTAACACAGTAAAATTTATTATAAAAAACAAACAAAAAAAACACGGAAAAAAAACAACTAGAATAGATTACACACATGATTTATACTTTCGTCTACAAATAATGGATGCAAGCTTTGTGACACTTCCTCAATTATTAGTCAATATAAATCACGAGTGGATATCAATAACAGGTGAATATACATGTGAATCATATCAAGGCAAGCAGGAGCACTTAGAATTAGATACAGGATTGTGAATAAAGGCGTTAGGGGCAAGTAAATTCCCATCGCACCGAAATAAAAAGAGAAATACAACATGTAGTACCGAAAGGTAGAATCAACACTAAGTCAAAGACCCCAGGAAAATGTCTTTTTTTCTTATTCATAGAAATCTCTGTTTTGCTGTAATACTCACCTGTGACTTGACTCCTTGTTGTGTGATGAAGGTCTTCAGGATTCCTGTGTCCGTGTTCTGAGGGTAACCGAAGTCAAGGATCTCTGCAATAACACACACGCTAATTTTACATTGTCATAATGGGAGCTTTTATCGAAATTTGTATTATAATGGAATATTGTTGACACATCCATGGCTATTTTCGGCTCGTATAATGCTGAATATGTACATGTACCGGTCGATGTTTTAAACTCCATTTTGAAATTTTAAAGGTTCTTCTTTCGTCTTGATATACGCGAAAGACATTAGAGTTCAATTATTACAGTTACATGCAATACACACAGACACTATATCAAAACAGATTCAATCATATTCTTCATCACTGATACAATGGATACTTCCTTTATGAAATAATAACTTTATGAAAAAAACAGAGCAAAGAGTTTTGCCTTAACTAGAAGATCCACAGAAATTCCAGTGCCTAAACCACCAGTTCCTTCAAGTACAATACTTACCATCGAGCAGCTCGTAGATGAGCACAAAGTTGTTCTTGATGTTCTCCTCTGAGATTTTGCCAAAATAGCTCTGCATGACCTCCACCATTTTGAGCAGGAACTCGAACACCATGGCTGAGTTGACATTCTGCTTAGTAACTGCTGCCAGCCAGATGTTGGAGCGCTTGATGTGCATGAAGCTTGTCCGTGCTATGTTTGTCACTGGTGAGCGCACCTGCTGACGTGCATGGATCACGTTCACACGAAACGCATCCACAGCATTCCTCCTGAAATACAAATATAATTTGTTAGTATTCTCAGGGAATGTTGATACTTCAGAGATTTTCTTTTAGATAGATTTTGACTGTTACTTTTGTTTCTCCAGGAAATTAACTTTTAGTTTAAATAGCTTATGTACAGCGTCTGTATCTCTATTTCTAATATTCTCTCATCAAATACATGTACTTCAGGCCTAATATGTTCCAAACAGCTATGATACTATGATATTGTAGTAACTAATGAGTATCTTACCCAATGTCATCTCTGTAGACACGGGAGATGAGGACCTCCCCCTTGTGGTTGTAGATGAACAATCCCCCGATCATGGTGATAGCTTTGCTGAACCCGCTTTACGTGTTAGCAGCTACACCGCATCGCCCTTTTGTGGTATAACATGTTCAATTGTACTTTGATTAACAATTTTAGGAGTGAAAAACAATGCCTACAGATTCTGACAGGTTTATGCCTATGAGTATGATGCACCAATGCAGACGAATGTATTAGACGGAACCATCGCTAAAGGAGCGATGGTAAGCAGTGGCACTGGTTTTGTGGTGGTGGAACTTTCAGAGTAGTTTCCCAAGCCCCCAATGAAAACTGGGTCCCTAGTCTTAACTGGGGTTGGTCTTTGATATCTTAACTCTAGGACCTACCTACTTGTTGTGTATTGTTTTGAAATGTAAAATCATATGCCATGCCTTTGCTTTTTGTAACCTGATATCTGGGGCCCAGGAAGACTAGGGTGAGCCCTCTGCAGACTCAGTGGACATCAATTGCTGGGCCTCTGAATGAATATATCAGGGCCCGGTTAGCTGGGTAACGAATGTATTTGCTTCTGTATTGGTGCATCTTACAAACATGAAAAGAAGCCTTAGAAGGGGTAAAGATCCTTTATAAGTTTATTGTACTTTATTGCCACTGCCTGGCTCAGCCTTAGTTACTGAAAATTAAATCTGACAGCTCGTTTGTCGTTTTTGTTGTGTATTGGAATTTGGGGTAAGCAATAGAATGAGTATCGTCTGTAATGGTGCATTAATCGGCAATCGCAATGCACCTTAAGAAAATGGCAGATGGTTTGTTGTACAGAAGTCACAATTCAGAAAGCTTATATGTAAATATTTGTCATATTTCCTGACTGAAGACACTCACTCAGACTCAGTCACTGACTCTGCTCAGACTGCTGGAGTGTGACTTCACCGGCAGATCTCTCAGTTATTCATTCATGATTATCATTATGACATAGATCTAAGTATAATCAACGGAGATCTGTACTGACTAATATTAAGGTCACCGTGATACCTCTGATCTGAGTGTTTGGAGGATAAAGCTGAAGATCTTACCAAGGAGAAGCGCTCAATTTAATAAATATTTCCAGTTTCCGACAACGAAAGTGGGAGGATCTTCCAAGATGGCTGATCCGTCCCACAAATCCGTGCGCGCACCTGTTTTCTGCAAGCAGATGTTTTGGTGCATTTTGCAGTTGATTACTTACGGAGTTGTATCATGTATCTGCTTGAAGAGTTTTCCGAACTTATTATTATTATTCTACTTTTAATTTTATAATACTCTAGAAAATAGTATATTCATCTACATAAAACTGAAAGAATATTGTAATCTTCCAAAATGATTAAAAATACAATACGATTTCAGTGACAGATCTACTTCCCGAGATCCCCCCACCTACTTCCTTTACGAACTGCAAGTCCAAAATGGCGCCCGCTGTAAGTATCTGCTCCGCAAAACTTCTAAAATATTTAATTAGTTTGACCATTTACTCTCTATTTTACATGTGCCATATGTTTATGAGTGTTTAAACATTGTATAGGAGTAACCTTTTTGTAATGTTTTGGATAAAAATCGGGAGAAAAAACGTCCTTTCTTGCCGGCTTTCCAAATCAACTTTGCCTGTCATGGCAGCCACGTGCAGTTTCAGTAGAGTCCGCTTGAGCATTCCGCTAGCTGAAGCGTCATTGAATATGATTGAAATGGCGCACGGCCTGAAAAGAAACTTGTTACCTATTATCTACGAATCAGTTGATTGAAGAAGCGCATTCCATTTTATTTGACTAGATTCAGAGGTAACAAACGACCGCTATGTCTCTTTGTAAAAGTTGTTGACAGCTGTCATTTGCTGAATCCACATCTGACGATCTGTCACTCACTGACTTTATTATAAAACTCCCCGCACACTGAATGTATAGGCCGAGCCCCCTGCCGACTCTACTTTCTACGGGAGCGGCAGAGCGCAGATGCCTTTGTTGTAGTCTAAAATTTGGTACCAATGGTACCGAATGATTTTTAACACACTTCCCCTTCATGCATGGCTTCCAAATTTCCTCCATACAACTATGGCACACTTTACTTGCTACTTCTGCTTGGATGGAAAGATGTGAGCTTTAATTCAGTTTTAAATCATCTTTTTATATCTCCTGGTTGGAGCAAAGGCCCTGCTCTGGCACTGTGCCAAGATGAAGGTTGCTGCCTAAAATTTCTAAATTTTACTAAAATATGAATAACAAAGACTATAAAACTAAAGATTAATTACTGCATTGGCAAAATCACATGTTTAATTAAGTATGTGAGAAGTTTCAAGTAGGAGAGTGAGGGGAAAGTTTATTTTCACATGAGTTTTTTGTTGTCTATGAGCCCATCCAACTTTGCTGTCAGCCGTTAGCGGGAGCGATAGGCTGTCATCGTCTGGCCTATGAATGTAATGATATATGCAGTACTATAGCACTGTTTTGGGAAACTAGGGATGGAAAGGGTTTAGAAATGACTCTGGTTTACTTACGCTGCAGTGATATTGTTATTGATTTGCCCATATTATTCATTCTGCTGACTGTTTGGTGCATATTCCATAGGCCTAGTCTATAGAGTGTAGATTTGTCTTATAATGACTAGATGCTTTTTCCCCAGGGGCCAGGCCCACATTTTAATAGTCAAAAGTGTGCCTAGAAAAGATGGGCCTAGTCTACACTCCACTCCAGTGTATAGATAGATAGTGGAATATCGGTATCAACAAATTTTCCAAACAAAAGATCTAGTCTTCGAGATATAAACTCTCTGGCCCATGGCATGTCATCACACACGTTTGTCTTGAAACAGTTGAAAACTGACCACAAAAATAAAATGGTTCTAATTGTTTCTCTCTAACAGAAGGTCACCAAGCCCGCTAAGAACACAAAGACTGGAAAGGGCAAGAAGAAGAAGACTGTCCTTAAGTTCACAGTGGACTGCACCCACCCCGTGGAAGATGGCATCATGGACTGCGCCAACTTTGTGAGTATACTTCTATTTGAACATAATGATAACACCCTAACAAAAAATTGTACCATGTGTAGAATTCTCATGTTTGAGTAAATAAACACATTGTTGTCTGTAAACAAAATAGATGAGTTAATTGAAAGCGTGGGATCTAGACCCCCCAAATCCACAAAATAATTTTCGAAAATTAAATCAAATGGTGAAGATGGTGATAATTACCTAATCAAGCTGGGAACATCAAAGTCACATCTTGAGACACCAATGCCTGTGTAAATTGCCTTAAAACATTGTCTTCGCCCAGACTGACCAGTCTTCTGACCGGTTAGGGCCACCTTCCCTAACCTGGGCAGCTAGGGTGCACCTTCCCTAGACTGCGGGTTAGGGGTTCTCCCTGATCCTTCCCACATGGTCCTCCTCTTCACACCCACAGGAGAAGTTCCTCAATGAACGCATCAAGGTCGAGGGCAAGACCAACAACCTTGGTCAGAATGTCGTGATCGAGCGTCAAAAGTCCAAGTTGATTGTCACCGCGGACATCGCCTTCTCCAAGAGGTGAGTTTTTTTCAAACGCACATTTGAATTCAAAGGGACAGATTGAAGAATTAAATGTCATAATAAACCAGCTTTCGGGTCTTGGCAGTTCCCAAACTCTGTGATGCTGCAAATTGTGAGAGAAGAAACACAGAAAAGGGAATTATAACCTGACAACCATAATGATACAGGTCTCTAAAATTAGTAATACAAGGTTTAGAAGGTGAATATCATGTCGCAATGTACCTGCTGCAAACTATGCATACCATAATGGGACATACAAGGCCATGTACTCGTAGATTTCTCTTTCATACGAGACGGGTGCAAAATTTCACAGGGGTGTGAAATTTCTGCGGAAATGCGGAAATCCGCATGTTTGTTGGTTTTTTTTGCTTAGCAGGACCATTCCTGAGATCTATGCAAATCCACTGAGAAAATTATTTTCCATTTATTGGGGGGGGGGGGGTCTGAAATGGAATTTCCCAAAGTAAATTTTCTTCCAAAATTGGATAGATATTATCCCAATAGTAATTCCAAACCTCTCCCTACATCAGAAGGTGGTATAATGTGTCCATTTAACTATTTTGACCACTATAATCTAATATAAAGATATTTGGTATAAGCCCCTGCAAGGCGGTATATTGCGCTTCAGAGGAAATGCGTTTTGGCATTTCACACCCCTGATTTCAGTGATTTAGTCTAATTTCAATACCCCTGTGTCCCTGGCACTAAATCGAGACTGGAGCTTATTCAAGACCCTGGCAGTCAGCGGTTTGAGATAAGTTTATCAATTGGAAATAGTAGTAGAGAGGGCAGAGTGGGTATATGCAGAGATGTAAGTTGTCAGGGATTTCCCTGAAAATAGGGAATTCAAAAATGTTGAAATGTAGTCTGAATAGGGATATCCAGGGTCTTCAGGGACAGAATTTATTCACAGCCTTCTTTCCCTAGTCATTTTCTTCACACAGACCCAGTCCTCAGTTGTCTTATTCAACTAGGGACTTCACTAAGCCCCCCTGGTGTAAGCAGAGGGACTCAATGGGCAGGGAATCTCAGGGGCATACCCTCCCAGGGAGAAATAAAGGGAATGCTGCTCTCTGATTGGTCTAAAATCACCAGTCAGCAACATGTTACAGTTGTTTGACACCAGGGGGTGCCATGATGCTGTGCTGGCCAGAGTCTGCCCTGAACACTCTGCTTATACCAGGGGGCCTGTCAACTCTCCCAGTGTCGCGGTAACAGCTTTTCAGGGATTTTCCCAGTACCTGACTTACATATCTGATTATATGATCTAAACCGAGGGTTACAAGAATTGCTGCAAAGTGCGTTTTTCCTCATTAATAATCATCAAAGTATAACATCATTGTGGGGAAATGTTCAGTTTAGGGCAATTCAAATGGATCTATCTTAGATTCATGCTATCTGTGTCTTCCCTTACAAATTTAGAGTAAATTTTGTTCTCAACATGAAATAAGTGACAGGTGCTAACCTTTGCCTTCCTATCCACCCTAGGTATCTGAAGTACATGACCAAGAAGTACCTCAAGAAGAACAACCTCCGTGACTGGCTGCGGGTTGTCGCCAACAACAAGGAATCATATGAACTCCGCTACTTCCAGATTAATAACGAGGAGGAGGAAGAAGATGGCGACGAGTAAAGTCATCATTCACACACACCAGCTCTATTTTGTACATAAATGTCAATGCCATGATGGACTAATTAAAAGAGCTGAAAACAAAACTACTGAATCAGTTGTTAGTGAACTAGCGTATAGATATTGAAATACCATGGTACCACGTGACAAGTCCAAAGTGACAAAAAAACAACTCTCCTATGAGGTGCAAGTAAAGCTAGTAGTCGATTTTTGTGAACTGCACAGATCTATTGAGAAAATTTTCTAACATCACTGGTGGAAGGTATCCACCTTAAACATTTAATGCACTCTTGCAAAGCTCTTAAAAATCCAGTCCCATGCCTGTAAAGCACAATTTGTTTTAGGTTTTTGGAGAAAAGTTTAGAATTATTTTCAGCTTTGGACAGCCAAACCCCAAAACTATCTCTGTATTCACGGATAAGCCTTCCCCCCCCACTCTCGTCCCTTTTCAAACGAATTTGATGGGTGAAACGATTTGAGGAATACCGTAAATTCGTTCGTATTAGCCGCATCCCTCGTATAAGACACACCCCCGACTTTGGCAAAAGCTATAGGCCATAGCCAAGGCTTGAAAATTGTAGGGTTAGTACTCCTATAGTGCACAATTCCCTCGTATAAGCGGCACCCTGACTGGGCTGTTACTATAAGCCTATTTTTTATTTGGGTTCCGGGATTATAAGCCGCGGCTTATACGATAGGATATGAGATTTAAGATTCTGTTATGTCGTTAATGCCATGTCACGTATCGATCTAAAGAAATTCCCATGTCAGATCTAGTGATCCCTGACTATAGAAATGTGTGTTTAGGAAGACCTTGTCCTGCGTATGAACCTGATAAACATTCCTCAACTATAGCACATAGTGGGGTCCTCAATTATCAAAAGGGGCTGGCAAGATTTTCGTCCCCACCCTTTCATCATGGCAAAGTCAATCCCATACTCTCAACTCCTACGTCTAAAAAGCATAAACTTTGACTATGAACGTGATAGTAGAAAAATGCTCTCCATCTTTAGGAAACATGGCTACCCCAACAAAGTCCTCAGAATTGCAGCTGCCCGTGCCAAAGGGGTCGACATGATCTACATCCACCAGGGAAACCCACATCTGAAACCGTCACCTTCATCACTGAGTACAACCCCAAACACATGCCCATCGCCAAGATCCTCAGGGACTGTGGGAAATGCACACATTGCTGTCGTATCAACACTTCAAAAACCATCTATGGTACGAAAAGCAGCCGCTCATACAAGATAGTGGGACACAACACGTGCAACACGAATAACGTCATCTACGTCATCACATGCCGACATTGCGCAATCCAGTATGGAGGTCAAATGTCACATGCTGCAAAGAAACGTCTAGGACAACAAATCGGTGGCATAGACTGAAGAAAAGCGCAAGAGAAAGGGTAAGCCGGTACAAGAAGATGAAATTAAGGATACCCCGGTCACTGTACATTTCAACACCTTACTAGGTTGTGGCCCCGACAACGTCTCCATGACAATCGTCAACTCTACAGCAACAACAACCAATCAGCTCCTACATCTTGAAGAGGCTTGGATACGTCTCCTGGAGACATGGACACCAAATGGAATCAACGTTAAATCATAAAAAAAACTTTCAAATGGCCTCGACCTGCAAGTTCTGCGATAAAACTGTCAAATCTAAACAAGCTCTACGTCTACATCTACATGATACACACGGTAAAAGCAAAGTTTGCTGCCCCATTTGTGGACTCTTATTTGATAAAAAGAGCAATTTAAATCGACACTACCGCAGACTACATCCAGGCAGCCAAATAGACCACAACGTTTACCTTGTAGCACCTAAACCATTTCAACCCAAGTCCCAAATTTATCTCAGTCGTAAGGAAAGGAAACAACAGATCAGAGAAAACAACATTAAAAAATTTGGATGGAAAAAGGGCGCACCGGCTTCTAAGGGAGTGGTCATTATTTATCAACAGGGGGGGGGTGGTGGGTTTTCACGCGGACGCGTGGAAATTTTTTACGCCCCCCCTCGACGGCAGTCAAAATTTTTTGCGCCCCCCCCCCCCGCGCCGGAGGCGCGGAGAGTTTTCGCGCCCCTCTTTGATCTATAGTAGCGCGCGGGCTTTTTTGCTAAAAAGAGGGTGAATTTTTTTAGCCTCCCCCTCAAGAGGGGTCAAAAATTTTTTAGTCCCCCCCTCGGGAGGGGTCTGAAAATTTTATGCCCCCCCCTCAAACCCACCCTCCCCCCCCTGTTGATAAATAATGACCACTCCCTAAAGTGACTTTCAATGTGGTTCCTAAAAAATCACCATCAAAAACACCGGAAAAAACTTCCCTAGTGTGCCTCAGCGCTGAGGCATTACCTATGAAACACCAATCTACAGACTCACACTGCAGTGACACCCACCCTGTAGCGCGCAAGAAGGCACCTTTGGTACATCCTGACGCCACAAGACTGCCATCCTTCATCCCTTCATGGCCCACTTTCATGCCCACAACCAATGATGGTCATGAGAAAATGAACACAGCCATGGAATTTGATACACCCACGTACCAAACCATTAATGTAGAGACTTCCTACAAGGACTTAGGCCTTACTCTACCTTGGAGCAGAATTACATCCCCTTCCCCCACACCTGCTGATGCTTCGGCCGATTCTGACATTCTACATTGGACACCAATTCCTTGGCCTACTGAAGAATTTCCACCAGTTAATTTTGATGAACTGTTGGCTCTCAATCCTATTAATTGGGATAACCCAATAACTTCTAGAGAAGACCGCAGGAGACTACCTATACCCACTATGAACTGACCAAAAGTGATTTATCTCGCACCCTATTGGTATACTTATACAGAACTGTGATATATTATTCCTATACATTCCTAGGGACGTTTTCAAAATGTTTTTTTAATACTCAATTTCACCATACACTATATTATTTGGGTCAAATGTTAATCATATAAAGGTCCCATGTTTTAGGGAGCCATCTTATTAAAATTGTTTATTCATGTGTTACCGACACAACATTAATTGTCATGGTGATAAAAATACAAAAGGCCTGAAAAGGCTCCCATCTCCACCTCAGTGTTCAAATAAGCTAATAAATTAACCTTGACAAAGGACTGAAAAGTCCGAAACATGTCGGTTGTCTATTAATTTTGGATTACTGCCTCATTGATTATCTAACTAGACCTAGTTATAAAGAGAGTTTGAAGGAATACCTGCCCACCCTTGCATTATCATGGCAAATAAAAAAAAGGGGGGGGGGGTAAACAAGAAATAAATTCAGACCCAAATTCTTTTGGTAAATTGGGAATCGTCTTGGACGTATGTCTTAGATATTAGTAGAACCTAGTCACGATTAGGGCGGTCATCATGACTAGGTTTTCATCCAGGGGGCAGCACTGTGCCACATTTTACTTACTAATATGGAGCCCAATATGGAAGTCCCTCAAAAGCCCCAACAGAGACAGGGGGGGGGGGGGGGGCTTCAACCCCTTCTCCGGGGTGGGGGTGATCCTCAGAGGGGGGCAATTTTTTTCCACTCGTCCACCTGCTAACCCACTGCCTCCAAGTTAAAAACTGATGATCATTCCCAGCTCTAGCAGCCCTTTACTCTTTACCAAAATCTCCCTAAATCGCAGCAAAATGACTCAGACTCAGTGTTTACCAATATTACTCTGTTATTTTCACAATTGAACTTTTCCTGGTTGATTGCTAAAAGACCATATAGGAGTTAGAGTGTCCATAATGCCTTTTTTAAGATAGATTGGATTACGGATACGTCACCGTGATTTTTGGCAAAGTGAAAAAAAAAGAAAATTCCTCTTGCCACCGAGGTTTTTCAATATCTGAGTTAAAAAGAAAAACAAAGTCTATGGGGATAGCCCAACACCTAACTGGCAGCTGAGAAATTTAGATTCCACTGGTCGCCCAAAATATAAGCTGAAAAATCCCGTAATCCAGGTTATTTTAACCAAATGGCCTTTAAATATCGTCCCAGTCACGGTAGCCACCCTTACTACATGTATTAAAAGTGCCCAGTGTCCAGAAATGAACACTGGGGTCCAGTGGGCCAGCCCAACTGGACCCAGTTGCGTTCACATGGGACTTGTAAGGGACCAAAGGGAGATTCGATAACACCGTTCCACATATTACCATGCAAACATTGATTTACTATGAAAATTATCAAATGAAAGACCATAACAGGATTCTAAAATAAGAAAAAGAACAGGATCCATCCACTGTTACATTGCGAAATCATGAAACAGATTTTATATATATTTTACCTCGGGAATACCTCGGGTATTTCCGTAACCGATGAGATACGACCGAAGCTGGTCACGTGACGACAGTTTGGATCGAGCCTCCGTGTTTGGCAGATGGTTTCAAATTTCTAGGTGAGTTTTTTGTTGTTTTCACCCTTTTTACTGCCCTTTTCTGGGCAGTTTTTGCCCTATTTTAAGGGTTTTTGTTCTTGTTTGTATCTAGCCAGGGTTACGCCGTTGGGGTACCCTTTAAGAGCTAGAAAATAAAGTTTTTCTCTCAAAGACGGTCGTCGTGTCAGCGGGCCGTAGAGAGATTTTACATTTTTACAACTTCCTGGAGGAATTCCGCTGGAATTCTCTCGTTACAGGAATCTTACAGGGGCTCTCGAGCATTCCCTGATGTTATGGCACCTTTTTGCCTTCAGTTTGCACTTTTTCGGGCAGTTTTTGTCGATACCGATCGAAAAATTGTCCGTTGGGGCTCGCCGAGCACCAGCGCTGTTGTACCTGCGTACTTAGAGTAGGACAACGCGAGAGCTACCTAAAGTATACCTCTAAGTACATACCGCTCGGCGAGTTTCGCCGTTGCCGCTAAGCGGGTCTGCTCCAGGTACATGGTCTAGTCCTGCTCTAAGTACATACCGCTCGGCGAGTTTCGCCGTTGCCGCTAAGCGGGTCTGCTCCAGGTACATGTATCTTGTCCTGCTCTAAGTACATACCGCTCGGCGAGTTTCGCCGTTGCCGCTAAGCGGGTCTACTCCAGGTACATGTTTTTTGTCCTGCTCTAAGTACATAGCGCTCGGCGAGTTCGCCGTTGTGTTACCGCTACGCGGGTCTACTTTAGGTACATGTTTTCTAGTCCTGCTCTAAGTACATATCGATCAGCAGCTAGGCTATAATCTTTTTATTTCTGGTCTTTTTCCAGGATGGCAAGTACATCTCAGTCCAGTCCCACTGCTGTGGAGAAGGGAAAGAAATCACATAAGAACTCTAGTTCAAGTTCCAGCTCTGCTAGATCTTCATCTAGGCATTCTAAGGATAAGGGTGCTGAGAAAGACACTGTGATTTCAGTAAACTCTGAGAAGGAGCCTGAAGTTCAAACTACTGAGACTCCCAGTGCTCCTGTGCTGTTGGTCCAGCAGCCACCTCAAAGATGGGCTCCTCCTATGCCCTACTATCAGCAGGGTTATGATTACTATCAGGACCCTTATCAGCCGATGGATTATGCCTATGGTATGGATCACATGGCCTACCAGTGTGAACCAGTAGAGGAGGAAGGTCAGGGTTATGTGGTACTAGGCCCACATGGACAGGCACATGCTATGTCAGTAGTGGATGATGAGGAGGAAGTGGCTTCTGTGCAAGGTGATTTTGAGGCACAGTCAAAGGCTAAGCCACCTCCAATAGACTATCTCAAGGGGCTAACTGGAAGCCTAGCTGAGAGTATCCAGTCCTACAGACGGGAAAAAGCGGAACTAACCAAGGAAGGCCCGTACGTACATGAAGCCCTCTCCGATGCCATCAATTCCTATTTTGAAGAGACTTATATTGCCCAGGACTTGGAGAAAGCGGCTAAAGAATTTCCTAGGCCTTCAAATGTGCAGAGACTGGTAGCACCTAAGTTAGAGGAAGCAATTTTCAACTCTGAGGCACTTTCCAAGAATGCGGCAGTGCGTATGCTGGATGTATCTCTTCAGACCCTGCAGAAAGGGGTGGTCTCGGCCATTGCAGCTATGGCACCGTTAGGCTCGATGATGTTGGAGAAAGGGCCCGAGGACCAACAACTGGATGCCTTTGGAAGGGATTTTAATAAGGCAACCAGACTACTGGTCAATGTATGCAATGGGCTATCGGTGAAGAGGAGGGACTTGCTAAAACCTTTCCTTGCTAAGCCCTATGCTAAGGCGCTCACTAAGACCAACATTGATGGGGACCCACAATGGCTTTTTGGGGGCAACCTGGAGGCTCGTATTAAACAAGCTGAGGAGGACAAGAAGATCTCAGACAAGGTTCTAGCGTCCAAACGCCCGGGGCCGCAGGATTCTCATTCCCAATCTAAGAGGCAGAAGGTCATGGGCACAGCACCTGCTCAAGCCTGGGGGCCTAGACACCCTTATGGACAGAACCACTACTATGTCCAGGGCCCTAGGGGCCGCTACCCTGCTCCGCGCCATCAGTACGCTCAGCCGAGATTTCAAGTGGCTCAGGCAGACTTACTCTCAGAATTACCAGACACAAGGCCAGGGTTACCGCTTCAAAGCACCTCGTCCGCAGGGCCAAGGTCAGCAGCAGCAAGCCCAACAGGGTTTTTCCAAGAAGGGGCCCAAGTAGGGCAGGTGAGTCCCTTCCCACTACATAACACTGTCCAATCCTTTCAAGGGGGAAACATTCTGAAGTGTGCTGATGCTTGGTTTAAACTCACCAAGGACCCTTGGATCTTAGCCATGTCTCAGGGTGTCACCATTGACTTTAATGCCTTACCATCCCAGGACTGGGTGCCTCCTCCATATAAACTTGATCCGGTAGAGGTGGCCTTTATGGATAAGGAAGTAGATAAAATGGTAGCTAGGGGTATTATTGAGTTTACAGTACATGAACAGGGCGAATTCATCTCCAATGTTTTCCTGCGTCCCAAGCCCAATGGGGATTACAGGCTTATATTGGATTTGACAGATATGAACAAGCAGGTCATGTATGAGCATTTTAAGATGGCCTCCCTACAAACTGCTGTGGACCTTGTCACCCCTAATTGTTTTATGGGGAGTGTAGATTTAAAGGATGCCTATTACTCTATTCCTGTACGAGAAGATTATCGTAAATTTCTGAAGTTCAGGTGGAATGGGGTCCTCTACCAGTTTGTAGGGATGCCAAACGGTCTTTCATGTGCACCAAGAGTATTCACTAAGTTGCTCACTCCCCCCTTCGCAAAGCTAAGGGAGGAGGGACACATCTGTTTCCCCTACATTGACGATTCTTTTATTATGCATGAGTCAAAAGAAGGTTGTGAGCAATCTATCAGAAGAGTGTGTGAAACCCTGGATGGGTTAGGCTTTGTAATTCACCCAAATAAGTCAGCCTTTGTAGCCTCGCAAAAGGTGATTTTCTTGGGTTTTTGGATTGACTCTGTGGATATGTCTATATATCCAACTCAGGAGAAGGTAGACAAATTCATGTCAGATTCCTACTTGCTGCTGGGGAAAGTCAAGCCAAAAATCAGGGAGGTTGCATCTCTCATAGGTCTTATGGTAGCTTACTCGGCAGGAGTTCAATATGGGCCTGCACATATTAAAGGACTTGAGAAATGCAAGAATGAATGGTTAGCCTACCGAGAAGGGAATTTTGATGCAAAAATGGTACTTTCCAAGGATGCTATACAGGACATACTATGGTGGCAAGCCAGCATACCAACTGCTAAGAAGGCACTGGATGTAGGTCCACCAGAGTTTGAATTGTATACGGATGCATCGGATGACGGCTGGGGTGCACACAGGGGGAATGTCAGAACTAATGGCAGATGGCTTCCCTCTGAGGTGGACTTCCACACCAACATCCACGAGACCATGGCAATAGAATATGGGCTAAAATCGTTGTGTAAAGTGAGAGGGGCTCATATTAGGGTCATGACAGATAATACCACGGCACTTGCATATGTGAGACATATGGGAGGGCTGCAGTCTCCAATGTGTAATCTGGTATCAAGAAACATCTGGAACTGGTGTGAGTCTAGAGGGATCTGGTTGACAGCGGCTCATGTGCCGGGAGTGGATAATGTCATCGCTGATCATGAGTCACGCCATTTCCAAGATGAGACTGAGTGGGAGATAAATGACTCAATTTTTGAAATCATTTGTGAAAGGTTTGGGAGGCCTCAGGTGGACATGTTCGCTTCTAGAACAAATTGTAAAGTTCAATGTTTTGTGTCACGTAGGCCAGAACCAGAAGCATGGAAAGTTGACTCTTTCTCATTCACATGGCCTAATAAGCTCTTATATTGTTTTCCTCCGTTCAGCATTGCAGGCCGGGTGCTTCAACGCATATTGAGGGCAGGAGCAAGGGCAATCCTCGTGATGCAGGATTGGGAGAGTCAACCCTGGAAGGCAAAAGCCCACAAGTATGCGGTGGACTACGTACGGTTCCGCAAGAGAAAGAACAACCTACTACCTCATGGGGCCCCTACAAGCCTACAGTTCATAGGAAGTCTACCAATTATAGCTTTCCTTTTCTGAGGCGACGCCTCCAAAAGGAAGGGTATGACAAGGCTTCCATTGACCTTATGATAAAAGCTTGGAGACCATCTACAAGGAAACTTTATACGACTTACATAAACAAATGGATAGTTTTCTGTGTTGAACGGGGTTATAACTGGATGAAGGGCACTATGCCACAAGTGTGTAAATTTATGAGAACTTTGTATGACTCGGGAGTAGGTCATGGAGTTATGAATGTGGCACGGTGTGCTTTGGGAACCCTGTTACCACAGGTAGATGGGGCGCCTATTGGGCAACATCCAAACATTTGCCATATGGTGAAGGGTACATACGAAGATAGACCTAGTGGACCAAGGTATGACACGTTTTGGGACGTTACAAAGGTATTCAAGTTGTTCAAAAGTTGGGGGGATAACAGTTCTTTGTCACTTAAGAAGTTATCGTTGAAACTAGCGGTCTTAATTTTGCTTGTCACATCTCAAAGAGGGCAGACAATCTTAGCGTTAAGGACAGATGAACTGTCTTGGGAAGACAGAAATGCTGTCTTCAGACTCAGTACTCTGTTAAAGTCTAACAGAGTCGGTGACCCTTTAAACACTGTGGTCTTGCGACCCTACATCCTGAATGAAAAACTCTGTGTGGTCAGCACCCACAAAGCATATCTCACTAGGAGGCAAAAGGTCCGTGAAAAGTCTGAACGACTTAGGAGGAAGCTGAACCTCCCACCTCTTGAAAATCCACTGCAGCTCCTTATGAGTTACATTTCGCCTCATGACGGAATCAGTAGGGATACCCTGGCCAGGTGGACCATTGCCACTCTAGACATGGCTGAGATTGACACTTCACGTTGGAAGGCCCACTCTACTCGTGGGGCTTCAGCTTCAGCTTCCACCAAGGTAGGATCCTGCTTGAATGCCGTAATGCGCCTGGCAGGGTGGAAGTCAGCTGACTCATATCGGAAATTCTACAACAAGCCCATCGAGGTTGATACAGAGCATGTAGCTACTAACTTGCTGAGACTAGCAGATTAGATTTGTTGAACGTTCAAATGTATGGGTTATCTGGTGTATTAATTGCATTGGTTGGTTATTTGACTACTCCAGATAACTAGTGTACTGTGCTTTAACCAAGTTGGTAAAGGTCAGAAAATTAAAGGTGTTGAATTGATTCTGTATTGGTCTTGGTCAATTATTAAATTGATAATAATTGAGAATTATTGATAATAGCCAAAAATCTTTATGACTAGAAAAACACATTCGCTTTCAACATCTCATCGGTTACGGAAATACCCGAGGTATTCCCGAGGTAAAATTTTGGAATTTTGGGAAACTTACCGTAGGGTACCGGAGGGAAGTTGAAGTAAAACTTCTTATTTTACCGAGGGAATACAGGGTATTGGAGGAACAGATGCCCTTCCCACCCTACCCGTATTCTTTCGAGGTTATTATTATTATATAAAAAATTGAAATGTCTAATCTGGTTGTTTCCAGAAAATTGTGTGTGTTTTTCTACTCATAGATTTTAGGTTTTCAAGTCTGTCGTCACGTGACCAGCTTCGGTCGTATCTCATCTGTTCCTCCAATACCCCGTATTCCCTCGGTAAAATAAGAAGTTTTACTTCAACTTCCCTCCGGTACCCTACGGTAAGTTTCCCAAAATTCCAAAATATATATATATATATATATATATATATATATATATATATATATATAGTCATCTCTTTTTATTATGACAAAGGAGTTAGATATCATCAACTTACAATCGAGAGCGCACATTAAAATTCCATTTAAACATACCACCTCATGCATTGGGTAGTAAAAACAAGATCTTGCTCTAATTGTTGCCAGAAAGGTGGACACTCAAATAAACTTTAAAGGCCGGTGAATGTTAATTCCTAATCCTTTCTACAAACTTAAATAGGGAAAATGATCTGGGCTTACGGATTATTGGTTCTCTTTTTCAAGGGTTAGTCATTACCAACATTTAGTTCAGTGACGTTGAGGATGGGGGTGGGGGATCAAACCTTTCCGTTGGATGGAAGGGAAGAGGCTATTATTTAGATATTGGTTTGTTAGTTTGTCATAAATATGATTGGGAATTCTCTGGTTAAGGGAAGCGAGTAAATGGCCCACCCCTTGTTTGTGGTGGCAATGTTAAAAGTGGTATTTGGTAAAGGACTGTGCCCCAGGCAGATTAAGGCCAGGCCCTTAACCCTTTAAGGGCAGAGGAAAAATTGTTGCCCTGGCCATGGGGACAGCCTCTGAAAAAAGTATAGTTCCTAGAGGACGAGCCTATTTTCAATTCCTATACTAATCCTATATAACGGGCATCAACTATAGTCGACTCTAGGCCTGCCATGGTGTCGACTATAGTCGACGCTAGGCCTACCATGGTGTTGACTATAGTCGATGCTAGCTCTCAATGGGTTAATGTACTTCAAGAGTTTCAAACAACAATATTTACCCTTGTTGGAGAACTTTTAGTCTTAGCCTTGTGGAGTGCCATTCAATACATCAACAGAAAAGTTATTTGAATGAACTCTTCCTAGATCTGATGTAATTTGGGCAATTATTTCAAGCCTTTAGTGTTTAACTTAGACTAACTGACGAGGGAAGGAAGTTTGGTTGAGTTTATTCTGTACTGTACATTTGCTATGTTCCCTTCCAGCCCCATTTGAATTAAAAAAAACACCGTTGCTGTTTGGAAAACCAAGTTTCAACATTCCTCAATACAATATTTGTACAATACCACCTTAAGTACTCTCTCAACACCCTCAGTCAGTATTAGTGTCACTTACAAACCTTAAGTAAATCCAAATTACACTGTACTAAGGTTCCGCCACAGATCCATAGAGTAGCCTGAGAAGCCACTGATATCAATGACATCATACAGCCTTAAACTATTTAGGCCTACCGTAATCTCCCGCGTATAAGGCGCGTCTTATACAGGGGGGTTTTAGTTCTCATTGCATCCATAAGGGGGACTCAAAGGCCTTTCTTTTGATATGTTACATGCCCCCTTAGCCATAACAGGATATATGGGGGCCCAGGGGGCCCAAGTTACACATAGGTCTTTGAATTTTGAAAATTCATTCAGTAGAAACAAAGTTATAAATTTTTGATTTTTTTGAGAATTTTCCAAAACTCTAGGTGCGCCTTATATGTGGGCTGCGCCTTATATGCGGGAGATTACGGTAGTTTGAACAAGACCTGCAGGGGCATTTTCTAGAAGAGTCTAGCATATCTAAATAGTTACAACATATTTTATTTCTTTTCAAAAGTCACGTTAAATTGTTTGAGAGTGCTTAATGTCAGGATTATAATTATGCAGTCACCAGCCACTGTTCTTTACATCCTCATGCGTATCGTCTTTTAAATTTAACCACTAGCAGAAATTTCCCGGATTTTTTTTTTCTTTTTAAAAAGGGGTGGGGGATACTGACACCAATGGTAGCTGTAGCACAATGATGGTTATCTGACCCAGTCAACAAATAAAAAGGATTTCGAAGCGTTTCCCTATGGTCCCTTATCTTGGGCAAACATTTCACAATGTTGAAATGTTTTTTGACGTTAAATAACTTGGAGAGGGTGACACCGGGAGGGTGAGGCCTACATGGTCAGATGGTGGTGGTGTGTAAGTGAGTTAGGAGACTGATGTAGTCACGAGGTGGCACTAACAACATTAGTGAGTCACACAACACCAGGCCCAAGAGGTTGGTGTGGAAGCAGTGGGGTAGGGTGGGGTATTGACTCAATATAGGCTACTCCCCACTTAAAAGTGTACTCAACTGTCATTTTACCCCCCTATCCCTCACATTCCCTGCTTCAACACCACTCCTTGATGTCAAAGTGCCAAAGGCTTTGTGCTAAAGTATAAATATTATCGTTTCTTGATAATAATGTACCATACTAACATATACCTTAATTGACCCAGGGCGCCGGATTTGTACGAAATTAAGACGCATGATCACTTCATTTAAATCACTCTTTTTTCAACATGAAATAGTACTTGTATGTTTGTTTGGTTTGTTTTTTTTTGTTTTTTTTTAGTTTTCGGTGAGGCATAACTGTTATCTTTCATAAAAAAATTTCGGTTTTCAAAAAAGACCAAATACCTAACATCAGATTTTCGGCTCTATAGAAATGTTTAGGAATGGGTGACCCCTGTTTTTGTCACATTACATGCAGCCCGTAGAGAGCAATGGGTTACATGTGTCAAAAACACACATTCACTTTTTTTCAAAGGTCCTGTAATGTAAGGATGTCCTGTCCATGTGTTTGGTTCTTTAATAGATCATGCAGAAATCGTCGGCAACAGAGCTTATACTATTAGAGACTGATTAGTAAAGAGCTCGTGTGGCACATTCAATGAGTCTAGCGCCTATTGCAGTTTTATCGGTAACTTTTATATGGCAGTGAAATTAGACCTTCACTTCACTGAAAAGCTATTGTCATGTGGGACAATGGATTCAATATGTTGGTTCATTGAGAGGTGGTTGAGGATCGGGGAGGACCTAGATGTGACGATATATGAGGACACTTGTGTAGAATGGTAATACATAAAGGACGGACACCTGCCTCTAGTGGTGAACACCTGAGTTATATGTCATAGGTAAAATAGGATCGAACCCTAAACGGGCCTCCCTAGCCCACTTAAAAGGGTCTATTTCTCCTCTTTCCTATCCCCTCAGGATGTGTGTGGTGCACATATACGCGGGCACTGACACATTCCTCTGTGAAATTGTGTAATGTAGTTCTCGCCATGAATATGACCTTAGCTGTCGAAATGGCGTTAAACCTCTATTACTCACTCACTCACTCACTCGAACCCTAACCTTGGGGGAGGGGTACCTATTGACATCGGGTCTGGATTGAGAGGGGGCACCATGTTGATTTTAATATAAAAAACAAAACAAAAAAAAACGGCCCTCCATATTATTATGTCCTTGTGACCATTATAAGCGTTATGTCACATGTTGATTTTAAGAAATTTTTTTTTACTTTACCATGTCCCTGTCACGGAGATCCATGTTATATTTTGATTTATGAACTAAATGGTTATGTTGTCCTGTCGGTTTTTATAGGTTTAGATCCATGCTGCTGCATCTTGTTTCCTTTTCAATGGCATTTCTAATACTAATGGCTCTAAAATTATGAACATTCTATTCAGGGGGAAACTCCTCTTAATTGGGACTGAATTCAGGCTTTGTCAGACTGATCGTAAGACCTGTATTTCAAATGCTCTTTTCCTTGATGATTAAATGCATTCCAACCGTTATTGTCACTTTGACATTTACCAATATATTCAATCAGTGGCCATTATTTAGCGCCTCCCACGCCGCATAGCGGCGGTACCGCGAAGCGGTACGGGAGTGCGCTATGATGATTTCATTTGCCCCATGTGATGAGGTCTCACAATACAAAATTACTGAATACCGACATTAACGGCGGGAGGCGTTTTTTTACGCGGTCACAACCGCATTTCTTGTATCTGTAAATAATTAACTATCGATAGCTCTAATAGACTTAAAAATTGATAGGCTTATCCCAGTATGTGAATACAGACATTCACTGTTTGAAAGCCTTAGACGTCACACTATGAAGCCAGCTATTTGAGGATTGTTGCTTTATTTAGAAATGCCATTGGGGGACTCAGTTCCTCCAGTACGTTGGCAGGATAGGTTTCTAGATCGTTTCTAACCGTTCCAAAATGATTGACTTGTGCTTGTGCACCTGGTTATTGGGTGTCGTTTTTCTATGAAATCCAGACGATGGATGTAACAAGTTCACTGTCATATTTTGGCCCTCATAATATCATTTCTTGCTTTTAAATTTCCATCGGATGGGCGTGACTCTTTTCCATCACCCGGTGGAATTTTGCAAATCAACCCACCAAAAATTGAATTATTCATGATTTTCTAAGAACACGTTTTCATCCCTGAAAGTACAGTTAACATCTCCATAGTAATCTATATAAAAAAGCCCCTCAAGAAACCCTTGTGTTTGAAAATGTATGTGAACACCATAGAGCCCAATGTTAATGCCTAAGTGAGACACTTCAGGCTAATGATAGAGAGAGATTGGAATGTCCAGCAGTCAACCAGCCCCTAATATGTCCAGCTTAATGTGTTGATTCCATACAAAGAATCAATACATTAAGCTGTCTATGATGTTACTTTAATGACATCAATGGACACCTTCCCATAAAAGATCTGACAGACCAACCTTTTGATGGCTCGCAAGTCTGATGGTCCCCACGTTTGGGAGCCTCCATGTCTGGTTGCCCCCACATCTTGTGCCCCACCTCTGATGGCCCCCACTCTGATGGCCCCCACTCCTAATGCCTCCCCCTCCCATATCTGATGGACCCCAAATCTGATGGCCCCAACCTCTGATGTTGATGGGCCCTATGTCTGCTGGCCCCCTCTTCTGCTGGCCCCATTTATGTTGGCCCCAGAGTCTGGTGGCCCTCCACTTATGACGGCCCCTATGGAACCAAAGTCTTACCGAATGTTACCAGGGAGTTGCACAATATTGCCAAAGGGTTTCTCAATGTTGCCAAGGGGTTGCTTAATGTTACCAAAGGGTTTCCAAAAGGTTACCCAACAATGCCAGAGACTGCCCAAAGTTGCTAAGGGGTTGTCCAATGTTACCAAGGACTAAATGTTGCTAACTGTTGTCCAATACTACCTGGAGATTATCCAATGTTGCCAGGGGTTACACAATGTTGCCAACTGGTTGTCTGATGTTACCAAAGGGCTATCCAATATTACCAAGAGATTACCCAATGTTTCGAAAGGGTTACCCAATGTTGCCTGATGTTACCACAGGGTTGCTAGGGGTTTCCAAATGCTGGGGATTACCCACTGTTGTTGGATGTTGCCAGGGGGTTGTCAGGTGGTCGCCCAATGGTGCCAAAAGGTTGCCTAATGTTAGCAGGGTTGTCTAATATTGCCAAAGGATTACCCAATGTTATCAAGGGGTTTCCAAAGGGTTACCAGGAGTTGCTAAATATTGCCAAATTGTTCCCCAATACATGTATTACCGGGGTTAACCAATGCTGCCAAAGGATCCCCAAATGTTACCTGATGTTGCCATAGGATTACCCAATGTTGGCAGACAGTGGCCCATTTTTTTTTTATTTTTGAGGTTTGAATGTTTTTATTGCCAAGTCATAACAATTTTCTACTCCTCATGCTGCACACAATATATCAATATTCATTGTTTGCACATAATATTATACAGTAAAATTCCTTTACAACGAATCCTGTTACATCGAAATTTCGTTTACAACAAACAAATCTCACTGTCCCAAATCAGCCCCATACATTTCTATAGTAAAATAATCCCCTTATAACGAATTTTACATCATCTGAAATCGTTTATAACGAATTTTTCATGGCTTATACAAACATTATCCGGTATCTGAGGGTTGTTAGGATGTGTGATAGGACCTCTACAGCCACCTCTATTGAACTCTGGGCAGCAGAAGGGGTAAGGGAGGTAGGGGGGAGGGGGGTGTTTGGATGTGTGATGGGGCTTCTACAGTCGCC
Organism: Acholoe squamosa; assembly: GCA_949317995.1. Lineage (NCBI taxonomy): Eukaryota > Metazoa > Annelida > Polychaeta > Phyllodocida > Polynoidae > Acholoe > Acholoe squamosa. The sequence continues at coordinate 32,843,811 of OX439050.1, forward strand.
TTTATTGAACTCATGGCGGCAGAAGGGGTAAGGGAGTTGGGGGGAGGGGGTGTTAGGATGTGTGATGGGGCTTCTACAGCCGTCTCTATTGAACTCTGGGCGGCAGAAGGGGTAAGGGAGGTGGGGGAGGGGGTGTTAGGATGTGTGATGGGGCTTCTACAGCTGTCTCTATTGAACTCTGGGCGGCAGAAGGGGTAAGGTAGTTGGGGGGAGGGGGTGTTAGGATGTGTGATGGGCTTCTACAGCCGTCTCTATTGAACTCTGGGCGGCAGAAGGGGTAAGGGAGGTGGGGGAGGGGGTGTTAGGATGTGTGATGAGGCTTCTACAGCCGTCTCTATTGAACTCTGGGCGGCAGAAGGGGTAAGGTAGTTGGGGGGAGGGGGTGTTAGGATGTGTGATGGGGCTTCTACAGCCGCCTCTATTGAACTCAGGGCGGCAGAAGGGGTAAGGGAGGTGGGGGGGGGGTGTGTGTAGTTGGCCCCTAATGCTCTCATATTGTATGATTTGGTTGGAACGAAATTCGTTTATAACAAATTTTTTTCCTTGTCCCAAGCTCTTTGTTATAACAGAATTTTACTGTATAATGGTATAAAAATGAGATTGATACAATAATAGATGAAGGCATGACGATCGAATATTAAGTAATAAATAAATGAATATACACAAACTATATACTATGTACACATTACAATGAATAATGGCTAACACCTTCATGCTTTAATATTCTGTGAGATGCTTCTAGCACCAATTACAGATATATAGCAATCTGCCATTAGGACTAATATATATGAAAAGCTGGCACACTGGTTACAGTAGAGTCAATGTTGTCAAAGGGTTGCCTAATGTTGCAAAGGGGTTGCTAAATGTTACCCAATGTTGTCAAGGGATTACTCAATGTTGCCTGGGGGTTGCTCGATGTTACCACAGGGTTGCTCAATGTTACCAAGGGGTACCAAAATGTTGCCAAGAGGTTTCCAATGGCTACCCAATATTGTCAAGGGGTTGTCCAATGTTGCGAAGTTTTTTTTAGTGCTGCTAAGGGGTTGTCCAAAGCTGCCAAGAGGATTACCAAGGGGTCATTCAATGTGGTCAAGGGGTTGCTTAATGTTGCCAAGGGGATGCCCATAGTTGTTAAGGGCAGACTATGCTGTCCCTGATAATAAAAAATTGAGATACCTCTCTTAGCCTGTTGAGGCTCTTATTGAAGAGATTTTGCATGATTAGTATGGCTTGTAGATGAAACAATCTGCAAATTGCAGGTAACAAACTCAAGTCATATATAATTAACCCGGGGCCATCTGGGATCTGTATCACACGTACACTCTTTCAAAATATCACAAAAATAATAAAGCACTGGGTCATTGGTGTTTAAAAAAAAGCCAAGCTCATTTTTTTTGTAGAGCATGTGAATGCAATAAAAAAAAAAGTAAAACAAGCGTTTGGGACCTCTTACAAAATTTGTTTTCATTGTCATGACTTGTTAAAAAAACACATTCGTAGGCAAACACAAGCGTACAAAAACCTTTAGAAACACATATCTGAAAAGAAGTTCGCTGCAAATATTGCATGAATCAGTCAACTCCACAAGCAGCCTCTCTGACCAGGCTCTATATGAAAGGCTGGCAAAAAAAAGATGTTCTTAATACTACTGTATGAACCATCTTACCTGTACACTGAAAACCTATGACTGCAGAAACTAATCAGTATTGATCACTTTAGGGTGCTCAATTTGATGCAGACCAGGGAGAGTACCCCTTTCATCATATGTGATTAGTTCTGGTCATCAATATGATTACTTCAGATCATCAATACTGATTAGTTTTTCACATGCTGAGATAATAACGACCTGGATAAGCAATTTGATTGCAGTACAATGTTGCTCAAAATAAGAAATAAAAGAATAGTTTTGGAATTCCCCGACCCCACCCCATCAACCTAACCCCCATTCATTTATTAGAGTAGGTCTTCTCCTTGAATCTATGGGATTCATAGTTATATAAGTTGGAGAAGTTGATGCCTATCTTCATACTTCTTGATAGGACCATTGACAAAGAATAGGTGTTTATGCTCTGTCTATTTTACTTTCATTCTCATGCATTTTACAACATGTCCCCTTTTCAACACAATTTTACATAACTTCCCCACTTTAAACATGCATGTTGATACATTTATGGCAATTATTTATATCAATTTTACCACAACAATGATCTGGATCTTATGAGACATATCACATCATCACAAAGTAGGGTCCCCTGGTGGGGGAAATGGTATGATCAAAATGATTACTTTCTTTCAATAATGAGGAATGATGACCTAAAGTCATCTGCATTGATTACTTTTCAACATGCCTAGGTTTTCTGTGTATATAACCTGTAGCCTACATGTGTATAAGTCTACACTGTACACTCAGCAGAACATGTATTCAGATGTATTGACATAAAGTATACGTCTACATCGTTTTAGTAAGTGCCTGGCCTGGGTGGGAGGACATACAAATAAGCACATCTGTTCACACATCAATTCCAGGAAAGTCAATAGTCTGGCAACAAATAGTAATAATTGATTTATTATAGACAAAAAATTGCTGTCCACACATACTGCGGATCCTGCTCATATACTGTACGTCATTGACAGAACCAGGAATAGTCCATGATAGCAAATAGTTCATTTAAAAAGTATTAATTCTCACTCTATTATAAGTTCTTTGAATACTTTGACCTATAAATTTCATGTTAATTCATGTACAGCTTATAGGGTGGTAGTACCGTAAACTCCCGCGTATAAGACGCGTCCTCTATGCCAAACAAAATGCTGGGGAGTCTTATAGGATTTTTTCAAGTTGGGGGGCGTCTTATACAAGGGGTAATTTTTCTATAGAAATGTACTAATGTTACAAATTTCAGCATTAAAATGTGCGTCTTATACGCAAAAATGCATGTGCTCAGTTTGGGGTGCGTCTTATATGCGCAGCGCATCTTCTACGCGGGAGATTACGGTAGTAGCCATTGATTCTGAAAAGAAAATCAAGACATGTTTTCATTCCAAATTTCCTTATGCGCTTATCCAAGTCTGATATCGACTACTCCCACATGGAATCTAAGCTGGACCCATCTGGGCTTGCCCAGGTAAGGCAATCGATAATTACTTAGGATGTGTATGTAAGTAATATCAGCCTAAAAGATGTGTGATTCAGGGATAATCTCATAAACACGCTCTCGCGTTTAAGAATAATGTATCTTTCACATTGATTAGGCCAAAACATAGGTTTGTTTCTGGTCACCCGGCCGACCTCAGCTCAAGAGGGCCGACCTGAGAATTTTTTGAAGATTATTTCAAAATTTTCCTAATTTTTTCAAGATTTTTTTTTTAAAATGTTCGAAGATTCTCTTCCAAAATTATTATTTGACATGTAAGCATGTATTTTCCAATGGTTTTCTAATATCCCATGCAGGAAATGAACATTTCTAACACCCACCAGTGAAACCCCAGCAAAGACTGACTATATGACACCTTTGACCAAAAAAAAAGAATTAAAAAAAAAATCCGACCTACCGACCTCAACTTTTTGGACCATGTTACCGGAAGCACAGCTTCTTTTTTTTTAGGCCTTATCCATTTTCCAAAATCCTTGTTACTTGGCTCCGACATGTATGTGGCATGTGCTACGGGTGACGTGGGTAAAAAGTGACATAGGGGGGTTGAAAATTGACACTGGTGACACAGGTGCGACGGAGTGACGCTCCATCCTTCCTAAAAAGTGACAGAGTGACAGCCTGAAAATTAAGAGCACCCAGACATCTTTAACAATGTCTAGGGTGGTAGCAGTATAAGAAGATGGAGCAGCGCCTCAGGCAATTGTCATCCTTTCGAGGGTAAGCACAGGAACGCACTCAACTAGAAAGGGTGTGTGTGGGTTAAAGACATGGCCACTATCATACATGTTCTTGTATGAAATAGAGGGAATACACGGGCGTGTCTTTGAGCCTTCTGTTCCTCTTATCTGTCTACAAAGCTTCAGAGTATTCACTGGAGGATAACTCGTGGGTCGTACAGCACAATTACATTGTCAGCTAGATTGTTACACAAACAGAATCAGTACAGACATTGGTAGGCATGGGGATAGATGTCAGTTAATGGAAAGGTAGAAAGATGGAACATTTCTGCTGGAAGAAATCGATGTAGCTGAATGAAGCTGACATTAGAAGAAGTATGATCTTTCTACTAAGAGAGTGTGCAAGCGACAGGCTTCTTATCCTATACGGGCTTCACTAGCCCACTTAAAAGGGTCTAAATCTCATCTTTTCTGTTCTCTCTGTGCGTGGTGTACATATGGGCGGGCACCAACACATTCATCTGTGAATTTGTGTAATGTAATTTTCTCGCCACGAATATGACCTCAGCGGTTGAAATGGCGTTAAACTCACTTATCCTATACATAGTAGCTCCTGGTGCAATATGTATGTGCGTATGGTCTACATGTGCGCGGACGCTGACACATCTATCCATCAACTGATGTCTAATTCTCTCGAAATGAATATAAATATGACCTTATTAGGTTATCTTTCGAAATGACGTTAAAAACGTTTACTACCTCTCTCACCCACTCACTCACATCAGTACATTGGGTTTTGTTTGATTACATCGATAGTCCACTAGGCCTCTGTCGCAGAGATTTGCATAGGAAATGTTTGGCTTAATCGCCCGACAGAGGCCAAGTGGACTATGGGTTTTATTGTTCATAACAAATAAGTTATAGAATTATTCTATTGAACTGTGAAATTTGATGATCTAATGGGGTTGTGAATGCTTGTGTTACATACAGAGCTCCTGGATCAAGCTATTGTATTCACCATGAAATTCAATAAATGCTACATGTAGGCTATAATTGGTTGAAAATGAGTCCCGCTCAAGCCATATAAAGAGATCAGATCAAGCAGTCCCTTCATTAGAATCTACTAAATCCATAAAGTAGAGTAAACCCAAGGTAGATAAACTCAGTCCACCAGGTGGGAGGAAAGATAAGAGTACCACTATCGGGGTATCAACCCACGGGGTTCACTTTCATGTTATGCCGCCTCATCCAGCCCCCACTTACTATTAAGAGTATCTACTGACTTGGCATAAAAAATGTTAAAAAAAAATCCGTCAAAACACAAAAAAAAACACGTTTTGACGTTCTATAAAAACGTTTTTATTTCTTGCTTAAAAATCGTAAATCGAATGTAAAACATGTAACTAACAAACGTTTTATTACGTTAAAAACATTTTAAAAACTTTAAAACTATATTTAAAAATGTTTTTGTAGGTAATAAAACGTAACCCAAACCTATTCCAACCGTTCACAAACGTTAAAAAAACGTGTTTTTCTTTAGTCAAGTCGGTAGCTCTACCAAGGGTAAAGGGACCTAAAGGTCAACCTGTCGAAAGGGTAAATGGTCTAAATGGTTGAGAGGTCCAAACAGTAAAGGGGTCCAACGGGTAAAGGTGCCCAAAGGGTAAAGGGGTCCAAAGGGTAAAGGGGTCCAAAAGGTAAAGGGGTCCAAAAGGTAAAGGGGTCCAAAAGGTAAAGGGGTCCAACGGGTAAAGGGGTCCAACGGGTAAAGGGGTCCAACGGGTAAAGGGGTCCAACGGGTAAAGGTTTCCAACGTGTAACAGTGCCCAACGGGTAAAGGTGTCCAAAAGATAAAGGGGTCCAACGGGTAAAGGTGCCCAAAGGGTAAAGGTGTCCAAAGGAAAAGGGGTCCAACAGGTAAAGGTGCCCAAAGGGTAAATGTGTCCAAAGGGTAAAGGTGCCCAAAGGGTAAAGGTGCCCAAAGGGTAAAGGTGCCCAAAGGGTAAAGGTGCCTAAAGGGTAAAGGTGCCCAAAGGGTAAAGGTGCCCAAAGGGTAAAGGTGCCCAAAGGGTAAAGGTGCCCAAAGGGTAAAGGGGTCCAAAAGGTAAAGGGGTCCAAAAGGTAAAGGGGTCCAACGGTATAAAGGTGCCTAAAGGGTAAAGGTGCCCAAAGGGTAAAGGTGCCCAAAGGGTAAAGGTGCCCAAAGGGTAAAGGGGTCCAAAAGGTAAAGGGGTCCAAAAGGTAAAGGGGTCCAACGGTATAAAGGTGCCCAAAGGGTAAAGGTGTCCAAAGGAAAAGGGGTCCAACAGGTAAAGGTGCCCAATGGTAAAGGTGCCCAAAGGGTAAATGTGTCCAAAAGGTAAAGGTGCCCAAAGGGTAAAGGTGCCCAAAGGGTAAAGGTGCCCAAAGGGTAAAGGTGCCCAAAGGGTAAAGGGGTCCAAAAGGTAAAGGGGCCCAAAGTGTAAAGGGGTCCAATGGGTAAAGGTGCCCAATGGGTAAAGGTGTCCAAAAGGTAAAGGGGTTCAGAGGATAAGGGGTCACTTGCAAAAGAGGTCCAAGTTCAAGGTCCAAATGGTAATGGGCTCCAAAAAGGTAAAGGAGGCCAAAGGGTTAAGGAGTAAAAGGTAAGGGCACCCAAAGGGCAAAGGATTCAAAAGGTGAAGGGGTCCAATGGGTAAAGGGTTCCAAAAGGTAGAGGTCCAAAGGGTAAAGGGTAGAATAGGTAAATAGGGCAAAAGTGCCCAATAGGTAAAGGGGTTTCAAAGCACCAAAAGGTTTTAAAGCACCAACTTATTATTTTTTCTACAATTAACTATCATTAAATGCCCAAAAATACTTACAAAATCTCCACAACGTACACTTTATTTTCACTAGGCATCACATAATTATTGTCTGTATAGACACTTTTTTTATATGGGATGTAGACAAAACAATGTTTAGCAAGGACTCCATAAATTTATGAGTCAGCCTTTAGTCTATAAAGAAGGAAAGTGACACAGGGTCTTGTATTGATCTATTTGATTGCTTAACATACACAAATTGATTTTACATTTGAATATAAAACTCCCCTCCGGTCTGTTAACAAAATGGGTAAGCGACCTTCAGACACTAAGTAAATGTTTAATTCATTTTTCTTCACTTTCAGTGTGGCCTATTTACATTCCGCTGTTGTTTGCTTATGTTGTGTGTTAGGTCTTTGTAAAAACTGTATAAGGAAGCCTTTGTTGAGTCACTGATGGTGCCTCTCATGGGAGAATTCAACAGGTGTGGCAGTTTTACATATGACTGGGTTTCTATACCGCTGCCTCTAATATCACATTTTCACGCCTCCTTAACAATAAGATATATGCATGCATGTAAATGAAGAGATGTGTGTAGAACCTGGTATGATGCATAGTTGTAGCCTGGGGATGTAGCTTTGGCGAGTAACTCATCAGTGTTGTATCAGTGCATTATGCTTACCCTATAATATTCATGATACAATCCCAAAAGATCAATATTCTGATGCATCAATGCAGAGCTGGTAACTTTAACACCAGGCCTGCATAGTATAACACCTGTTTAGACCTGTTTCTCAATAGCTCGAAATATGATACAGGCTAGCTGCATGATCCTAATTTGAATAGAACGCTGCGGATCGAATTTCAATTAGCATTCATGAGATATCAGCCTGTTGTCAGGAGACATTAGTCCTACATGCTCTAGGCCTATAGCTATTTAGGGGAGGGGGGGGGGGGGTGAGGTAAGCCCATGTAGCTTAACATGGTGTGGTCTCCGTATTTTCCACATGGGGCTCTCAAAGGTGACCCCACTGGTTTTTATCATTGGTTACCACATTGGCTAACAACTTCGGCTAGCCTATTCATACTTAGATTGAGTTCATCAATCTACAATCACCATGCACATGGTGCGCTGTGAACCCCGCTGTAAACCTATACTTGGTGTATAAGCTGTTAAGGCAAAAAGGTATCATTATGCACTATGCTCGAGACATGGTTTTTAAATGGCTAGGTCTGTTCTTTGTAGCCCTGATAACATTACATCACACTCTATGAGGTTATGCCCTTTTATCGCAAACACAAAGCCTCCCGGAAGTAAATTAGGGAGTGGTCATTATTTATCAACAGGGGGTGGTGGGTTTTCGCACGGTAATTTTTTTTACGCCCCCCCTCGACGGCAGTCAAAATTTTTTGCGCCCCCCCCGCACCGGAGGCACGGAGAGTTTTCGCGCCCCTGTTTGATCTATAGTAGCACGCTTTTTGTTTTTAGCCCCCCCCTCGGGAGGGGTCTGAAAATTTTACGCCCCCCCCCCTCAAACCCACCACCCCCCCTGTTGATAAAATTAATAATGACCACTCCCTTAACCCTGGCCGTCCCAAAGCCCTGGACCTTCACTTCCGGAACACCCATCATACAGCCACAATATCAGATTTGTATGGGTTCTGACACTGCCCCAGCTCTGCTGGCCGTTGGTAGAGTTGGTTTCTGATCGCTAGCTCTTAAAAAACAACCTCTGTCTGTTTGCTGGTAATGTGCATGTGCTCTAATACGATTTCCTATGCCATACATTTTGATAAGATCATAACAGATTTCCATATCTTTTGTAGAATATGAAAACCTCCAAAGATACAAGCTGTATGAGAGAGGGCACCAGAGTTTCCAGTCAAAGAAAAATAACTAGAGCGTTAACAAAGTTAGTCAAGGGCTAGGGGCTTTGGTCTGAAGTCAATCTGTGGGATTATTTTCACAGCAGTGACCTTATCCTGTGTGTTAAGTGTTAGAGTGTACTTAGAACTGCTTGAGGGATCTTGGAGGTAACCAAATCGTGTCGATCAATACCATAACCTGCTCGCCACCTGGCCACGAACAGATAGAGTAATTAGTACTAAGCCCAGACCTCGAGGCACCCACTCCCATTTTCCCCTGTAGATACTAATAGAATACATGGACTCTGCTCAAACCTAATGTTTTCTCTAGAAGGGGTCAAGAAGGGAAATGGGGCGTGTCTATCTCTTAAAATCGTCAGGGGCACCAAAAATGGGCATAGGGGAATTCTGAAAACTGACACCCCCCCCCATCGTAATCCAAAACCTTACCCATTTCCTCCTAAATGCCTTTGGCACCGGATCTGCAATGGCTCATGTCCTACTCTCGGTGAATTTAAGGTTACACTCTCGATTTGGGAGGAGGGAAAGCTGAACAGGAATTTTAATACCTGCAACTCGTAACTTCATACCTCACTGCCATATTCTTACACTGCTATATTTTCACCTTAGCAGTTAAATCAATTAAAAAGCCCAACAGCAATTGATTTAATATATGTCAGGTGTCAGTATGGTTAGATGGAAAACGACTTCTGTGTTTTATGATACAATGTAGTGTATCCTAGAAACCCTTTACCTGATGAGGACAGTTTGGGGCTGAGATGCAAACGCCCAAGAGGCAAACAGATTACGGCATCTTGTGGAACTGCAGATTGATCCAGCCACTCTCACCCATCTTCTCCTAGTCCCACCATGCACTAACACAGCTCCAGCTCAATAGTGGATTATCCCACGTCATTACATCCTGCAAATATCCTGTGTGGATGCCAAGTGCACCTAGTAGGCACTGGATGGAGTGAGGGGATGTACCGGATAGTAGATCCTTGAACCATTAACCCTTACTGCCCATAAGTCATTGTATATAAAGTCTTTGGCCATAAATGAATTACTGTAATACCTCGCATATAAGGCACACTCTAAGTTCATGAGAGACCCATATGGTGCATCTGGGATCTGTTTTTTTGTAATTTAGTACTGTTCTATAGCAGGAAGTCCTCTCTTTTATGGCGCAACTGAGTTCAGATAGCCTTTATAAGAAATAGCAAGGGCCTATTCTGGCGTGTAAGGTGCGCCTTATACGTGAGGTATTACACAAGTGTGCTTATGTTTGGCCATGTGCAAAGCTTGTCATATCTCTATATAGTATATCAATGATTGTAGACAAGTTTTTATTTTAAAACATTTTACTTTATTGATTGTTATTTTTCCCAGATTATCCTTTATTCTCAAGTTCGTGACCTTGGCAAAATGGCAAATAATGTAAGATGAATCATTTTTTTACACTGTGACCCTTGCCAACTCACAAATGGCACGGCATTTTAAGGCACGTCAAATCGATTATGAGGTTTAAGTGTGCTGTATGCATCATGGTGACACATGTGCACATGCCCCACTAACATGTGCTCTCTACGTCAAACCTAATTTTAGTATCCCTTGTGGCTTATTTCTATACCTAGGCCCCCATTTGCCCTATCCTAATCAAACATTGACCTAATCTTCGTGGTAGGCTATGGGGGTTTTTAGTATGAGGTCTTGACAGATTTGAGGGGGGGGGACATATTTAGCCACCCATCCTCTGTGCTTGGGGGAGGGCAGTCCTCCTTGGACCCCCTTTGCTATGCCTTGATAAACAAACACTACCTGCCTGTCAATAAGTGGCGCGCCAGGAAGAGGAGACAGATCATTAATATAGACTCCCCCTACCTGGAGGATTAACCACTGTCTCCCCAGTACCACCACACCTGTATGTGACTCCTCCATGGTATGGTAGGCACCAGGTACCTGTGTTAATGCTCACCTGGAGTTAGATACGGGTAAACACTGCCTGACGGCCACAGTGAACCACTCTGCTGTGTCAGTTTCTTTTTATTAGTATTATTCATTGTATGGATTAAACACAGCAGTAGTTATTGAGCCTAGGAGCAGTTGAGATATCTAGGTGTATATAAACTCCAAACACGCACTGGCACGAAAGATCAGTTTGGGACCATCTGATAACTGTAAGGAGAAGGAAGCTCAATATCAATGGAGAATACCAGTGACCTAGAGGATATTGCAGAGGGCATCTAAATATATTACTTTCTTCTCCCTGATGGCGAAAGACAATGGGACTGTCTTGACCGAATTAACTAGCTTAAGAAAGGAGATCACCATATATTCATTTATGACGCTACATTTACCTCACAGTTATGGCATAACAACCACAGCAATTCAGTGTATGAACTAGATGTCCCCTACAAATTCAATGATGTTCTTTATAGTGATGTTTATGGAGCTCTTCATTTATGCAGCATTGGAATATGATAATGACTGATGTTTCACTAACTCAGTAATCGTTGATCTTCGCTCAGCATGGGAATGTGTTCTGCCCTTGCATACCCTGCTGTATCAGGAGTGTGAGCAGCTCAGACCAGAAGACAAACACCATCATCTTAGAAGTGCAATGTGAACCAATTAATGTACAGGTAGGCATGTGGCTTTAGGTTACAGACATAGAAGGAGCAGCGATCAGCATTAAATGGTACAATGAGTCGGGATGCACTGAGCAGCTCAGTACATACATGCAGGAGAAAGCACCTCCAGGCCTACAGATGGGGAATTGAAGCTTAAGATTAAGCAAATTTACCTTTATAGACATCTATCGGCAAGGCAAGCAGCAGCTCGACCTACAGGAAGTGTGGGAATGCCCAACCTAGTGAGAAATGCTATAATGTACTGATCGCAATTGGAATTGAATATCAAAATGTGCAACAGAGAGTTCAACGATGTCATCAAATAAATTTGATATTTTGGCGGCCACCTTGAATGATTAAAACTGCTCAAGAGTGATATCCACACATCAAATTGAAAAAAAAAATGTTTCAAAGAAGTTTGGGTCAACCTGAAATTCCGCCAAAACTGTATATATCCTAATTGATAGGAGATGCAATGAGTAGCAAAGGAAGTGAAGTCTCTACCTTAGCCTAATGAAAATCGATTTCTGACTGGATGGAACAACTTTAAGTGGGTCAGAGTCCAGCCTATGGTTCCCGATCAATTCTATATCATTCTCCCGAGTCAATGTGAAGTCTATGTAGTAGTCTATTGACGCACATGGGTGCAATAGAACTATGTTCACTATATGGCCATTACTGAATACATGTATATCACGGGGTCATTTACTACAATACTAATGAGGGATCGTCTTTCAGGATGGAAATCCGATATGCACAAAGTGTAATATATTCCCTTACAATATGGGATAATTTATAAATACATATCAGTGAAATTTGACATGTGTAATTATGAAAATTAAAACGTGTTGCCTGTATAGACGAGGGAAGACCAAGCAAATACTACACGGCTCTTTTTGCAATATCTCCATATCGGCCAGTGATAAGATAGATTTAAACCAATGGAATTGTTGATCGAGGATTCCTATATTTAAAAGTCATTTTAATTGTATCAGTTCATATCCAGAAGCCTTTAGGGTATTGTACAGCCTTATCCTCACATCATACCAGCCATGGGAAGGTCACCTTCATACATAGACCATCAGTATTGGATTACGACATGATATCTAAATTTGTATGACATATTGATCGCCATGTACAGGCTGGATCTCTAGCCTGCAAGCCACGACTGGAGAACTCCAGGGTTTAATAAACTGCCTGTTTCATGATCAGTATTATATCTTCAATGGAAGAACCTGGAAAGGGTCACTATTCCTTTGGAACTGTAAATGTTATGTGGAATGTTAAATGGATGAGTGTATTTGATGAGGACTTGTCGGGTATATTGATTAGGCCTAAGTTATGACGTTTGGTGAATTTAAAAAAAAAGTCTCAGTTGAATTAAGGTAGCTGCAGCGAGAGAAAGAAATGTATACATGAAATGCAGAAAACACTGGAGGAGTTTTATCACTGAATATTGACAGGGTGCATCAGGTCAGCAGCATGTGCTCACACAGCAGACAGCCCACTAGCTGAGTAACCCCATCCCCTGTACACACTGGAGGAAGCTGATCCTCCATTTCCAGGCCTATCCACGTATTATTGGGTCTATACTCTCTGATCCACCATTAATACCAAATACCTCCAGTCTTGATCACATACCAGCGTGCGGAATGAGATATTGGAAGACATTTTCGGACATGGCAGAGGCTCATTGCAATGTTAATTGCCTTTCCTGTATGTTACACATGTTATTTTAGTAATAGCAATGTGAGTTTGTAGAGATGAAGGAAATGTGATAGGATTTGGAAACCCTATGAAACAGCATCCTAATGCCTCAGCAAATCAAGATCTGCAACTCACAATATCTATTGCAGTCAATGCTGAATGAGGACATACTACAAGTTATATTAGGAAAAGAAGGCATCAGTATGCCCCCACCCTTTAAATGGTTTCATGAATAAGCACTTTTATTTTAGCTATCTGTGTGTAGAAACCAAAATATGCCAAATTTTGGAGAGTTGATCAAGGATATTGGGAACCGAAACAGTGAGAGATTACCAATACAAGCCACATTATTGGGAGCTGACTCAGAGGAGGTGCAATTGGGAGCTGAACGAATTCTACCATTTCCATTTTAATTGACCATGAATATTTATCCACAGAGATAATGATCTTCAATGGGCAATCAATCTGATCCAAACTGCCTCCAGAGGTGTAAGTGTGCTGGCACTAGGCCAAAACCTCCAGGCTGACAACGTACAGCATGCATACTCTGATCAACCCCTGTCATTGAGGCTCACAGTGGACAAGCAGTTAGATTGTGCTGACATGTGCATTCAGTGTCACATAATACTAGACTGCTTCCCACTAAATGACTATAAGTGATACTGATTACGTGATTACAGTTGATAGGAGGGGTATGAACAATGCCGATGGAAACATATGAATATCATATCTATAATAACGTTGGGGATGTCTTTTTTTCATCAATAAGCCAGAGGTGCACGTATATTTGCGTGTCATCATGAAACCATAGTGCTTTAATGTATTTGGCTTTTGGTTTACATACTGGATGGATTCTGACCTAGTAATTACATGATTAGTAGATAGTGCATTCATAGGTCAATTTTATAATATTATAGACTCTGTGTAGCCCATGCACTCCAGACGATTTGGTAGCATACACCCACGTCAAACCGGCGAGTAACTCCTATATAATTAGTTTACATGAAAGTGTAAAAGAATGCAACATGAAGCCTTAATAAGACAATCTCCTGTCCATGAACCGTTAATCCATCCCCTCCCACCTCCACATGGCCTGGACTGCTTCCCAGCTGTGCAATAGGTGATAGTCAGTTGTATTATTGATAATCTGCGAACACTCCCAAACAGCTGGCGCCGGGACCACAAGGGGCCGTGGTATAAAAGTGTTACGCCTTGCACTGTTGCACCTGGGACAGCCTCAATCGAAAAACATCATGGATCAGTGGGGAGGGGTAGGGTTCATTTGTAACTTATACAATATGGCCTTGGCATGACCCTGCGTTGATCCCTGTATAATTTGCCCCCCCCCCCCAAAAAAAAAAAAAAAAAAAAAACCAACAACAAACAAACAAACAAAAAACTAATAGATAAAAAAAATAACAAACAAACATAACAGGAATAAGAAGAAGAAAAAGATTAAACAAAATAAATGATTTTGTGAGTTATAGATAAAAGCGCAAGCATACCGCACTTTCTGTCAAGTCACATACCCTTACATGAATCCTAGTTATCACATAACCTAACATGGTTGTAAGTAATATTAAATTCCCAATGGGATGTATACACCCAGTGGTGTGATGTGAATATGGCATGGGTTCATGGAACTGGCCATTAATTATCCACTCCCATCTACATGTTCCCACCAATTCATACCCAACCACTTCCCTCCCTGCTATTATTTTAATACCAGCCCCTCCCACCTATACCTACCGCTTATATCTACCATTCACATTCAACCCACGGTAGCCCACACACATGGGCCAGATACTCCACACAACAACATTACATTAAATAGCACAGCCGGTCCATTGGCTCCCTAGACTTTGAACATTGAATTTTGAGAGCATCGATCGAGTTGTCAGCATGCGGTATGGTGTGGTGGTGATGGAGAGGGTGTGTGTGTGTGGGAGGGGGGGTTAGTGTTTAAACAGACGGTCCTGGTCTGGTGGACATACGGTGGGACGACCCTGGAGAACACACGGCCACTGACACTGGAGGAATGCAGTCCTCCTGTCCCATACCTCCTCCATACATATACACAGGACTCTAGGTGGTAGGAGTAGCATCATCCCCTGAACTACAAGCCCGTGGTTTGCCAAAACTGGGCTCTGAGTTGAGTATGGCAGGTATCGCCACTTGTTGCATTGGCGTGCAACACTGACTTTCGCCACAGCCAAAGTCCCGAGTCCCTATACTACTTACAACTGACTCGTGGACGCGGCTTAGGAATCAGCTCGCTCAAGTGGTTAATGCTTCATTGGAGGTGAGCCTATGTTCCTGTAGGTCATTACCATTCCCAATAGGACACAGGTATGATTACTTAAAGATCTCTTCACCCATCTGAAGACCTTTTCGCCCATCTGAAGACCTTTTCGCCCATCTGGAGACCTTTTCGCCCATCTGGAAGCCAATGTTCACATGAATTATAACTGGAGAGAGCTAGAATCGCCCAGAGGCAACCGCGACATATCATGTCACATACATGTATCACCAGGTGGAATAAGCAGGAAACTACAGCCAGAAATAGCTGACCTCAGCAATTTGTATATTGTAACCTTTTTTCGCCATTTAGAGCCTACATGATGGTGTGTAGAACAATACGTTTTAGGGATTAAAATCTCTAATATAGCAAAACTCTGAGCCAAAGTTTTATGGTGCCTGCCGATTTGGATTGGGGTGCCACAGCAGAATGGTGATAGCTGGGGTAGTATTACGTTCCCACGGTCAAATGGGTTCACATAATATACACGCCCAACTGAATATACCCACGCTCAAGTAAACCAACCCCATCGTCACTAGATACCAACCCATCTCACGCTCCAGTAGCTCCAATCCGCCATGGCTGAGCGGCTGGCGCTAACCTACCCTGGAGGAGGGGACCAGGAGGAAGGGGAGGAGCATGGAGGAGGAGCATTTGAGCGTTTCCTCACCTCAGCCATTGCTACTATAATAACCATTGTCTTCTCGTGGAGGCTATTACTGGATCGGGACCCTCAGGCCGGTCGGCGCCTGGAGTACCGGCCTCTGGAGCTGTCCTCCAGTGTGGATGGAGGGTTAGGGGAGGCAGGTGTATGTGGCAGCGGTGGTGATGTGGCAGGTACGTCAACAGGTGTGGTGGTGTCAGCAGGCAAAGGCAGCAAGCCACAGGAGGCCGACAACAGTAATAAAAACACATCCCAAAAAGGTGCTCGGTCATCGGATGCAGCTGAGCATACTGCCGATGGAGGGGTAGGGGATGGAGGAGGAGGGGTGGTGCTGGCACAGGAGGGTATTTCATTTTCACTGAGATCACTGGGCGTGACGACCCCGTCTGACCCTACAGGGGGTGGTGATGAGGATTCGTTCCGGATGACTGGCGGCGCCATCAGTCTGCAGCGGCCGCGGGGCGAACTAGCAGAGCAGACGACATCGGCGTCTGCAGGGACGCAGAACATTGAGAGCATCGTGCCGGTGAGGATAGAATGCCTGTATACAGAGACGACAGAGGATAGGGAAGCAGTGGGTGGATATGGAAGCACAGGTAGACTTGGAGGTGTAGGGGAAAGATCAGACACTGAGTCTACTGATGCCTTTTCAGCAGACGACACCCATCTCACCAACACGCGGGTTTTTCCCCAGCTACTAGCTCATCAAAACGCCAGCAGCTCTCACACTGCTAACCCCACAGACATGGAGTTCTACAACAAAGACCTGCAGGTCAACCTGGAGTCAGTCCGCGACCAATATAACCGGATGTTGCGGCAAGCCAACCGGAAGCCAGCAACAAATGTGGACCCTCGGTATATAAACAGCAGTGATAGTGACTCTAGTGGTGATGATGATGGAGATGGTGATGGAGATAACAGCGCGGCTACTATGGAGAAGAAGACTACTGATGATTCTGGCAGCGATGACTCATCAGGTATGGGGTACTACAGGGGGACTGGGGAGAGGGAGTACTCGCTAGGTGAGCAGTTAGGGGAAGACAGCTCAGACAGTGAATACTGCGTCATCTTTAAACGTGTCCTAGAGGTCATTACAGAGGAAGATACTGATGACGTAGCCACCACGGCTGCTGACACAGACGCTGAGGTGCATGACATTCCCGCTGATGACGAGAGTGGAGTGAGTGAGAGTGAGAACAATCAAAGCGAAAAGGCAATTGTTGCCATTGGCAACGAGGCGCTGGGACGCAGGCATGGTGCCAATACTGCCCCAACACAGCAGCAGCGCCAGCAGAAGCAGCAGCAGCAGCAGACATCGCCCCATTCTCGTCGTGACCACGAGACACGACGAGATAACAATAGTAGAGGTGCTAATGGCATTGGCACCCCTGCCATATTCCTTGGCACCGTACCAGACGACAATTCACCCTCTACATCTTCAGATGAGCTGATATGCGTGACAGCCACTACCATCTCCCCCGTGCACCGGGATGGACGTGCCTCCAGCATGGAGTTCCTCCAGGGGATGGTGGGTGAGGAGGGGTCCTTGTCGGCAGCAGCACCCCCCTCTCCCGCAGACAGCTTTAGCAGCGGCAGGAGTAGTAGGGCAGGAGGCAATCAGGGTATTAATAACTACAAGGGAGGAACAGGAGATGTAAGTGACCGCTCAGACAGTGGTGAGCAGTCTGACAGCAGACTGAGCAGTTCCACTGTAACCATCACTTCTAATATACAGGCCGCCAACCACTCAGACCCTGCAGGAGGAGGTCATCAGAGTGCTGGGGAGTGGTCTGAGTCGGACCTGACTGACTCTAACAGCATTGACGTGACGGTGGAGACAGACCCGGAGAGGCTGGCAGAGGCAGAGAGGACCAGGCAGTATGGAGGGGTCATGGGTACACTGAGACCCCTCACCATAGGACCCTACCACGATCGTCTGTCCCAGTTCTCCAGGAGGCATTACATAGGCATCAGTCCCACACCTCCATGGTATGGAGGCTCCAGTACTACCACCAACACAGAGAATACTGTCAGCGTTAATAATACCATACATAGAGAGCAGGGGCAATCAGGTAACCATGGTGACCATTTAACACCAGGTGAGCAGCCAGTGACAGCTGAGGCGGGAGAGGTGAGCAAACACAAACCAGTATCTGTGAGCACTCCTGACAAACATAACCTACTCAGCAGGCCAGATAACAGGGAAGCACCAGACCCATGTGTGTCAAATAGAGGGGATACATGTGAGAGAGCTAATCTGGACACTACAAGTACTCCAGGTGGGCAGGGCGTGTACTGGGTGGCCGATAACACAGGTGATGCTGACTCTGACGCTTCCTCCAGTGACTACAACAATAGCATCAACAGGTGTAACATTAGTGTGGTACCTGGTGCCCACCTGCCAGGTAGACCAATCACACCTGGGCCCCACCTAATGAGCGTACAGACAAGCCAACAGGAGAAAGGTAATGGAGAAGTGAAGACTGGGGGTGGACATCATAATGACCCTCCCTATCACCATGAGGACTACCTTCATCCCCAATACCACAACACCCTGGAAAGGTATCCAGTAACCCCTTCCTCTACGGCCGGCTCCACTTGCTCCAGATCCACCACACAGGACTTTGACACTGCTGAAGAGGTCTCCTCCTCCACTGGAAGGTACAGGACTCCAGAAGGGTGGTCAGGGGTGGATGATTCTACCGGCGAGGAGAGCAGTGGGGATCTGAGAGGCCCTAGAGGAGGATTAAACTTAAAGACGTATGCTGTTACAGAGTGGAAAGGAACTGTTGAAAGTGATGATAGTGAGGTGATCATAAGCAGTGTTCGCATAATGGAATGCCATGGAGGAAATTCCATTGATGACGCCACCACTGCTGATGGTGACAGGGAGTTCTCCAGTAGGGTGAGTCAGTCAGGTGTGGCCGATCCTACTTCCGCCCGGCTGCGCCCTCTGGACGTCAGTACCAGTGCTACATCCGGTTTCAGCTCTCATAACTCCCCCTATGTTTCTAGCAATAACACCACTGCCCCAAGACTTGCTAATGGTGAAAAAATCTCTCCATGGACTCACATGGGTGTGAATCGGGGAGGAGAAGAGCAGGAGGATAATCAATCAGGTATCTCTAATCAGCAGCCAACCGGTGCATGGAGCAGCCAGCCCCACCTCATTTCACACACCACACTCACAGGTATCCATGGCAACAGTTCCGCCGCCATGGAGGTGGATAATAAGAGGGGGCGTCCCTTGGGGGCTGGTAACAGCCCCCATAGTTCACATAATATCGCTCAGCCTGGAGCTCCAGGAGCAATAGAAGGCAATAAGGTTGGTGCAGCAGAGCGTTCCTCCACGGTGAGTGATGGTATTGACCACGGCCACCAGAGGGAGCCACAAACACCAGGCCTGCCACCTGGCGGACCAGCAGGTGAACTGGAGGAACAGGCATTGCTTGGAGCAAGAGCAGGAGGAGTGGTCAGCCCTGGTGCTGTACAGGCACCAGCATGTTCAGTCTCACCAGTACACCAGCAGAACCAATACTCCAGTGGGCCCCATGTAAATAACATTAAGGCCTTCCCCCCCTCCTTACAGCAAGCAGCACTGGAGGAGGTAAAGACTGTGGATGAAGCAGTGGTGTACCTACCAGCAGCACAGGGGCAGCAGGCACCTACAGGAGGGCCATCACAGGAGAGTGGTGCTAAGTCTGCTAGCACCAAGCCCTACTACTACACTTATAGTGTAGGACCTTCAACAAAGACCGCTGACCTACAGGAGAATGTACATGGTGATCCAGCTCTGACCTCATCAACAGATCACCACAGCAGACCGCCTGGAGCAGGAGACCACAGGCCGCCTGGAGGGCTGAACAGCCCCGTCTACACCACTGACCACCAGTCAACATACCCTAATGTGAACCTCAAACACAGGGATCAGCCCCACCTCAGCCCCCAGCACGTGGGTCCTCCAGGTGTGCATGCTAAAAGGCGCCCCGGAGGAGGACAGACTGTAGGGGAGTTAGGTACAGGAGGATTGCATCCTGGATTAGACAACCATGAATCATCCGCAAGCACTGAGCGTCTTCAAGTTGGGAGGGAGACTCTTGAGCCACAGTCCCAAGGGCTAAGAGATCCTCACACTGGGGGAGACTACAGAGACGCCCCTCCCTCCACGGTGTCTGACACTCCACCTAGGGCCTTCACTTTCGTGACCACTAAGAGTGTAGTGACCGACTTTACTATCAGCCTTAAGGCCCAAACTGAACCAGGTATGTACGTGTTTTACCTTCATGCTATACTAAAGGAATGTTATATGCATTCTCTTATATTCACCAATTATTTACATAGGCCACTAAGATGAATTGCTTTTTGTCATAGACCCATTCCAAAGTCATCAAATGCCTAAAATATGTAAATGTTTTTGGTAAGCCAAAGAGGGGAAACGGTGACGGTTTTAACTACAAGTCTAATTTATGTCAAGTTTTTAATTTGATGAGGATTTTATGATATTGTTAGAATATGAAACCATTTTTTCTTTAAATCATCCCGTTTTATTATACAGCGGTTAGTTTATATTTCAGATGAATTATTAATCAAGCCACTTTTTAAAGCATACCAGGATGGGACATACCTTTTTATATCTTAACAAACGAGGACGTACCTGAGAATGTGTACATATATCAGTTTTGGTATCTTCCCTATTTTTCTCTGTCAGAAGAAAATCTAGCCTACCCTATTACCAGTGATCATATTGGTGAAAGCATGTATCTTTTAGGAGTCTAGGGGGCCTTTTTTATAGTGAGCTCATCCAAAGTCATGCGCCACCACAAGGCACAACATTGATAGTCACTGAATCAATAATGTGAATAATGTGTCCAATGCTGTCAGTGTGATAAAGCAATGCAACAGTAAATCTCTAAGCTGGGTCAAATGCTGGAATCAACTCAGGGTATCTCTATTGCCCTGAAATACCGAAATCTATTCAATGATGAATCATGCCTCAGGCCTATGATATTTCTTGTTCTGCTGAAGAGTGTAGGGTTAGGTCGGGTACATATAGTTTTATCAATTAGGCCAAAAAAAAAATAAGTTGTTTGTTTCAGGTCACCTGACCCTACCTAGCTAAATAGGGCAGACCCTAGAATTTCGTCTTCATTTTTGAAGAAATTATGCTTTTTTTTTTTGGCTATTTTTTAATCTAAATTTAATTTGAACTCAGTCTTCCCGAGTCACTGTGACTCATTGTGTGTCACCGTGACTCATAGTGTCTCCTTTTAGCAGTTTAAAAAAAGACCTACCTAATTCTTTTCAGCATGATACCTGAAACACACAACTTTTTTTTGGCCTTCCTCACTCTTTAAAAAATATATAACATTATTGACGTCACCCCTCTTTGGCAAGGTACAATTGGATTACAAATAGAATATTTCTTGCTTAGGCAGTAGTGATTACGTCCAATCTCAATAACTCTTTCAATGTGACCGGGGCAGGTGAACATGCATGGTATCAGTATTAATCTAGCATACATGTATCCACTGGGATGCCTGTTTGATAGTCCATGGTTTAATCCTGTGTATGATATGGAGTAATGATACGCTCCATGCCACAGAGAAAAGCACTATGGCATACTGGATTCCATGACATGTTCTAAGATCGATATCATTTGATCTATTTTACAAAATTGAAGCTGTTTGAACTCACTGACTATATACCTGATTTGACTTTTAGGAGAGGAGAGTGATTCTGCAGCCGCTGGGAGCGACAAATATGGGACAGGAGATCTAAGGGAGTGCAGTGAGACCGGCGTTATCTTACCTACTGGAGACCAGCCTGGAGATCCTGGAATGCTGGGCTCTCAGAGAGATAAGACACGGCGGTCTCCAGCACCAGGAGGTGCTGATGGTGTTAGAGGTGGTCCTCCAGGATATGACACTAATAACAGAGGGACGTTACATGTCAGTAATGCTCCCTTACACAGTACAGCACCTGGAGGAAGTCCCACCTACCCTCCTCCACACACCACCTCTAACCAATATTACTATAACTCCAGCTACAACACACCTACTACAGCAGCTTTCTCCAGCACTAAGGACCCATCCAGTAGCAGGAGGAGCCCCCAGCCCCCTCTGTCCCCTCCCCCAGCAGGAGGCAGGATTCCAACCAGCATCTTCTACTGCCCGGAGGACGACCAGGTGCCAGGTCCCAATGACGGCCAGCACCACCAAGCGGGCGGCATGGGAAACAGCCACCACCAACAGGAGCAACAGCCTTGGTATGAAGGCAATGACGTAGACATTGATGACGGCGGCTTTGCCGTACGTCATGGCGGCTCCAGGGAACCCCCTGGAGCTCCGGCTGTTTATGCCTCCAGGAGGGGAGACACTCCAGGCGGAGGAAGGAATGACTTTGATCCTCACCATTACTATCCTCCAGGAGCAGGGGAATCCCGAGAGAGGGCACCACTAAAACCTCCCAGAAGCCCCGAGCATGTGGGCATGAGAAATGACAGTAGCAGGTATGGAGGAGGTCAGCAGCCTGCCATGGATGTACGCTATGCTGCTATCAAAAAGACTGATGACACTCTCCAGGCAGGGAGGTCAGAAAGGGATCGTTACCATGGTTACCAGAGAGACAATAACGCCGACTATTACTACAATAATGGTGGTGACGCTGTACATGGCCATAGAGCAATTAATGACTCTGGACCTTGTGAGTATGACTATGCAAATACCCCAGGTGGTTATGGCACTCATGTAAATCACCATGGTAACAATGAGCAAGACCTTGCTAGAGCACCTGACCCACAAGGCCTTGTGGATCATGCAAACAGACAAATATTTAATGGGCGTCAACCTCCCCCTCACTACAGACCAGGAACTACATACCCAGCCAACAGAAATGAATACTCACAGGTAAATAGGCCCAGAGACAACACAGATAACCGCCACTCGTGGTCTGAGTCAGAGTCAAATAGTTCTGGTGGATTTAGGACTGCTCAGTGGAGATCTGAAGGGGGTGCTGATGGGTGGTCACCTAGAAATGGCACAGTGATACCCCACTCTAGAACTGATCCTGATTTAAGGCCTACTGATGTTGGACTTTACCATGAAGGCCCTCCTCTAAAGTCCCGCTCTTGCACTGCATTGGCCACATCCACTGCTCTGGCCAGAAAGGACACTACTGGACCCTACCAGGAGAACTTCCCAGTGACTAGTGACACTCCTAGGTCTGTAGTCTCGGCTATTGGGAATGCAGAGGCTACAGGAGAAAACCCCTACATTGCTGTAGCCAGGGCCACAGCCCGAGCTGCAACCATTGCCAGTGCCAATGCTGCAGCAGGGGTGACCAACATGTCAAGGGATGGAGACGATGAGGAAGGTTCTGACATTAATGTCGTCATATCCACGTCATGCACCATCAAGGATGAAAACCTGCAGAGGCTGGGTGCTGACAGTAGTGACGTCATTAACGTCATGGGTAACCAGCAACGTGGGACGAGGTACCAGCAACAACTACTGGACTCTGGGAGAATGGAGGCTCTCCCAGGCCCTGTCTCACAACACCAACAACACCATCAACAACAACAAAACAGGTACCTACAACAACAAAGGTCTCTTAGTAGGGATGAGAGTCTGGATGGTCCTAAGAAAATGGTCATAACTATTGAACAAGAGGGAAGCAGAGGAGTGAAGGAGAGAAAGTCAAGAACAGTTGAGTGTGAATTACCTCAAAGACCAAGTGATGCAGATATGAGCAGGGTCATCAGTGGTGCGGTGAAGAGGATACTTAAATCATCATCATCATCAGGGCAGCAACGCCACGACAATGTCAGAGATGATGACTTGAATGACGTTATAGAACGTGTGACAAGACAAGTGGTAGATGCCTATAGTACAGACACTAGAGGTGGCGGGACGAGTACCGTCCCCCCACAATACCCCTATCAACAGACCTTTACTAGCCCTCCAGCAAGGCCTCCTCCAGGGAGGGTCAGTAATCAGGCTGTGCCCACCTTCAGGGCAGGGACACCACCAGGACGGGTAGATAGGGACACCTACAGGGAGATGCATAAGGTAAATAGGAGAGACACTGATGATACCTTATCTAAGTATGCTGTGCCAGTCAATGCCCATGGTCATCGTTTTCAGTATGTGTCTAATAAGCCTCCCAGACCAGGACTAGGTGGGAGGAGGCAAGGCAGTGACCATGAGCAGCAGAGTAAAAGGGGTGATGATAAGGATCCCACCTTCTTCTATGTGACGGGAACAGGGCCCAATAGGTCCCCTATGTCAGGTATGGTGGAGGAAGTAGTGCTAACTGTGGCTAATGATAATGTATCAGGGCCCACAGTGGAACATATCATGTTGTCTGAAACTGAAAGCGGAAGTGAAGCTGGGACGCCGATACCAGCCAGACGCAACCTGGGCACCCATCAACCACAACAACAATCACAACATGTCCAACAACAATACCAACAGCCACAACAACAATACCGGCAGTCTCAACAGCAATACAAGCATCCAACAAAACAACAGCAACACAATGGCTATGATAGATTACCTGTGGAAGATCAACATAAGAAAATCAGAGGCATTTTGAGATCGCCTGTAAAGCCTGATTCTTATTATGAGGACAGTTTTAGAAATAACATACCCCATGGTCCCACTAAACCTGAAGCACCTCTAACTTCAACTCCAAGGGAGAAAAAGCCATATCAATCTGTTTTGCAGAGACCAGTGCAAGATACCAGGACACCTATAAATATTTCAAAGCGATATGAGAGCCCTGAGAGGAAACCAACGGAACAGAAATCAAAACTTGAAGATGCCCGTAAAGGTTACCTTGATATGCTGCCCAGGAATCCACCCTGGCCCCAGAACACTGTCCTTGATGCTGCTTTTGAGGAGAAAAAGAGAAGATGGTTTGAGAAACCAAGCACAACTCCTACAGCTGGCCTCATGGTGGTGGATATTGACATTGATCAGTCAAGCTTTGACAATGGCAAGAAGAAGTCCCAGAGCACTGAGTTGCTCAGGCAAAGGCTCAGCACTGCTCGGCCAAAGGCTCCAAGCACTGCAGACATAGATAACAGATGGAAATCAGTCACATCCCTCAAACCTTACAAAAGTCAGGGGAACCTGCTAGATAGAACTGCAATGGAGAATAGTTATCATCAGAGGTCAAGGAATGACAGTACCGGCTCCAACACCAGTACCACTGTTGCTGATCTACGTAGGGTGCGGTCACTTGGCACACTCCCATGCCAGTTCTTCCAAGAACGCAGATCATACACTTCACTCATAGAGACTGATCTGGACACTGGATTATCTACCACCACACCACTGGTTTATGAGACAGATCTGGACCAGGTGCTTCCCTCTAAGGCAAAGAGTCTCACCAACCTGTCCATGACTCCTGCCATGGTGCCAATAGACCTGGATGAGGATAGACATAAAAGCATGGATATTTTACCCAGGGATGGCACAGAACTGCTGTACAGTCTGCCCAGGGATGGGTCAGATAATAGCTCTAACACTGGTAGTCTGGACACAGCTCAGGAGAGGAGTCTGTCCGCAGGGGAGCTGAGGATCAGTCAGTCTCTCAACAAGCTTTCCATACCCGAGTGGTATCGATCATCGTTTGGGAAGGGCAAGAAGGCTGTGGAGCTCACCAACACAAGACATGTGAGGGAGGCTGGCAGTAGGGACCTTCTGGACAGCTCCTTTGACAGCACACATAGCAGCTTGGACAGAAAGCCTCCCACACCACCAAGACCAGTAGTGATACAGCATAGGGTGTCTAATCCAATCAGGATGAAGTCTCCAAGTCACAGTGGACCTACTACGCCTGTGGATACAAAGCAGCAATTTGAGCTTCCTAGCTCCAGGCTGAAGCAGACCCACGTGGACCTTAAACCAGTGGAGACAAAACCTGTGCAGAGTCCACCCCCAGTGCAAGTCCCTAAGAAGCAATCTGCAAAGGAGGCTTACCTGCGACTTAAGGCAGAGAGCGCGACTCAGAAGCAACTAATGGCAACAAGTTCCCTACAAGCTGGAACTCAACCCGGTGAGAAAACAGTCAGAGTTGAGCAGCTCCCTGCTGAGGCTGCTGAATGGTATGTGGCCAAATCCTACATCAATGTAAACCCTGCAGATAGTGATAGGACAGATAGTATGGGGGATGACTCTGGCCTTGGTCCCAGCCCAGGACATGACCCAAGTCACAAAGACAGTGGTACGTCACATATTTACAACCCAGGTGCTACTTGCACAGAGCTCATCCGAGAGATGAAGCTGAGTGAAAATGAGCAGAGCGAGAGTAGAAAGCTCCCAGCTGATGATGCTGTGGTCAGGATGATGGATAACATAGAATTATCCAGGAAAGAGATCCAAGAAAAGGCTCATCAGATCACAACAGATCCGAGTGTCCCAGAAGGCTTATTAAATCGTGGTGAGCCTGTGAACCCCAGAGAGTGCTTCCCTGTATTGTCATATGTTGATTCACCACCCACCAAAAGGAAACAATATGACCCAGATCAGAGTGACTTGGACAGAGATGACTCATACATGAGGGCATCAGTAGATAATACCTCATTAGACCAGGTTATGGGAGGACTATTAGCAATACCAGATGGATCCAACTTGCAATCCCCTCGGTCGGAGGATGAGAGTTACGATGATGAGAATGTATCCCCCAAGTCGCGGGTGTTCAGGATGCTGAGACAGGCTACCACTCCCCGGGGCAGCATGGTTTCTGTGAATACCAGCCGCACACAGGAGTACCAATCTGACCCTGAGGACACAGATGGTAAACAAATCAGCAGCTCACCCCAGGACACTGAGCCACTCAGTCAGGAGAGAGTCCCAGAAGAAGCAGCTATTGTCAAATGCAGCAACCCGAAGTGCAAGAAAACAGCAGCATTACAAGAAGCAAGAAAGTCTTACAAAACTTGCCATAACTGCTATACCTACTACTGCAGCCGCGAGTGCCGCAAGGCACACTGGGGGAGGCATAAGAAGAAGTGCCTTTTCAGTCGTGTGAACAGTATGTGTAAGCATATCGTTAGAAAGATTCATGATTCATCTAGTTTACTGGAGGATATGTCGCGTATTGCTAGGACTGGATATATGTCGAAGGGGAGGGGCTGTGTGCTCCTAGCCTTTTCAAGTCCTGAAATGGCAGAGGAGTATTTACAGAAAGGCACCTCGGCAGCTGGGACACCCCCTGGATATGCCAATATCAATGACCTACAAGAGGAGATAGATGTTTTTGGTGACCATCAAACGGAACTATTTGATATGGTGAAAACTTACAACCCAGACATTAAGTTTGTGATTGAGATTGTTATAGTGGCTGGCCAAGAAATTCCTGCAAGGCCAATGCCAAGGCGTGAGGGTCCTGCCATCAAAAAGTGTGCCCGTCTCAGGCTAAGCATGGCTACACCTAAGACAAGCACCACCCTGCCTAAAACAGAACCAGAGACCTTGATCCTAACTGCACTGCCAGGGTCAGAGTTCACTGAGAATATGGAGGAAAAGAAAGCTCGAGAGATTTGCTTTGTGAACATTCAGCGTAAGCTTCGAGAGCGTGGAGTAACTCTTCGACATCATTTCCCAGAGGTCTATCACAAGCTGTGTGCCTATGTAGCTGAGAACACACACTTTGCTCCAATGACAATTTACCCTCTTGATATCAACACAGGCAAGCGCTTCATGTGTCTCATTATGCCTAATGCTGAGCCTGAGGTAGAGTGGATGCACAATCCAGACCTTCTGGATGAATTGGGGCTTTCCACACAGGTCTGAAATAATAGTCTGCTTGTTATTATTTGTCTTCATTCCATTAAAGATCAATTATTGACCACTACACCCCCCTCAATGTGTACATAATTATCTAGGCCTAGATCTAGGGAAATTTTGTTACATTACCATCTCCAGTACTGTAGGCTAAATGGCCAAGTGTTATCCAAAAAAAAAACAGTTAGTCTTATCCTTCTTGAGTATTGTATATGAAACCTCCAGCATTCCCTACAGGCATAATAAGTACTTCATGTGCGTCAAAATATTGAGCATCAAAAGCATATTGATTCAAAAGAAATTAATACAGACATGTATGGTCCTTCAATTCTCGTATGACCATTTTCCCGAAGGTGTACAGAATGGTGAATGATTAATAAGGCCCTTGAGCTCAGAAATATGTGCTGTCTTTGAAATTGTCTTCAATAACTAAAGAAGTCCTACATTAGCTTGGAGTTCAACAAATATTTCATCAGCATTCATTTGTGTTTGACATCAATTTTGTGTTATTTATTGACTATTAGTTGTTTAGTGTCAAAATGAGATATAGACTCGAAAATCATTTGATGTACAGGTGTTATGCAAATTATTGTTACTTATAATTCTTATAACTGTAATGTAGATTGTTTCTTAGAATTTGTATTTCAAATTTATCCTAAAATTCGGGTGATGGTGCTGCATGTTATGGAATATGCCCTTAGGGTAAACATACTGCTTTCTCTCAGTGTATGCTGTTAGACCAAATGCAAAATCTACATTACATAATCAACTAGTGAAGATGGGTACTGTGCACAGCAATGACAGGTGTGGCTAAGGTTAGAGGTAGGGGTATAAATGGCAATTGGGGCTTCATTTAAAAGAGACCTGTACGTGTCGATCTTTAAGGTTTGCGTTGTGCTTTAATGCATTGTAATAATTTGGAAATCATGGTGCATAAATGCAGCATTGGGGAGTAGCTCTGGTTTTACCCTCTGAGGTTTATATACTCCTGAAGGGTAAGCACAAGGCACAAATGCAGTGCTGGTGAGCAACTCTCGAACATTGCACTGGTGCATTATGATTAAAAGGAATGAACAAGAACTCTATGCGTTAGCAATCGATTCTAGTTCACAGAAGCATGCACCATCCATATGTGGCGCAGCAGGCGATTGGGGGAAGATACTGCAGTTGAAAAATGCCATTTATGCAAGGATTTCTTTCTAAAATGATTTAAAAAAGGGGGGGGGGAGCGGGGAAGGTGGAGGAACCGGAATCACACATTTCTTTTGTCTTGGTGCAAGCTACAAAAACATACGTACAAAGAAGGTTTGTCTTTATACTATTTCTCTTGTCAATGAGTGATTTAGAATCATCATTGTGATTAGACAGTAGTACTTAACACGTGATTATGTATGTGTGTACTTCTATTGTAGAGCATGGATGCTATACAGTGTAGTTGAATCTCAAAATAAAGTCTTAGGCCAAAGGCTGTGTGCAATGCAATTATAGAATTTAGACTTAAAGTATCCATCCCAATTCTTCCATGTAATTGATTGTTACCATCAATGGCGTTTAAAACATGTGTATTGATGAAAATGTGTAAATATTGTTATAGCTGAGAGAAAGGTATTAAGGGCATTCTGGTAATATTTATTAATAGTATTTATTGATAATTATTATAATGTATATCCAGGGCAAGTATGGGCTTTCTATTACTACGTTCAACCATAGACCTCATGCTAAGCTTTAATCATAGATAGCAAACTGGACTGCTTTTCACAAAGAGGCATTATGGGGTATATCTTGATAACATATCTCAATAAAACTATTGGTACGAAATGGGCTAATATCAATGATTGTGTGGCTTTGATTTCTTGATACTGTATATTGTTTATACTGTTCTGACCTGATCTAGCTAATCAGAGGAATGTCCTGATGTAGTATGATAAGTGTGGACAAATATGCCATTATCACCTCACTGTGTCACTGTGTCCCAGGTCCTTATCTAACAAGCTAATACCTATGGTGTTACCCTAATCCCATCTAACTGGGAAACATGACAACGTATGTGCCTACAGAGGGTTACTCATGAGTGTGGGAAGTGTTTTCTTGTCCCACAAAGTATGCATTGATAGTCACTTTAATAGGCATAGGTGTTGGTGGGGATATCATAGTATCATAAATGGCTTCATACATTGTGTTTTTGAGATGATCTAAGTAAGCCATTCGATATAGAACTGGTCAGAAAGTATCATGTCAGCCTGCTCATGTCTATAGCATTGAAGTAATACGGGTAATTTTATCTTGTGTGTGTGTGCTCGTAAGCTTGCCCAGGCATTCTATGTGCAATGCTTTTTCGCCAAGAGGTTCAAAAGATATTTAACATGTATATATAGCAAAGGAAAATATTTTGATGTTATGCCTAAAGTTTTATCACGAGATCATCAAGCAAGTCTGAGGAAGGTTTAAAAATGATTTCAATCTGATCTGAGTTTTGTAGGGGGGAAAATACCTCATTTGCAAATCCTCAGTGGAGAAAGTGCATGCTGCTATTTCATAATACTTCATGCAAAAAAGGTTGACTGTATACCGAGTTGAAAACAGAGTATACGTTCTAAATTCGTCATTTATTTAGTATAGGGGCCTAGTCAACCAAATATACATACATAAGCATGGGTGCTCTGCAATTTCAATTATTTATAATTGTTAATGATTTAATGGGATGCTGCTTTGATATCGTGTGCTTTAATAGGCTATACCACTAGATCCTTATTTCATATCATGGAACAATATCACAAAACATAATTCGATTTTCAATGTTGGTATAATGTGTGACTCCTTTTTTCTATTTATTTCTATTTTTATTGTATCGTTCATAACATGTGCAAGACAATTGCCATGGTCTACCCGAATACATCATAGAACACACAAGTACAACACCCTCTACACCTTACTAGCTCAGGGCCCAAAATATCAAATATCACACCAATTTGCTGAAAGACTCGCCACTTGGAAAAAAAACGTTTTTAAACGTTTTTCAACCAATTTTCAACCAAATTAACCAATAAGGAAACCAATAAAACTATGCCTAACCCCCTAGCTATGGTACAAAACTTGGAAGGCATTCTCATGAACCTTCCACCCACAAGCCAATATGTAGCATGTCCTTGGATGAAGACCCTGCAATATACATACAGCATTACGTGTGTTGACAATCCATTGAACCAATAGGATTAATTACTCGCATGTTGGCTCTAGGTTTGCCTTCTGACCCCCCTACACCCACATTGAGGTTGCTGTGGGTAGGGACATGTAGGCTTGCCTGGTTAGTGGGTGATGAGGAGCAAAGTGTCAACTTATCAAGGGTGAATGATACATTATTTTTTCACCGTACCATTTACTTGGGACCTATGGCAGGTTTCTCAAAACTTGACCACTTAGCTGTTTGGTACTTGTATGCGATGTCACCACCTTCAAATATATTCACAACCTGTGAGTATGGTTTGGGTTCTGTCCAATATACCTTCCTCTTTAGGCGATTAAGTATAATTTATTTCTTGCTGAGTATTATCTAACAGAAAATGTGTACACTACCTTATTGGATGAAAAACGTTCATTTCAAGTCTCTTTATTCTCAAGAACATGAACAAATGTCAAAGCATGTACCACAAAACGTTTTTAACGTTCTGTCCTATTAAACGTTTTCAAACATGCTTTTATGTAGGCCTAAAAACGTAACTTTTAAAACGTCGAAAACTAACGCTTAAGCTACATTGAAAAATGTTATTCTACTTAAAAAAAACAACATTTTACATCCAAAACACCCACTTCAAATGTTCCCAAATATTAAAAGATTTATTTTAGATACCAACCAGTTAGGTGATCGAGCAAATAGTGATATGATATGAATTACACTTTCTCCAAAATGTGATAGATTATGCTCATCATGAAAATAACCATGAAAATATGCATGTTAATTTCGCTACAAACACCACAAAATACCAAGATCCCACTGCATGGTTGATGTGTATTGAAATTTTTGATTCTGACCTTAAGCACACCCTTCTATGCAAATGAAAGCTATGGAGCTATGGAGCTCCCCATCCTCTTTGTGACCCAGTGCCTAAAGAGGTCTGCATAAACAGGCAATAAGAGTATTACGACTAATGGTATGTATGCATGGGGAATAGAGGATCTACGTAATACTAGCTATACTGCCTCATTTACAACAGTATCAGATTGCCCGATCACAATGGGAAATTCTCTTACAAATACCACATTGACTATACTAAGCACCCAATTGTTGCTGGACTCAAACATTGACATATACACGACTGTTGTGCTCAATGGACCTACAAAAAGCACACTGAGCTTAGTCCAAATGGACAATTAGCAGTTCTATTGTTTACCCTTTAGATCGTAAGCTAGCTTTGTTGTACAAAGAAAAGCTTATTTATAAGTTCGGATAAATTGATACCTATTTGTTCATGGAAAGATTTAAAGCTTTCGATGAATTCACACGTTGTATTCCTCTTTATATGAAACTTGTATTTTTCAATACAGTGTACAGTTTTCTACTTGGTATTTGTAGACTACAATCTCAGACTTGAAATCAGAAACTCTGGCACATTGAAATAATTGGGTCCTGTGGCTCCATTCATCTATCTGTCTCTTTTGTCTCTTTCTATCGCTGTCTGTGTCTGTCTGCATATCTCTCTCTCTCCTCTCTCTCTCTCTCTCTCTCTCTCTCTCTCTCTCTCTCTCTCTCTCTCTCTCTCCATAGCTCTCCTTTCTGTAGGCCTATACATATATCAAAATAGTCCATTCAAGGTTTCTGCATGAAATACACATGCACACAATCAGAATTATGATGAAATGCACCAAATACACACAATCATATCCACATAGTCCTCCTGCTAATTTACTGAAGCATGTCTATATCTAATTCCCACGGGGGAGGTAGATCTATGTATGACAATGGCGTCCCTCATGGCTCCACAATATTAAGCTCTGTACAAGATGGAGGTGGGACTGCCGCCTGCTTCCACCCCTCTATATAACCCATTAATGGCCGTATGGTGCCTTCAGCTTTATGTTCCTTCCATATTGTGATGGACGGATGCAGTTCCTACCATCACTCCATTGGTGCATCGTTTAGGTTATAGCGTATCGACCTCCATAGGGCCGTAATGATGCATATACATGCAGCCCTGATGTATATGCATCAGGGCTGGATTCATGCATCATGACAACAAGTAGCGGACATACAACGCTATTAATACGTGCATATAATTATGGCCCACACAATCATGAGCACTCTACTCTTATTCATATATTTTACCTAATGTGTCTTTATAGGCTATTTATATCACTTAACTGGTACACAGGGACAGAATGAGGATTGAGAGTTGATTAATTCGATGTACTGTTTTCATGTACACGGTTGATGGCTCCAATACATGGCCTCATACAATGTACATGTCCTCGTCCTAAAGAAAAAGAACAGTACATCCGATATATCTTATAAAGTTTAGTGTTGCTAGATGTCAAAGCTGTCACTTTAATGGATAATGCAAAAGAGAACTGTCCCTTTCCCCTAATAATATTTAAATGTGGGTCCTCTGTTTATATCGACCAAGCTCTGTATGTTGAATTTGGGATTTGATCTAAGCATACCTGCTTAAGCATTTGCATTCGTGACATATGAAACCAGGACTAAAGCTTTCAAAGGTACAGAGTAGGGCTACGCTCAGGTTAACTAGATTCTGATGTCTGTGTCCAGTATATTGGTTCTGGAGGCAATATATAATTCCATATGGAATGTAACAATCACCCTCCAGTACGTGCATGGAATTTAAGCCACCAGGGTCCTGCAGATCGTCCAGGGTTACTAGTACAAATGTAATATAAAAAGGTTTATCAAGGGGCCACTAGCCTGTGCGCTCAGGTGATATTGGATTTACCTCTTAAACGCCCATTTACATATACTTGGTTAATATGTGGACTGGGTTTACTCAACCCCTACCCCATGACCGACTGTTGGTGCCTTCAATTAGATCCACATGAAGGCATTCCAATTACGATTAATTTCCCACAGCGCCCAGACTGCCCTGGCCCTCCAGGGAACTGAGGCCCATTTGACTTCTGATCCCCTCCGGGGCTTAACCTGGGATTTAAGACTTGCAATATACATGGCGTTATGTATAAAGTATCCCCAGCTGTAATCCCTCCAATACTACTCTCTTACCATGGCCTAGGGCTAGATATATATTCCATATAAAGCAGCTCCACTGGCCACTGGCCCTTTGGGTCAGAAAGAATGGCGGACTTACTGCAATCCCACCTCATTCAGTGGTGTTTGAATATCTCCCTTTCATTTTTTTTTTCTTTATGTAACTTTTTTTTGGAGAGGCACATTATTATGCAATTGTAATAACCAAAAGGTTGCTTGCCGCAAGGAAATCTGTTGGCTATTGTAGAGTTAAATTAAGATAATTCCTACCTCAGATTTTCTCAACATGTCATATTAAACTAAGCCTAAAACACACCTTCTGTGTTGGCTGTATCCTACCTGAGTGACCTCAGGTTGGATAAGTTCTAGATGTATATGAACTCTGGGCCCTGGGGGACTCCTATCGGAATTGTATAATAGCGTTGGTTTCATGGTGGAGTTTAGGTAGGTGGAAGGTGGGGGGGCACAGGAAGTATAGGATAGGTCGTTGTATATGTATAAAGAGGGGTAAATGGAATTCTTTCACCAAGTCACCTACCCCATGTAACTAAGAATTGCTGCAAACGTGTTTTTTTTATATATTAATATACTATAGAGAACTCTGATTCTTCCCTTAATGATATTTCACAGCTATGATATACTGGGCCAGATATATATTATAAGATGGGTTGTAGAGTACTTGAGGGTTTTCTAAAAACAAAGGGAATTTCAGCCGTCAAACTGGACTAAAGCATTAGGCAATAATAATTCCAAAGACAATCCGTCCAAAAACTTCTTTTTTATGCTTCCTTCCAATACAGGCCTGCAACCAGCGTAGACCCCATCTCGTAATAAATGACTCGTCCCTTCTGACCATGATATTACTAAAATGAATGGGACTGCTCCAAAGCCTATAACACGAGTGACCATTTGGCCCTGTGCCAGAGAATGCTAAGCTGTGTAAATTGTAAATAGTGAAAACATGGGTACACTGCCCAATTATCGCCTACCCTTAGGGCAGAACGCTGATTGGTTGGAGAGCGTTAATGCTTTGATAGTGCAGGGACGCTGGTACAATATTGTCACGGTTGATAAAAGCTGATAAAGTATTTGTTCCTCTACCTAATTTTGTTCTGCTCTTAGTGTGACTTATGATTGATACCCATTTAGGAACTCGTCCTTCTCTGAAATGGTAAGTGCATTTGAGTAGGAACGTGGAAAAGAAGAAAAGAAAATTATGCCCAGGAGGGTTTCTTGGTAATGTGAATAGCGGTCAGGGGTGGAATCTGTTAATGTTATCGAAAAGGAAAACCTTGAAAAATGCAACATTAGCATGCAGAATACTATAAGCTTTAAGCTATTAAAAGCTTGTAAATGTTCCAATTAGATCCGAAGTTTCACCTCTATGGCATGGATACTGATTGCTGTCTAAATTACATTAAAAATTAATGTACAGATATCTACAATGTGTAATAGGGCATTTACTATGTATTATAACCATATCTCCTGTTCGTTCTATGAAATGAAAAAAATGTCTGCAATGCTGGTCGATGGATGCAACATGTCACAATTTACCCCGACTTGGCAAAAGAAAACAACAAAAAAAAACCAAAAAAAAACACATGAATCCAAGTACACTATTTATTCATTTTCTCTTTTAGTATTTACTTAATCAACAGATCCAGGGCCATTGGCGGCGGAGCCATGTGGAATATGGGGGATACAACTAACTTTCAATTGCCTCTGTCATTGATCATAGGTTTTGATATTTTAATCTGCCCATGCAGGACTCTCATACAGAGAGGTTTTAAAAATGCGTTTAGAACGTTTACGAATATAGTTTGCAAGAAAATTACGTTACAATGTAACTTACATTAACGAAAACGCTTTTTGCAAAACGTCCAAATGGCAATGCTTTCACCATTTTGAGTTTGTCATTAATAATTATTATTTGTCGTTTTATAAACAAACATTTTTAAAACGTTTATAACTATTAAAAGCATTATTCAAAATAACGTACTTAGCTGAGAGGAAACTAGATTTAGGACAAGAAAGTTGTATATGTAATTATTTCTGACATTGACCCATATTGTAATTTCGTGTTGACCTAGTTAGAGTGAAGGACCAAAAACACAACACTTATAAAAAAAACCCGTTAAAAACATTGTTTTTAGGTTCTTAAGTTTGCCAAACGTTTGCTTTAAGCGTAGAAAAAAAACGTCAAAACCTGTACTCAGAGCAGGAAAACGTTCACAAGAGTTTTCTTTTTTTTACCAAAACACAATCTAAACGTGTGAAAACATTAAAAAGACGTGTCTTTTTTGCCAAATGGGAAGGTTCGAATTTAGGCTAGGTTTTAAGTTAGATACTTCCACATTGAACAGTCTGCTTTTACCACCAATTCATTTGGCCAGTAGAGAAATATTCATGTGACCCATATTTGCAAAATTAGTGATCTAGGGACCAGAACTTAGACTAGGCTAGTGTGTGCCTTGCGCTGAGTATGCCCTGGATAGTGCTGCCCCCTGGTATGAAAGTGAGGAGCTATGGGATTGCCGGGGTTGGTGAGTCTGATCTGGCCCGATTTCAAATGGTGAGAGCGATTGAGAGTTTTGAAATCTAGTTGTGCCATCGATTTCAAATTCCTTTTGGTAGTTCAGTTATAGTGATCATATTAAAGATGCAAAGTTGCAATATGAATATGATGCTAAGTATAATGTTTTAAAGGGTTCTCATTACATGTACTGACATGGCAACATAGATTCATTTTAATTACCAAGAGAAGATGCCAATTCATACATTTATATATATATATATATATATATATATATATATATATATATATATATATATATATATATATATATATATATATATATAATAGAAAACAGATTATAATATCATATCTACATCCAAACTATTGCCAAAATGTGTTAAAAAAAAAAGAGTTGAGGCTTCACATCATTATCGTTATCAGTTACAATGATTCACATATTATCAATGAAATATAGAGCTCTATTACATGGTTGTAGAGATACGTTTTTATTATCTGATGTGGTGATAACATTGGAGAACCCGTTCTCATCTGTTTGCATTATTTATCAATTGCAATGGAAAAAATATAGGTCCATGTTCATAACATTTCATGATATCGCTATGATTCTTACTTGAAAAATCATAATCATGAGGATACCTTCACTGAGAAAAATAAGTTACTCACTTGGGTCTAGATCCAGACTCAGGCAATGTCGCCAAAATGAGTATCATTTGAGACTCACCCTGATCCTTGCATGATACTCAGGCAAAGTCAGAGTATCA
The DNA here is from genome assembly GCA_949317995.1 of Acholoe squamosa. Taxonomy (NCBI): domain Eukaryota; kingdom Metazoa; phylum Annelida; class Polychaeta; order Phyllodocida; family Polynoidae; genus Acholoe; species Acholoe squamosa. The sequence continues at coordinate 32,880,886 of OX439050.1, forward strand.
ACCAAGGATCAGCCTTAGGATCTGCCTGAGTATCATGCAAGGATCAGGGTGAGTCTCAACTGATACTCATTTTGGCGACGTTGCCTGAGTCTGGATCTAGACTCAAGTGAGTAACCAGTTTTTCCCCATTTACACTAAACTTGGTATATTTTGAATAAAGGGGCTCCTTGCTAAACTACCATTTGGAATAGAATAAAATGAATAGCACCATTGGATTCCGTGGTATCGATTTAGGTAAGGGGTAGGTAAAACATAGAATTTCCATCGGAAGATTACTAACAAAGCTAGTCATATGATATTTCCTGTGCTTGGCGTAACGGTCGCCCTCAACCTGATCGTTTTGTGACATCGATTTTGAAACCTTGTAAATATGCCAAAAATATATATTTTCAAATTCTGAAAATGTCTATTAATATCTACGTAAAATTCCCAATTGTTCTTCGGCATTCACAACGATGTGCTTCTCTGTTTTATATTTTTAAATGATTTTGTTAGAAGAAAAAGTGATGGATGGTATCTTATTTTGTATTTACAGCGAAATTTTCTTGAAAACACAGAAAATTAGAAAGTTGTCATTAAAATTATTTTACTATATCGTTAGAATTTTCATATTGTCAACTACGTTTGTGGATATGAATCTAATTTGTAACTACATTAATTGTAATCATTTTTTTCAAAGTAAAACTTTGCTACTGCGTTTGTGACATTTTCAAGGATGGGTCCTGTGGCATTCCCATGAGCTTCACCCTCATGCAACTAAGATGTCGCACTACTTCATAGGCTTGCCCCAGATGCCAAGGGATTAGCGCGTCTTTGCCACCTAATGGGCTGTAAAATCTTTACAGGTATAATTAGTCTGATCCACAGTCACATCACTTAACATTAAGGACACCTCATGATAGCATCACTTAACATTTAAGGCATAACATTGTGTAGGGAGAGATGTCGCCTCCCTAGCTAGCACAATGATGTCCTAAAGTCTAAAAAGCCTCCAGTAACTTGTGTAAATCGGTGGCAGAGTAATGAATTTCACCCATTTTGCAATGCAGCTCAAGGATTTTGCACTGGAACAACAATGTTGCCACCGCCGCCACCGCCTGTGCGCAAACAACATGAGTGCGCCTGCTTTTAACCGGGTGGCCGTGTTAGAGACCCCGACCGCCTAAGCAGATAGCGTTGCTACTTTTGTTTTTTAAGAAAAAACTGAAAAAAGTGCCTCACAGACCCTATTTTCAGTCTCTAAATGAAAATCACAACTCTTTAAATTTGTAGCAATAGAATAAATTTGACAAAACACAACAAATGGTTTAGATTATTTGCTTTTTATTTTCACACTTCATTGTTGGACACCTTAGTTGTGCATTCTACATAGACAAAGGGTATATAAACACGCTTCACGCCAATGGATATCGAGGAGGTCCGTACCCCATCTGTTACGGGCTGCAGTTCAGAACCCATTCTACCTTTTACGCGTTTGTCTTGTCCCTGTGGTACACTTAGCTCCTCTGTTTCATGATCCTCCTTAGGAGTGTCTAGAGACAAGCTGTCAGTTGCCGCTGCCTGTCCCTCACGAGGGCACATTTGCTCAAGGCTCTGTCACTGTGTGTCGGTTCACCGCCGTCATCAAAGTCAGACCTGGCATCAGGAAAGATCCAGTGTATTTCTCTCTCTCTCTCTCTCTCTCTCTCTCTCTCTCTCTCTCTCTCTCTCTCTCACTCGTTGCACTGAAAAGCTCATCAAGGTCACTAAGTGTTCTCTCGCTTCACTTCTCCCTTGACTTGGTGACTCGTGGTTTACCATCATTGGTGACGGATGTCCCCACAGGTGGCGCTCCTGGTGTCGTGTTAAGTATGTTGTTCAATCTTTGCCTCCTCAGTTCTTCAGTCCTTCAATTCCTGCACCCAAAACAAATGGGTGACGTTTGACCTCCTCTTTTAACCTTTTTCAACCACCGGCAGCAGTAGCAGCAGCGACAGTGTTTTTTTTAAAACAATTCCACTACGACATCCACCATTCTTTTTTCGTACGTGGCCTTTTCCACTGCTTCCAATGATTCTGTCATGTAACAGCTTGCTTTTTTTCAAGTTGAGTCAATGTAGGACGTCCGCTAAAACGAATGGCGGGGATATTTTTTTGTATTTCCATATCCTCAACACTTCAGAAGGTCTACGCCCATCAGCTAGTTTTGAGATGGGTGTGGCCAAACTGGTAAGTTCCATGTCAGTCAATGAAAGCTGTTTTCCCAATACCTTCCAGTGTAGTCCTACGTGAGAGGCTGTCACACTGATGAAATCCTTTTTCTCTCTAGTCTTTACCACTGAGTCGAAATTGTAAAATTTTTGACCTAGACCGACATTTTCTAAAGCAGACCTTAATTTTTCATATTTGAACGGGTGCATTGTGTCCAAGTATTACCACAACATGAGCCTTCCATAATATTCAGTGGGATGTCTTCAGGTGTAAGATAGTGTAGTGCGTCCATGTGAATTCCTAAAGCAGGTGCTAGCTCCTTCAAATAATCGTCTCCAATCATTTCACTGATTTTAAACAGTGACAAATCTGTAGGAAATTTTGTTTTTGCCATTTTTGTGGTGGTAGTTAGGCTAGGTAAGTAGGCAGGTAGAGTGAGTGGATAGGTAGAGGTAGGTAGGGGTTATATAGGGTAAGTAAGATAAGGTAGGGGGTGTGTGTATGTTATATATACGCGTGTGTGGGGCATTTTCCCCCCCCCTATCCCTTAAGGGGTGCCCCCCATCCCATACTTTACCCCTACCCCACCCTACCCTACCCCTACCCTACCCTACCCCTTTGACACCTACCCACCCTATCTAATTTTTTTTATCCGCCACCTTTATTCTAGCTTAAACATCAAAAGAAAACTGTTTGTTATTCAACCATAAACCAGTGACCAGCAATGGGTGTGTGCGGTGGTGGTGGTGGTAGTGGTGATGGCGGCAGCGCGGTGGTGGTGGGGAAAATGTTATGATGAGGGGTACGCCTGTCATGGTACTGTGCAGCATGTTAAAGGTTAATTGGAACATGTTGATAGGGCCCCCTCCAAATGGGGCTTGGAGGGTCAACAAATTCCGCCCCGGCTTATGTACTGATCAGCCTGGTCCAAAGAGTACCAAAAGCAGGACAAACCTTCAACAGGACTTAGGATGTCCATCTTATTCATTACTTTCCCCTCTCTGTTTTATAGATCATTAACATTTATCTTGTTTCCTTCTACATGAGAAAGACAACCCTTTCACCCCTTCTTACACATACCTTTTCATCAACCAAAAACCAAGAGTGATTCAACTCCACCGAAGGGCCTCCAGGGAGTGCCTCTTAGGCATCATGAACCACATATGGGAGACAGCCGCCTCAGAATAGGTCACACAAGACTGACCCATGGTTACAGAATAGGGAGAGAAAACCCTCCCAAGTGTGCCCGCTGTCAGAACCCCCTGACAGTGGAGCACATTCTCATCGATTGCCAACAGTGTCCCTACAGGGCACAATACCACGCTTGTACAAGCTTGAAAGAACTATTTGAGAAACACAAACCAGAGGAAATATTGGGATATATGAAAGCCCTTGGGCTGTACAATAACATCTAGTTGAAACCTGATGATTACTTCCCCCACATAGACAAATCATACCACCATTTCCGCTGATAGTGCCTATCAACCTGTGAAGCACAGGATAGCCACTTAGTGCCGCTAAAGTGCTGTAAAACACAAATCAATCAATCAATCAATGTTGATAGGGACATTTATGTTTGTAACCTTGCGGTGGGGAGAATGTTATGGTGTAGGGGAGGGTGTAAACTTTGTTGGAACATGTTGATGGGTTCATTTATGGAGAATGTTATGATAAACGAACCGGGAGGTAAAATGCAACATGATTGTGGAGCATGTGGCATAGGCGTGACTTGGCAGATATTTTTTTTCAGTTTATACATGAAATCGTTTAATCCATAAAAATTTAAACACATTGTTAATGATGAGTAGTCAGGGAGGAGGTAAAAGCTAACCATCCTTCATCGCCAAATCTTCTACCTGTCCCTTTTTTTTATCCTGGAGCACAGGCGTCAATGGGAGAGAATGTTATAATGAGTGGGATTGGAGGTGTAGGGGAGAAGGTAAAATCCAACGTTTGGCTTTGATGCTGCAGCACAAGTATTTTTTTATGCTTGTAGCTTGGTAGAAATAAAAAAAAATCCAACACCTGTCTTTTTTTATTGTTCCTGGAGCAAAAAAGTGTCAATGCCAGTGGTGCAGCATGCAAACAGGGTGAAAACTAACTATTAGTTTTCAACATACTGATGGAGAACATGTTTTTTTTTTAATAGCCTTACCATAACCATAGCATGCAGTACAGAGCTGACGCCATAAAGTTGACAAATATGGAGGGGTCGTCATAGAGTTAACATAGGGGCAAAATATGCAGCGCGCGCCATAGACTTAACATTACAATAAGGTTGTGGTGAAAAAACTATTATGATTGAGTAAGACTAAAGGTAGGAAGGGGGTTAGATCCGACGACTGGCTTTGATCCTAGAACACAGGTACCATTGGGTGTGCTTCTGCCTTTTGATCTTTTGGAGCATGTAGCACAGATGGTCGTGAATAGCTTGTAACATGTAAACAGCTTGTAAACTGCTAATTTGTACATGGTGATATGCAAAATGCAGGGGTTTATTTTTTTAACAGTGTGGTAAAGAGAGTGTTATCATCAGTGAGTGAAATCCAACACATTTACGCCTGGTTAGTTGGTTCAGGGGACGGGGAAAAAGGGGTGGTTGTGGTAAAAGAATGTTATTATGAGTGGGATTAGAGGTAAGAATGACGTCTTTTGAGCACAAATGGTAAATGTCAGTGGATCCGTTCCTGAATTTTTTTTTATGATGATGATGATGATGAGTGGGGCTAAAAGGTGTCACTGGGCATGCTGCTGTCTTTTTTTTTCTAGAGCATGTAGTAAAGAGGGTGTGACATGTAAACAGGGTGTAAAATGATAAATGAGTAAATTGCACATGGGGATATGGGATATTTATTTCCCATAAAGGTGGGGTAAAAAAAGAGCGAATAAAATCCAACACATTTTGATTTCTGTGTCATGCTTGGTCAGGTGCATGCCTGCTTTTACCACCCTTCATGTTAGCTCAAACATAAAGGCAAAAATCATTTATTATACAAGCATGGACCAGTGTCCAGTGGTTGTTGTTGATGTGACGTGGTTGTGGCAGGAAAATGTTATGATGAGTGGGACTAGAGGTAAGGAAGAAATCCACACTTTTGATCCTGGGGGACAGATGGCAATGGCAGTGGTGCAGCATGCAAACAGGGTGGGTGTAAACTACTTGTTTTCATCATGCTGATGGGGACATTTTTTTTCAATTGTGTGCCATGTAAAATGATGTTCAGTGCCAAGGACATTTTCTTTTTTCAAAAAATGTAAATTTAACCTGTGGAAAAGTACTTTAGTGACATGGAAAAAATAGTCATTTTTCTTTAAAAAAAAACAAACCATGGAGCACATGGAAACTCACATTTAGAAACCAATGAGTTGTTTTTTTTAAACTGCCCTGTTAAAATCACTTTTTTTAAACAAAAGTTTTTAAAAAACTTATTCTTTGTTACATTGGTGTGTTTTTTTTAAAACTTTTTACCAACAGCTAAAAAAAAAAAACCAAGAGGTTTTTCTGTCTTTTTTTTCTTCAGTAAGGGGTAAAATGGTCAACAGGATAAGCTGTGACAACTTTGCAACCTTTAGTGGATATTTAAGTTACCACCCTCACTATATGACAATAGCCTAGTGAGGAGTGGCCAATTTCAGTTCTGAACACCCTTTCATAACCGATTCTGTTTGGGACAAGGGGGGGATGATGTAATTTTGTCCGCCTGAAATAGCGTTGTTTTATCAACGCTTCTACAAAAGTGGCATAAATAAAAACTGAATTTCCACCATTTGGACTCTTTTTAGAGACAAAGTTTTCTGCCTTTTGTGCGTGAAAGAGATTGAGGATGAACAGGATATGGCATGATGTCTCAATCCCAGCTACCTGCCAATTTTTACTTTTTGTGATCAATTTTTTTATGGATGGGCAAAAGGCATGTTTGCCGTTCTTTATCAAAGGTGCAGTGTTGTTTTGAAGGAAAAACTCTCTAAAATTTAAATTGGGAGGAATAAACGTGTCTAAAGGATGATGTTCAGGAAAATACCGCCACAGTTGAAACAGCTTACCTTGTTCTACACCACCCCTTATATCTGAAATAAAAACCTCCGTTTCTCTTTTGTGTCTATTTGTCATGATCAGCTGAGCAGTGACTGAACCTTGCACCATCAATGCTCACAGTGGCAACTCGATGGTCACTTTAAGTGGGAGTAATGCATACTGGGGAAAAAAAGGTGGGAGAAAAAAAAGCTGCTCAACGCACTGCACACGGTGGGCAACTTGGCGGGTGGTCTAACATAAACAAAACAGGGTTGCATATACAGGCTCATTAGGTTGCTACTGGAGGGAAGTTGGGAAGTAGGGTTTATAAGGAGTGGTAAGCGGCTCACTGACCATCACAGGAGCGCTTTTACTGCTACCGCTGCATCTGCAATCGCGCCTACCACAGCTTCACTACACTGCCACCACCATTTCCACAGTCATGCCAAGCAAACTGAAAATGAGAGGGAAGAGGCCACCACCCCCTAAACTGCAGCGCTCTTCTACAGAGGTCTCTCCCTCTGCAACTTGTTATGATGTAGTAGTGGACAATTGCCACGCTGAGGAAGCACCACCATCACCATTTTACTCACCACTGACCCTGGATAAAACTCCAGAGGTAGAAACTTGATGCCCGAGTTGCGCAGTGACTGGGACCGTAGGGAGAATGGCGAGTCTAGTTTTGACATACGTGAGTTTATTAATCCTGCAATGTCTACAGACTACTACAACGACCTTACAACCCCCACAAACGTCATCAAGCTAACTGAAGTTTCATCAACAGCACCACCACGGTCACGATCATCACCACAACCACCACCTTTACTTGGAGACATCGTTGGCAACTCGCACACTTACCCGGAGGTCATTGACTCGACCAAAGAGGAGGAGGAGGAGAAGAAGGAGGAGGGTGAAAAGATGGCAGTGGCGGTGGTGGGTGTTAACCACCCTTCACCCCCGATATTGACTGATGAGAAAACCAATTCGAGAAAGAAGAAAAGGACAGCATCGGGCACAGGGCCAGGGACCGGTTTTGAACCAGTGGAAAAAAAGAAAAGGCAGAGAACCTCTCAAGCAGCAGCAGCAGCAGCAGCACCACCACCACCACCACCACTGGTGCCAAGACCACTAGACCTTTGGTCTGTAGGCGGAAATGAAAGCCTTGAATTAACTTCCAAAATATGGCCTGTGGAAAAAGTGAGCGGGAAAAATATTACACCTGCTCCTAACCAAATTTTCTACCCTGAAGGTGACAAGAACACACGCATAGAGGTGTACAAGAAGTCCAACGTGAAAGGGTTGGCCATTCGCTCCTACATAGATAGACCCTTTGAAAGGTGTATTAACCTTTCACCTACCCAGGTCAAATGTCTCATCAGCAAATGTCCAACTCTCCTAAAGCACTACCAAGATATTTTACACCAAGCCTACCAGGGAGCGCCGGGCATTTCTAACCTCGTAGAGGATTTGGACATCCCCACTGCTGCACCTTCATCATGCCCTGTTTCGGTTCTGGTGAACCTTTACAAGGTAAAATCCACATTGGCACTCAGTCCTACATAAATGAAATGAACCTTTCTGTGCCTTCTGCCATAAGCCACCCCATCTGCCCCTCACACTGTGGGCACACCATTATGCCTCAAGTGTTGGAATCTCCTCAAACACGTGTGGGCCCACTTCTGGAACAAGACTACAAGAGTTTCTACCAGTAAAATAAGGTCATCTGTCAACAGCTTTTCTTTTTTTCATTTTTTTTTAAGTCTGGTCAACAGCTCCTCTCATGTCAAAATCAAATGTATTTCATAGCATTGTAGCTTCGTATATGTACCAGTTCAACAACTGGTGCTCATGTGTTACAATTATCAAAGTGTTATAGTGTATCATCTTAATGCATAGAAACTATGGTGTAGCATGCATGATGACAAATGACAAAATTTACTTTTTACGCCTGAAAATAGACAAAATTCACTTTTTGCGCCAGAAAAAATAGAAAACAAACTCTTCTTACAAGGAAACATATGATGGCAACTTTTAAAATCTACAGCTGGTTTAGAAAACGATACAAAAGTGTTAACGATGTCAGATTTACCACTTTGAAAAGTGATTCAAATGTTAAGCAAGGCATTCTTGTGTATAAGCATTTTTGTAAAAAATTCTAGTAAAACTGTCATGTATCCTGTGGGGAAAAAGGGGAAAAAGGAAAAAGTGAAAAAATAAAAAGTGAAAAAGTAAAAATTACATAGTTTTAGGTTGTATTCAGTCATGTGTATATTGTGTGAAAAATAATTGTGTTCTATCATGTATCCTGTGTGAAAAAGGTTGTATTCTGTCATGTGTATACTGTGTGAAAATTAAAAAAGTAACCAAAAAAAGAAAAGTAATTGTGTTAAACAGTAGAATTTTACTAAAAGATGATATTAAGGCTGTATTCTATCACATATCCTGTGTGAAATTCTGTCATGTGTATTCATAGTGTGTTTGTGTGTAAAAAGAAAAAGAAAAAAGGGGATAAACAATCCCCAAAAAAACCTAGGTGCAACAACAAACAAAAAAGAAAAGTGATTGCGTAAAACAGTTCAGTTTCTTTTTTCTTTGCGTCAACTTCATCGGGCAAAAGTTTTTTCCCTTATCTGGTCTTTGGTAGAATTTTAGCAAAGCAGTCATCATGTCTAACCCTCCTTTTGAATTTTATATGCGCCCGCATTTACAGTCGAGTACAACATACGGTAAACCTTCTGTAATTACTCCAGGCAATAATGTATCTACTGTGTTATGTGGATGTGTAGAAAACTTTTTTTGGGAAGCAATTCCTGTAGACAACATTCAATACTTTAGAGGAGCTGAACCAGACACTGTTGACCACTGTTTATCTAGCGTTAATATGCACAAGTCATTTACTGTGGCTTTTTGGGATGCTTTTGTTGTTTGCATTGACTTCTGTAAATATAACAATGTTACATTACAGACAAAGAGACACAAAAGAGTCATGCCCAAGGCATCATACCAGGTACACACTAGGAAGCGTGTGAAAATTTGCAGCATACCTTCAGGAACTACAAATATTCCCCAAAGTGGGTGTGTTATGCCATTGTAAAAGTAATCTAAACGTTGACAAAATATGTGAAACCATATGTTTCACCTGTCTACAATGCACCTTGGAACTTTCAGCTTTAAACTTGGTTGGGGTAAAAAGTCATTTTTCATTTGAGCTAAATTTCAAGGAAGGCTACCTTTTAGGGCTTTAAGCTTCAGTGAAAAACAACCCCGCCTTCTTTCTGGCTCAGGCATTGATTGAACCTGCTATTGCAAACATAGCTAGAATCAGTGGCACATGTTATTTTAATACCTGGAATAAAAGCTTAAAGTCAATGCATGGGACAACAGCAAAATCACTGACCGCAAACACCTCTTTCTGTCGGATATGTACAAAACCTGCTAATGGTAAAAGCACATTCGTATGTCGGGGTTGTCTGTAAAAAAAAAAAATGAAATTGAAATACAAGTGAAAAAAACCTGGGTTGTTTTGTGTTGAGTTAATTATACATTTCATTTCTTGTCGTAATGGTTAAATTGCATCGAACAAAAACATTGAAATCATGCAAAGAACATCATGTCTCCCTAGAATTCCATGGGTATTACACATCACTTCCTAACTGCAAGGGGTGTCAGGTGTAAGAGCGTCACTAATTTTTTTAACCACAAGGGGGCTCCACTAAACCCAGCTATGAGCAGTTCCAATAACATCTACTAGGTGTTAGGGTGCCACTAGTTAAGGGGGCTCCACTAGACTTAGCTAAAAGTAGCTAGGTGTCAGGTCAAAATGCTGTTGTCAAGGTCAAGGTCCCATCATTGTTGTGACTTTTGAATCAACCTTGATGTCCCCAGTGGGTGGTGACCAATGAATGTCAAGCATTTATCCCTTTATCCGACATAATATGTTTGTCAAAAATGTACTTTTTAGTGGTTAAAAGATACATTTGGTGCACAAAAAATGTGACATTTCATGGCCTATTTTCCCTGCCACTTTCTTTTGCCTCTGGCGGGCCAAAATGTTCACTCAAAAATCCATAACCTAAATTATTACTAGTAATGACATAGCCTTAGCTGCATGCACATGGCAGGACCTCCTTAGGGCATCTATACATTTTTTTTTATAATGGCAAAAGAAACATGATACAAACATGACATCCTCATCCTTCCAAGACTCAGTATGTCTGCTCCCCCACCCCATAGGCCTGGGCTATAGGGGTTTTGGGTTGTGATGGTGGGGGTTGTACTTAAGTTGTGTTGCTTTGAGCAAGAGTTCTTCACACCGATTCTCTTGTGTCAACTAACTACATATGGCTTTAATAGTTCAGCTTTTGTGAGATTTCACTTGTGGTCACTTCTTCCTGCTATCTTTATAAATCATAGTAATGACTAGAGAACGTTAGAGAGCCAGCCTCTTCTAAATGGTTAGTTTAGTTTTGTTTGGTATTTAGAAGACAGAGGAGATGCCTTTTCTGGGTTCAACCATGATAATGGGAAGCTTTATAATTTCACTACTGGTTCATTCAAGCTACTGGCATTAAATCTACTGAGAAATGGGGAGTTTCTGTTTGCTAGACTCAAGAGCTAAGCAGATATAAATCTTGACCTGTCCCTAGCCCTATAAAAGGACAAATCAAGTTTGGCAAATCCCTTGGAGAGTTTCAAATTTAATTCAAATGGAGATGCTCTCGATTCTGCAGGTTTCAATCAGTGAGACAGTGTGAAAGCAATAATCAGCATTTCTATCATTTGACTTTCAGTTTTCCTCAATATACAAAGATTACATAGCATCATTAATCATAAACTGAATGTCTTGAACAAAGCGAATATCAACATTCATGCACTTCGTGTTTCAGTGTTACCTGGTTATAATATTATCTAGGGAATTGCCAGTCACTCAGTGATTGTTTCATAATATTTATGATGAATCTGAACTTAATGCCAAATGTGCTCAATGTCAATAGATTCTTCAAAAACTCTCCTTTCCCAGACCTTTCTACTTTTGGGGTTCAAGATAATGATGAGTCCTGAGATTACTTAGATCCTCTCAATGTGGCTAGCTTACCCCACTGACTTTCCCAACTTGTTTAGATCGCTTCCCTGATTCCTAAATCCTAAGGCAGCTTTTCACTGCTACTTTTCCAGCATTGAATTGTTAATTTTCTCAGCTTTGCGCTATTAATTCTGTCAGCTTTACACTGTTAATTCCCTCAGCTTTGGGCTGTTAATTCTCTCAGCTTTGCGCTGTTAATAATCCCCAAATTGTACGAATCATTATCCTAATTCATTATTCTAAATTGTTATCCTAATTCTCAATTACACTATATAATCAAAGTCATTCCAAGACGGACCTAAATAGTGACTGTTTCATTTTACCAGATGATGTTGCTTAAGAGTAAAGATCCTTGAGCAATGGATTTAAGTTACTTCATTCCCACAACTATTGCCCCTGATGAAGTGGGCCTGCCTAGATGGAATAGGCGTACCTACTTGTTGACTATGGCCAGCAGAGAATAGTCCAGCCAACCCTCTGCTTCTGGCTTCTGCCACCGGCTGCTGGGTTTGGCCTCTGCATTCAGCCTCTAGTCCTGACCCCTGCCTTTGACCCCTGGTTCTGGGCTTCCTTTTCCCTTCAACATTTTCTTTTATACCTCATTAATGCCTTTGGTAGACTTCACCAACCAATAGCACTGTCCGGACCAGGCAGGTTGCCACACACAGGGTATATAGAGAGTGAGGTATAGGTGTTCTAATTATAGAGAAGGGGTGACACTCTTGTGGCACGGTCATCTCTGCACCCCAGAGGTGTTCAGTAGGCACACATCCAGGTGCTGACCTGTAGTAGTAAAGCTATATCAATTGGCGTGCCTGTTGCATAATCTAGTAAACACCCCTGCTTGTCTCCATTCATCTCTGTGTCAATGTTGTGCGGTCCTGAAAGCACATGGCTAATTTGCATACCTACCTTCTTAATAGTTGAAATCAATTGATTTCAACTAGCTGTGCCCTATGATTAGGACAGCAGGCTCAGAGGCCCTACACTAAGGAGTAATCTAAGACTATTCTGACTTGTTAGGCACACCTGAACTAGTGTGGCATCATGACTATAGTCTACATTGACCACCATAATACATTCTTATAAAGGGAGAGAGAAAAATACAGTACTACCCGAATAAATTACAGTTAATTCATAGAAAGTGTATTTAAACTGGAAGATACATATCACTAAAGCTTAGGCTTTTCCAGCATGAATGCAGTAAATATGACCCCTTACAACATAGACCAACCCCACACACAACAACAATAAATAGTTAATGGCTGACCTTTAGGTCTCAGCCATGGATTTACGACACATAAAAAAAAACTGCACATCGATCACGAAAATCTGGAATACTGGCCATAAATGTACAGACACCTGCATAAATGGCATTTTTTGCAGTGAATAAATTCAGTTCAGACCAAATCCAAACAAGCCCAAAAATGAATGGGCATTGCTGCAATAATCATGTTTTATTTTATATCATATGAATAAGTACGTACTCAGGACCAGTTATGAATTTTTACAGAGTTCTACTAAATTAGCTAACTATTTTATCCACCCAGAACTCATGTAGTATTCAGTGCGGAGGTCTTCTGTCGGTAATGATGCACTGAGTGACCCCGGGATTTCCCTATGTGAGACCTTTAAGAACTACACTACACTGTCTCCCCCACAGGCGAGGCGTTCGGGCAGCGGTTTTCTAACCATATGCAGTGCATTGTGGGTGGGGCTGACCTCGAACGCTAACTACACAACCTTAGCTTGTTCCCTCCACCCCCTTCCACCCCAGCCAGGTCTGGCTAGGTACCAGTCACTAACTATGCTTGGGAGGGTAGTAAGTTGACTCAGGGATCAACATTGACCCACATGGGGAGGACCAATAGGGGGTGGCCTTACAAACCAGCATTGATCACTCGGCCATACCACGAACGCAACGAGGTTTAGTCCATCTAGCTGGAGGGGTATTCATTAGCCGCGCGGCGCGCGCCACAGGCGTACAGAGGGGTATTCAATAGGCGGCACGCCTAGCCATCGGCGCGCGCCCGGACCTGAACGTGCTCGCACTCCAGCTAGAGAGGAGGTGCGCCTCCGGCGCCCGCCGCGTGGCTGGCGTGCGGCTAATGAATACCCCTCAGGTCTCCTCTCTAGCTGGAGTGTGAGCACGTTCAGGTCCAGGCACGTGCCGATGGCTAGGCATGCCGCCTATTGAATACCCCTCAGTGCTCCCACACACACCCCCATGTCACCAGTGGCACTCCTAGCACCATCTGCAGCTATTGCTGGACACTAACTTGCTATTGCCCTGCCACCTTAGCCCTCCATGCCACCTAGTGCCTATTTTATCATTTTATCAAGTCAAAAATGACTGATAGGGAGTGTTTCGCGTGGTATATGTGAAGGAGGGGGGGGGACAAGTTCCTGTTAAGGGCCACATGTTTAGGCTACAACAGACCAACTATATGTGTTGCTCCAGGGCTGGGAAATAAGCCCTAGAACAACCACTGGTGATCATCAGTTGCATACGGTTGTAACACCAGTAACATCATTTGTCTCCAGGTGGTCACCTATTGATATACTTACTCTATAAAACCACTATACTTCAAGATCACGCAGTAGTTGGACTCTGATCATTTACAATGGCGCTTCCATGCCCACAATACTGCCTCATTTACCCTACTTGGGTTTTTGGGGCTTGCCCCAAGGATTGTGTAGAGGCATGGTATTATAACCATAGTTATGGGTACCGTCTGGCGTGGCGGGTGAGTCCAGTCGTTGGGTGTTCCTCAGGTTCAGGATGGGTGGCAGCACCAATCCGGGCCTGTGGGGAAATCTGACGACGAACACCAAGGTCCGTATATAAAGACCGGGGCTCAGCCGCTACGGCAGAGGCCCTCCTGGCCTCTGACCATGTAACATCTTTGATTAACATTAGCTGCCCCTTTATCATCTTCTGGGTAGCCGTAAGTGTCTTAAGTAATAAAACATCCGTTGGCATACACTTGAATTACCACCTTACTCCTTCTTTCCTGATCAGTAAGGCCCGAACCACCGAAGTAGTAATACAAACCATTACATTGGTGCCGTGACCAGTTAATTCTGGTGTATAGCCCGGACGTTATAACGTCCGAACGGCTAGTACATGGGTTAGACAGCCTCGCGGAAGCTAACCCTGAAGGGCAACTTATTGCCCAGGAGAATGGCAATGGGTCATTATTGATCCATACCCATTCGAACTCACAGGATGTAGATACTGCATCCTGGAGGGATCCCGGACCTCACTATAAATGGATAGTGAAAAAAATATACCAGACTCTGTACGGAGAGAACAATCCATACAGAGAAAGAGTACTTTACTGGGTCAACAATCACTTGTTGACGAATTAAGAAATTCGATGTTCGAAGTTGGTGGTAGCACTAATCCAGAACATCCGGCACCTATGCCAAAAAGGGTTACATTTGGAAAACTACCATACAGTATACCCAGACCTGGACTACCGATTCTAGACTACAGCGCCATAGACGGCGATGTAACATATGCGGTACCGGAAGGTGAGGAATTTAAACAACCGGATGTCCTGTTGTTAAACGAAACCTACGTAACTTTGAACGAGAATTCAAATACCTTGATCAAAGTGAAAGATGAAGTAATCAATGAAAAACTGCATCTGGAAGAAGACTTAATTGGTATGCGAAGTGAATTCGAAACCAGAAAGAGTGAATACATGAAAGATTTAGAAACTGAAGAAATGAAACTTCAGGAAATGAGAAAGTCATTTAATAAAGAATATGACAATAGACATACTCGTATCCAAACATACATAGATACGAATGATCAACTATGCCTTGATAAGGCCAATTATGAATCAGAGATAAGCCTATATCAAAGCGAATTGGAGAAATTGAAACTTCAGTGCAGTAAGCAAGCTGAAGACAATGAAACTATCCAGATGGGCATTATAGCTTATAATAAACAACTGGAGGAAGATAGACAGAAACTCACCAATGAGCTTCAGGATCTGCAAAATACTGCAATGACTCTAAATAAATACGTAGAAGCTGCACAACTGACTATAGGTAATATAGATCCGAATGGGGTATCTACAATGTTGGCAAATACAGCCCAAGATGTAACGCCCACCAGATACAACCCATTTGTTACTGATGGGGCAGACAAAAATGTAGATTCCGGAATTTATAAAAAAACGGATCATTCCGCATCCAGCGGAGTGGGTGTTCCGAACAGTACCTCTATACATGTTGGAACAAGTAGTGCACTTACACCTCAAGCCCCTAAACTTGATACGGTTGTAGGTCCTGCACCGCCGATACCAGACCTGAGTCATAAAATTAATCCGACTCAAGTTAATATAGCAAGTGGAACTAACACTACTCCAGTGGCCCAACCACATGCACCGGGACCAATAAGAAATTTACTTACGCCACCTTCGTATTTTTCTCAACCCGGACATAGCACTCCAGCAGGTGAAAGATTGCCTAACCCGAACTCAGGTCAGAGCGATGTACCTAATAGTAGACGATTTCCAATGCCAAACCCGCCACAACCCAATGTGGTAGGGGGTACGTATTTACCTAGAGCAACTCCTCACGGATATGGTAATAACTATAATCCCGCAGGAGGAAGTAACTTCTATTCAGGAAGTACATATAACCAGGGAGGGAATCAGAATAATTCCTACCCCGGGTTTGCGCCTTCCGGAACAACTGGAAATACTGGCTATAGAGGGGGGTACCCTAACGGTCCTTCCGAGAATTATCCCAATAATGGACCCCCAGGAGGTTATCCCCCAGGTGGTCCTGGTGGATCTGGATCCAGAGGATCAGGATCGGGAGGAGATGGCAGGAAACCAAACAGGAGAACATCCATGCCAGCAGGGATGCAAAACATCTTTGATAGAAGCCAATGTATTCAAAATTTGGGCATTGACTGCTACCGGAAGGGCGCAGATGGTATGGAAGTTATGAACTGGAGCATGCGGGAAGCAGACAGACTGCAAGGATGTAATAATCCGGCCCGCAGACAGGCAAGGATACCCCCTCCCTATGATTCGAATGATCCATGGAAGGATAGGTATCAGGCTTTTGTCGGTTGGACAAAAGAAGAAGCTCTGCCTTACCTAATCTGTTGGTTAAACAAGGGCAGAAAAGTAGCCCTCAACCAGTGGAGAGCAGCGTACGGAATATACGGCACCTACGATCAATTGGTCGAATGTGCCGCGTACCTATTTGGTTCGATCATAAGAGAAGATCCATGGGTAAGCTTTAAGAAAAGGACCCAGAAACCCAAGGAATCTCATAAAGTCTTCGGGTTGGAGCTATCAAAGGTACATCCAAATTGGGCTCATGATAATGATTGCTATCTGCAAGAGTTATTTACACAATTCTACAGTGGATTGCGGGATCCGGATCACAAACAAGTAGTTTGGGATTCTTGGAAGGATGAAACATCTTTCAGTGATCTCTTTATGTTGATCGATGGATACGATATGAAGAAAAGGTGAGTGGGTCTAGGACCTAACCCGCTACGAGCTGCTCCATTACAATACGGAGCTGCACCCGGTCAAGTATATGAGACCTCCCAATTGGCCCCTGTTGATTTACAGGAAGCTAACCAGGAAGACGAATATGTCTCCGATGAAAACGGAGAATATATTGGCTCAGTCCAGGTAGCTGGGAAGTACTACCCTCAGAAACGGTACAGAAAAGTATATCCGAAAGGAAAAGGAGGACCCGTTGCTAATAAAATAGCTCCCGGATCGATTCAAGCTAGTAACACGACAACTACAGTTGTTCCTACCGTAGCAGCAGCTGCTGCTCCTACAGATCTGGTAGAGACACTAGTAGCTCGATTGACAGATGCTCTGAGAAGACCTCGAGTGGATAAATCCCAGAGGAGATGCTTCAGGTGCCAGAAATTAGGGCACTATGCATCCGAATGTACAGCTGATAAGCCTGTCCCTCGTAGACAGGAAAGTATCTCTGGATTAATAACAGAGGAAAACTGAGAAGGGATCCCCCTATGGGCAGAAAAGGGGATCCCGCTGACAAATCTTGCCATGATATCACCATCCATAACGATAGTTCGCATGTAGTAACAAATTCGCCTAACACCGGAGTGGTTGTAGACACCCGGAAGGTTAGGGAGGCCGATATAACAGGTGCCCAGGGAGCACAGGGGAAAGCCAATATCGGTAACAAGGTAGGCGGTTATTTTTTAGCCAGGGTTGGTAGTGCCCACCTAACCCCGGGTCATCCTTGTCTGGAATACCTGAAAGGATGTGGATTGACTCCAGGTGTGAACAATGACGTCCCAATCGTCACGGACACGCCCTCTGTTCTGAACGGAAGGCGGTGGTATGTTTGCCTCATTGTTAACGGAAGATCTGCTGAATTTCTTATGGATACGGGTGCTAGCCACTCCTGTATCTCCAAGAGGTTATATGATCTTATTCCGAATGAACACGATACTCTCATATCGGGAGGAAATGCTCAAACGGCCGATAGCGGTACCATGCAAACGTATGGAAGAACTTGTGTGAAGTTGCAATTGGATGGAATACATGACTATGTCATGAGTGCCACCGTTGCGAATATAGCAGATGAGGGGATACTCAGGTTGGATTTCGCATCCCTGTACGGGGTGGTTTTAGAACCTCAATCAGGAGTGTTGAGTGTGAAATACCCGTATCCTGTAAAGGTTAGGTGCGTACTAAGGCAAGTAAGCAGTATGGCTAGTGTCGCACACACTGTGCGAATTCCCGCAGGTGTAGCCTGTGATGTGCTCTTGAGAAGCGATCCTGCAATGCGTAATAAGCCTGCAGTGATAGAACCGGATGTAGTTACTTTGTCAAGTATCGGATCAACATCCGTAGACACTATAGTAGCGAATGCATCCTGGTCGGTAGTGCCTGTTTCCAACACTGGAAAAGCCACTATCTACCTAAAGAAAGGACAAGTTTTCGGTAATGTAACCCTTTCAGAAACGGTAACGGATAGTAAGTTGAATTTACCCAAGGTAACAGGTAACGATGAAATTTCGGATGACTTGTTAAAGTTGTATGAAGAAACTTCATTAGAAAATCCGGAACATCGGAAAGAGTTTCATGATTTGCTCTGTCAGTATAAAACTGCCTTTGCCAAACCCGGTGAAAAATTGGGTACGACAAATAAGGTAGTACATAAAATAGATACTGGAGAAGCGGAACACTTTAAAATACTGTATAGACGGTTACCTTTAGCAAAGAAAAGAGTAGCTGAAGAAGAAATAAAAAAGATGTTGGAACAAGACGTAATAGTCCCATCCAATAGCCCATGGAGTAGTCCTGTATGTATGGTAACAAAAAAAGATGGTACTATACCCTTCTGCATAGACTACAGGAAGTTGAATGGAGTGATGAAAAAGAACTTGTATCCATTACCGAGAATAGAAGAAACCATTGACTCCTTAGGAGGTAACAGTTGGTTTTGTACCCTAGACTTCCCACTTGGCAGAAAAACGTTTTTTTGACGTAAAAAAAACGTTTTATTTTGGTTCCTAAGTTTGCAAAACGTTTTTTTTCAACATCAAAATAACGTTTTTACATGTACTCAAAAAAACGTTATTTTGACGTTTTTATAAAAACGTTTTTATATCAGGTTAAAAAAACGTTTTTTTAACGTAAAAGAAACATAAATAAAAAACGTTTTTATTCGGTTCAAAATTGGTTGAAAAAGCAAACGTTTTTATTTGGTTCAAAATTGGTTGAAAAGACGTTTAAAAACGTTTTTTCAACGTCAAAATAACGTTTTTTAAAAACGTTTTTTATCCAAAGCAAATAAAAACGTTTGCAAACGTTAAAAAAACACGTTTTTTGCCAAGTGGGTTGCAATCAGGGTATTGGCAAGTGGGAATGAACCCATCAGATATGGAAAAAGCAGCATTTTCGAGTCATATTGGATTATTCCAATATAACGTAATGCCTTTCGACTTGTGCAATGCAGCAGCTACATTTGAAGCAATGATGGAAACTCTATTAAGTGACCTATTGTGGAAAAGATGTTTAGTATATCTTGACAATGTAATAGTATTCGGAAAAACATTCGAAGAATGTTCTAACAATCTCAAATTGGTATTAGAACGTATTATTTGTAATGCTCTCAAATTGAAACCTAAGAAATGTCACATGTTTAGAAAGTCCATAAATTATTTGGGCCGTATCATCTCAGATGAAGGAATAAAAGCTGATCCCGATAAAATCGAATCACTTACGAATTGGAGTAGACCTAACTCACCTAAAGAAGTGAGATCATTTTTAGGCTTCTGTTCCTATTACAGGGAATTTATTCCGAATTATTCTAGAGTCAGTTTCCCATTACAAGTAATAGCTAACTGGACTCCAGGATGTACCAGGGAAAAATTTCCTTGGATGCATGAACAGGAATCTGCTTTCCAAAAGCTAAAAGATCTGTTCACGAGTACTCCCGTATTGCAATATCTGAATGAGACGGATCATTTCATACTGGATACGGATGCTAGTAATGACAGCATTGGTGCTGCCCTTTCACAAGTCCAAAATGGGAGAGAGGTACCAATTGCTTTTGCTAGCAATACACTGAGTAAAACTCAACGCAATTACTGCACGACTAAACGAGAGCTGTTAGCAGTAGTTGTATATACAAAGAAGTTCAAACACTTCTTATGGGGGACCGACTTTACTTTACGTACATATTATTACTCTTTAAGATGGTTGTTGAACTTCCGAGATGCTGAAGGTATGTTGGGTCGATGGCTAGCCCATCTATCCGAATACGGGCTTGAACATCGCCAAATTCAGCATAGACCCGGAGTGAAGCATTTAAATGCTGATGCCTTGTCTTGAATACCAATTCGGAAATGTGATAATCCGGATTGTACTGATTGTGGAACTCACAGAGCAGTTTTAGCAGGGATTCGAAGACCCTTTCAAACCCCTAGTTGCCAGTGTACTGGAATGGTCTATGGATCACATACGACAGTTCCAGGAAGCTGACTCGATAACTGCACAGCTACTGCACTTGGTACCTAAGGGTATACGTCCAGTCAGACCAGAGGTCTCCCTGGAGAATCGAGACCACTCGATTCTCCAGGGAGACCTCGTTGGGCTAACGCCAAATCCGGATTTAAGACCCGGATCCCAACGTGTTTCGCAGATTGTGCATACGGAGTAAAGAAGGACGGTTCTACTCTGTATGCCTGCCCCAATCCTGTCAACAAGAACGGGGAGTCCGACGATGAGGATTGGATGCGTCTTACAGACGAGGATCCCAATCCGAGCAAGGCCTATCGTAAGATGTGGCTTATGCTAAATCACACCGAAGGGTATTACACCTATACCCAGAGGCGCAAGTTACGTTGGGCACTTGAGAAGTGGTACGGAGACGACCAAAAGTCTTGTCCCTTCTCCATCTGCCAGGATGCTAGCGATCTCTCGGTCCGGACCTGGAGTACTTCAGCCCGGTTCCAGAGGCATCTAGTAGAAGCCCACTTCCACCATCACCCGGTCTACATTTGTGACCCGAGTTATGGCAAGAAGGGGAAGAAATGCACAACGAAGGTCCAATATAACCGGCGTAGTGATCTGGCAAGACACCAGAAGAAGGTCCATGCCGAAGGTTTAGATACAGCCCGTAAGCGAATTATGGACATGCATCAGGAACTCATGAAAGAGTTCGATAGTCTGAGTGAGGATGCTTGGTCAAAGATCCGACCAGGGGACCAAGTCCTCTGCGAGGTTCCGAAGACCAAGGATTCGAAACTACGCGCCAAGATTGTGCTAACTCCTGGCAAAGGAAAACTGGACATGCATGAGTCTCTTTGGCAGAAATGCGAAGAGTCCGTAAAGGAGGGTAAACGAGCATGGGAGAGAGTTAGGAGAGACCAGAACCGAGGTGGCAACGGTAATGGTCAGTCTACAACTGTACCTCACACCAGGGCGGATGATCGTTCTAGATCCCCCCCTGGCACCTCACCCGCATGAGCAGACCCAGGGTACTCCTGTTTTCAAGAGACCCTGACCTGCCGGATAAGCAGGCGCTGTATCGAAACCAGGGAAAGTGAACTCACATAATTTTCTGTCCATGACACAATGACCTGGACCTGAGAGCCAGACCTTGGTCTTGGGAAGAGGGGGTCGTTTAGTTCCTAAAAAGACCTGAGCACCTGCCGCTGCCAGTTCTGCAAGTACCGCAGCTGCCAAGCAGGTATCGTTCACCCCTGAACAAGTACAAATGTACATGGAAATGGGGTTGAAACAGAATCAGCCACCTACCTACTGTGTCCCATTAGTACCAGCAGGAACGTCCGGAAGCCCCACATCCGGAACTACCCCTCAGGCAGTGTCAACACCTCCCACAGCTGTTGCACCGCCCGCGAAACCGAAAGATGCGATTACCATTAAAACTGGTAACGCAGAAATTTGGTTCGAAAAGTCTCGCCAGGGGGAAGTGAATGTCCAAAAGGCCATCTACACCCACTGGGAGAAATGTGTCAGAGATCAAGCTACAGAATTCCATCAGGGTATTCTGAACGATACCCTGTTGTGTATGAAGCAGGTAGGCGATGCTGAGAAGGAACGCCTCGAAACTGTCATCCGGGATGAAGTAAAGTCTCGGGAGGAGGATGCCGTAGCTGCCAAGGAACAGGCAGCTATGGACGTACACATACTAGAAAAACGTGTTAAGGAGGAAATAACTCGGAATACGAATCTGAACACTAAGTTCATGAGAGTATTTGGGGTCGACATAGATGAATGGAATGGTACTCCCGAGTCGGCCTTAGATCTTCTGAGGAAGAAACACACTAAGAAGTCAACCTAAGTGTGTTCCAGGTTACTCAAATTTTTTTCCTAAACCCTGATAACCAGACTTAGTTTTTGCAGAAGTTATTATCTATCTGCGAATGTTCCCTATGTAAATCAACACTTATGATTATTCTATGTGTTCCGGGTTCCTTCATAACCAGAAAATAGATTAATTCAGGACATACATTTATTGTTATATCCTGAAAGTTCTATTCGGATTGAGAACTGAATATAAAAATCCGATAGTAGTAGTGTTGCTGAAAGTTACCTCCGGATGCTGATACGTTAACCTGATGCCTACTGTTACCTGTTCCTGATCGCCCTACTGGATGGACTTATACGATATATAACCTGCTGATGTACCGAATGGACTTATTTACCCTGTTAATTTACTTCCAGATCAACTATTTGGACTACAACTATGTCAACCACACACAAAAGGACTATTATTACTACATGTTGACCACCGGATTATTTACTCTACACCATTCAGATTTAATAATGTACACTAGCACTTCTGGAGGATTGTGGGTAGCTGCCCCTACTTAAACTATCGTGTTTCTTTATATAACCTCAACTGGAAAACTATAGACTCTAGCATGTCCATCCCGTGGTTAGCTGACCACACCACCTACCTACAACGCATCTGGAAGACTTCAATACAACACATCTTAATATTATTGTGTACATATATTGTCATGTTTATAACCTTGCTATTCTAATGAATGCAAAATTTAAATGTATACTTATAGTGATACGATATGATATTGTAATGGAGACTGTTATACGAGTACGGCGGACTTGGACGGCAAGTCCGGCATGAGATTCAGGTGTTAGTGCGCGAAGCCGACACCGGGGGGCGCCCCGGAGGGTAGAAGCGGCCTTATTTGGAAAAGGGGAGGGGCGTGGCTTACGGTGTGACGTCACGGGTCTGGATGGTAGTATATAAGGAGGTGTGGAACGGAAGCCGGGGAAGGTAGTGAACTCGGAGTTCGACGGAGCAGATGTACGGGGGTGAGGCCGGTAGCCGAAAGCAGATCTGCCGGAGTGTGAGCAGTGTGGCCGTCTGCCGGAAGCGCTGAAGCGAGCTGGGTGACCCGATATATAGAGTTATAAGTGATGATCGATGTCCTAAGCCTAAGGGCAGGCCGGGGTGTGGCCTTTGAATAAACAATTACAGTAGTCTTCGAACCTTACTTGGCGTCAGCCTCATTTTATTACAGTGGTGACAGCGGTGTTGTCTGAAGCAGCCGGTTTCGAACCCGCGCGGTGGATATAAAAAGGGGATGGCGTCAAAGAAAACCCCGGTGCCTGGGGAGTCAAGAGCGCGCTTGGAGGAGGCTTTGGGAGCCGGTCGGCGTGGGAGTTTATTGGATATGTCTGAGGAGGGTATTTTGCTGAGACGGCCCCTGGTGGGCGATAATAGGGATGGGGCGCCGGGAAATAGTAAACAAGGGACTCCGGCGGGCCGGCGAGAGGAGGTTCAGAGTCAGTTCAGGGATGTCTATGAGTCTTGGAGGCGGGGACTGGCAGGCTCAGCGGGGGAGCAGGCATGGAGATCTGGGGACCCGCAGAGGGAGACAGGTTCGTCCGAGACAGGTAGGCAGTACAGAGTAGGCGAGTCTCGGGATCGCCAGGATTCCGGGCGTGGGCACTTGCACGGTGATGCGCCTGACCCCCGTCAGGCTCGGGGCGGGGAGGACGGCTGGCAGCCACTACCAGGGGATCCCTCAGGTGGGCATTCGGATCGGGGGTCCCAACCTTCTGGAGGGGGTGGCGATAACAGGAGGGTAGAAAAGCCGGCGGTCATGCCTGGTAAATATGATGGGACGACGAATTTGGATGAGTTTTTGGCCCATTTCGACCTGTGTGTTAAGGCGAATCGTTGGACATGGAGACGGGAGTTTTTCTCGGGATTAGTTTGTCTGGGGTTTCACGCCGGTTGCTCTCTGCTGTTAACCCATCGGAGGTCGACGGATATATTAAGTTGCGGGGTGCCCTTGTTAATAGGTTCCAGCCGCCGAACCAGGTCGAAAGTTATAAGGCGTTGTGGAGGACGAGATATAGACAAAAGAACGAGTCTCTCCACATCCTGGCAGACGACATTACACGTCTCACCCGATTGGCTTACCCGGCCGCCGACGCCGCCACCCAGGATACGATGGCCAAGGATCGGTTTTTGGAGAGTTTGAGGGATCCCCAGCTGAAGGCGTGGATCTTTCAAATGAGGCCTAGGAAGCTGTCTGAGGCATTGGAGACTGCTGTGGAAGGGCAGGCCTTCCTGGACAACAACCAACTGTCTGACAGTAGAGTGAGGTCCGTCGACGATCCGCCGACTACACCGTCTGCCCGCCCAAGCCCAGGGATGGAGGACTGGTTGAAGTCAAAGCTCGATGCTTTCATGGCCACCGTGGAGGTGAAGTTCCAGGAGGGCGCTGGACATCCGCGCTCGGCGCCCCGTCCGAAAGGCTGCTTTGAGTGTGGGGAGGAGGGCCATTTCCGGCGGAGTTGCCCTAAGTTTACCGAAAGAAAAAAATTCTTATTATCGAGGGTCTAAACGAAGACAAGCCTGCGAGCTTAAGAGAAACATTGGACCAGCTTCTGCATGACCTCTCATTAGACTTTAACAATACTGCTGCTGAAGCAATCTACCGTAGAGGTAAAAGGAAAACTCCAACCCCTCAGCAAAAAAGGAACCCTCATTATAAACTACCAAACCGACCAGTAGTTGTAGTGTTTTCCTCTGCTCAATACAAATTGAGAATGTTTGGGAATATCAAGAAACTACAAGGAAACCCTACATGGAAGGGACTACACCTTGCAGACGACATCTCACCAGAGGAGAAAAGAATGCAGAAGGACGTAAGGGCAATACAGGCTCTAGCCAGGAGTAAAGGAATTGACTGTAATGCCAAAGGTACAAACCTGGTGATTGAAGGCAAGTTATTCCCATACAAGGAAATCAACGACCTACCATATGATTTGTCTCTACAGAATGCTAAGACGATCGAAACCCCAGACGGGCTGGCTTTCCAAGGAGAACATTCCATATTTTCTAACCTATACAATTGCCCCATCACATTTGAAAACCAACAATACAATTCGGTGGAAAGGGCCTATCATGCTAAGAAATGCATAGTTAGTAACCAGATGAACATCTTGAGACGGGTCCTCACTGCTAAAACCACTATGGACAGTATGTACGTGGCCAAACAATGTAACATCTCTAATGACTGGTATGACATTGATGAAGAGGTTATGAGCAGATTATTAGAGATAAAATTTGCACAGCCTAACCTACTCCAAGCATTGGTCGACTCCAAAGGAAAATACCTGTACGAGGCCACCTACCACAGCACCTATGGCATCGGCTTCCACCTTGGTCAGAGAGACCAAATAACTATTAAAAATGTGGCCCACAACCAACTTCAATGCTCAAATAAACTTGGGGAAATGCTTATGAAAATCAGGTATAAGCATACAAATGAAGACCCACTACCAACAGCAGAAGAAGATGCTAGAAGAAATTAAATATTGACGTGTA
Organism: Acholoe squamosa; assembly: GCA_949317995.1. Taxonomy (NCBI): domain Eukaryota; kingdom Metazoa; phylum Annelida; class Polychaeta; order Phyllodocida; family Polynoidae; genus Acholoe; species Acholoe squamosa. The sequence continues at coordinate 32,906,541 of OX439050.1, forward strand.
CTCCTCTATATACATATATTACTTACCCATATATACATTATGTACCTATATTTAATATAAATCTGTTTCCTCCCTATCCCATTTATTTATATGTATTTTGATCGCTGTCATGCTGCTGCTATGGTTCAACACACTTGTATCAACTGATGAAAACCTACTATACCGGTAGAGGGTGCGGCACTAAGGCCTATGCCCCTTTCATGGTAAAAAATTTGATAATTGTTTATGGAGTCCGGGGGGGGGGGGGGGGCTTTAGTTGTATTTGTATATATAAAATTTATTCTGTAACAGTGTACTATGTATTGCTCAACTTGGTATTACTCAAATTATGCAACACACATTATTGAATGACCTGTCTAGCACCAAGGGCCTACGACTGATGCATATGAATGCTCGAAGTTTTAAATGTAATTATGCTAGTATTTGTGCTGAAATCTATCCTGCAAATTTCGAAATTTTTACTTTTTCTGAAACCTGGTTTAAAATCGAATTATCAATTCTCTGGCTATACATGGTATAGATTAGATAGGCAAGTTCTAGATGAAAAAGGTAATATTAAAACTGGTGGTGGTGTATGTATCTATATTAAACAGGGCTTGAGACATGATTATAATAAATACTCTACACTATTTCAGTCAGATCCCAATATCGAACTCCAATGTATTACCATAACTAAAGAACAGATGAAACCTATTTTACTATTTAATGTGTACAGACCCCCTGACGGGTCTAAAACAGTCTTTATAGATACACTAATTGAGAAGGTTTCTACAATAGATGATAAAGACCAATATGAAATTATAGCCATGGGTGACTTTAACTTCAACATCACTGAAGATTGTAAATATGTCCATGATTTATTGAATAAGATGAAGGGCATAGGTTTAAATCAAGAAATTAAGTCTGGTACCAGAAAAAAATCTATACTAGATCTAATTTTTACCAATTTAAAAAAGAATTATATTTACACGGGTGTCTGTAATAATACCATAACTGACCATTTACCAGTGTTTTTGGTAAGAAAGAAATGGAAAATAAAAACTGAAAAGGTCTATATTACCGGTAGGTCATACTCCAAATTAGATAATAACACACTACTGAGGGAATTTGATGCTTATGATTGGACTGAATTCAATAATACTGATGATGTAAACTGTGCTTGGTCTCATATGGAATCAGCTATAAGGAAAATCCTGGATAAATACTGCCCAGTTCATAAATTTTTGATTAATAAATATAGGGATCCTTGGATGACCCAAAATGTGTATGAAATTATACGCGAAAAAAATGCGAAACTTTGGAAAGCAAGACGATCTGGTAAGGAGGAAGAGTGGATTTCATTAAGAGAAGCACGAAACAAAGCTAACAAAATTATAAATAAAGCAAGGAAAAATTTCTTTAAAGAACAACTAGAAGTACACAAGAATGACCATAAAAAATTTTGGCGAACCATTAATAATATTCTACCGGGTCACCCTAATCGATCGAATAAAATCTCACTAGTTGACCATGAAAATAATAATAGCCCGATTGAAGATGAAAAAGTCTCTGATTTTATCAACCAGTACTTCGTAAATATCGGTCCCTTGCTTGCCAAAAACCTATTTATACCATGGAAACCATATGATGAATGTGTGATGAACCAAATCGAAAATATTGAAACCAATGTACAAGAAGTAGTTAAACTGGTACACGACATAAATACCATTAAGTCCTCGGCCATTGAAAATATCTCTGCAACTATATTAAAAACAGTTTTCAAGCATGCTCCCTCCAAATTAGTCAAAATTTTCAATCTGTCTTTTGCCCAAAATTGTATTCCAAATTCATGGAAGATATCAAAGGTCACGCCTATAACCAAAGCGGGAGACCTGAAATTAGTAAACAATTATAGACCGATTTCACTACTTCCTTTACCAGGTAAATTAATAGAGAAAATTGTACATAATCGAGTTTATGGATATTTATTAAAGGAAAACATATTAACATCGAAGCAGGGTGGGTTCAGATCTGGCTTTAGTACTATTGATACATTGGCAAAATTTACTGACGACATTAAAAGAAATCTAAATGTGGGTAAATCAACAATATCTGCTTTTATTGATCTCAAGAAAGCTTTTGACACTGTAGACCATTCAGTTTTATTAACCAAAATACATCACTACGGTATCCGATCGAATACATATCACTGGTTTAAAAATTATTTAGATAATAGATACCAAACTACCATGGCTAATGTAATACTTTCTGATCGAGCTAAAGTGTTATGTGGCGTACCCCAGGGATCGATTTTAGGTCCTTTATTATTCCTAATCTATGTCAATGATGTTACTAAATGTGTGAAAAATTGCGAAGTTAGACTCTATGCTGATGATACGGTTATATATTCTTCTCAGAATATTTTTGATCAAGCAAAAACTTATCTACAGAATGACTTAGAGGCCTACGAAACCTGGTGTATACAAAATAAACTATCCATAAATGCCTCCAAAACAAAAATTATGCTTTTCTCCTCTAGTACAAGGAGATTAAATACACTAACTGCTAACATCAAACTCAACGATCAATTATTACAAGTCGTACCTAGTTATAAGTACTTAGGTGTTATATTGGACCCACTTCTCCATTACAACTTACATCTAAGTAACCAAGTTAAAACTATAGCATACAAGACCTACAAACTATGTTTACTAAGAAAATATCTTGATGTTAAATTGGCTATACAAATATATAAATCAACTATATTACCCTATATGGAATATGCAGATATTATATTCATGTCTACTTACGATAAGTATCTGGACCCACTCCAATATGCACAAAACAGGTGTTTAAAAATTTGTTTAAAAGTTCCACATCTAACCAATACCAAATATGTACATAATACTGCTAGAGTGAATATGCTGGAGGACAGGAGAGATGCTCATTTATTAAATTATATGTACAATAGATCGAGATGTGATGTGTATAGTGATAAAAGAATTTTAACCACTCGTTTACATGATGCCCCCACTGTAAAATGTATTACCCCAAACTGCCTTTCCTATGCTAAGAGTGTAGAATTCCATGGTGCGATTGCTTGGAACTCCTTATCTAAGGATCGAAGAAATACTTTGGAATTTAACAAATTTAAAAATGATACAATTACCCTGATGAAAAGCTTATTGCCCTATGATGAGGTATAGTTTACCACTATTATGTGATGTGTGTATGTGAATCACCTATTGAAAGAAAACTCATTGTTACAAAATATACCCCCCCGTATTTCTCCTTTCCATTAGTATTTATATAATAAAGTGTCATAAGTTTCTAAAATAATATATAAGTCAGGTAGGACCAGAAGTACCAACCCAATCACTTTTGTGGGGATGAGGTCCTCTGCCTTCTTTTTTGTCAGCATTTGAAACCGAATATATAATATTGTTGATCATCATTTCGTTTGTTGTATAAATAACTTGAACGGTTGTATTCTCTTTTTTCTAGTATTTTCTCTTTGTATTTCAACATACCTATGATTATCAATATTATTGTTTCTACCGTTAATTGTACGATGAAATAAATTTGACAAATAAAGTGAATTCAAAACAAAAGTTCAAGGCTCGTATGGCGCGGGAGAATCCCAGCAACCGTCCAGCAGAAGTGAATCACGTGACGGGAAACTGGTAGGGGTCTCTTCTGGCAGCCAGGAAGAGGCCTCAGCTACTAGGCCGTTGGAGTGGCAAGGACGCCGGGAACGCACCGGAAATGGATTAGAGTTAACTGGGCAGCTGTGGGGAAGGGACATACAGCTGCTGGTAGATACAGGAGCTACAGTTAATCTGCTGTCGGCTAAGTGGTGGCATGGAGCTGGTTCTCCTGGCAGTTTGCAACAGCATAATGGCCGCCTGATGACAGCAGATGGCACACCCATCGAGGTGGAAGGGAAGTTAACCACTCTGTTGAGTGGCGGAGAGGCGGAACGGCCTATCAATTTCTTGGTGGCAGACATCGGTGCGGAGGGAATTTTGGGAGCCGAGTTCATCAGGCAGGAGAGGGCAGTAGTGGATTTGGCGGGGGAGAGGTTGTTGTGGACAGATTTTTGCACCACCAAGTGTAGAGTGGTGAGTGACACGACTACGGTGCTGCTTGGCCAGCAGGAGACCTTGATAGAGGGGCGAGTGGAGGGGCCATGGACGCCGGGACGCACAGGTGTGGTGGAAGGCGTAGGGGAAGTAGAGCTGAATCGGGGATTCAGGGTAGGACGGACCTTAGTAAGCCCTGACAATTCAATGGTACCCATCTTGGTATTCAATCTTGGCCAGGACCCGGTTACACTCTATGAAGGCCACTCTGGATGAGGTAGAGATGCCCCACCTGGTGGAACGGGAGGATTTGGTGCAGGTCGTAGTCTCCGGGCCAGGGGGAGGCGAACCACCTGCCTGGTGTGTAGAGTTGCTGAAGGAGTCCCCACTGGAGGATATGGCACCGTGGGTGGACATGCTCCATCGCCGCAGGGGAGCATTTCAGCTAGCGCCAGGAGAACTGGGGCACACTTCCCTAGTCTCCCACCGCATTGACACCGGGACAGCCGCGCCGGTGAAGCTCCCTCCTAGACGATTGGCACCCCACCGCCGAGAAATCGTAGATGCTGAAGTGGATGCTATGCTGGAAAAAGAGGTCATTGCGCGCAGCCATGGACCCTGGGCGTCGCCTGTAGTACTGGTTAAGAAAAAGGACGGCAGCATGCGGTTCTGCGTCGACTACAGGAAAGTCAATGAGGTCACAGTTAAGGACGCCTACCCCCTGCCGAGGATTGACGACTCTTTAGACTCCATGGCGGGGGCACGGTGGTTCTCCACGTTAGACTTAGCTTCGGGGTACTGGCAAGTGGAGGTTGACCCGGCGGATAGGGAGAAGACTGCCTTCTGAACCCACCGGGGCCTATACCAGTTTAAGGTGATGCCCTTTGGCCTTTGCAACGCTCCCAGTACCTTTGAGCGGCTGATGGAGGTAGTAACGGAAGGGATGCAATGGTCAGAGTGTCTGGTTTACCTAGACGATATCATTGTGTTCGCTCCGGACCTGGACACACATCTACAGCGGTTGGAGGAGGTCCTGAGGCGCTTGGAAGACGCCGGTCTCAAAATAAAGCCAGGGAAGTGCCAGTTGGTCCGGCCCAGCGTAGCCTTCTTGGGTCATGTGGTAGATGAGAGGGGAGTTGGCACCGACCCTGAGAAGGTCTCGGCGGTGGCCGAGTGGCCCATGCCGACCTCTGTCTCGGAGTTAGGAGCTTTTTGGGGCTGTGTGGGTACTACAGGGGGTTTGTGGCCGACTTTGCAGCTGTAGCCAAGCCACTGTCCACACTTACAGAAAAGAACAAAGAGTTCCACTGGGATAGGAGCTGCGCTGAAGCTTTTCATGCCCTGAAGGCGAAACTGGTGGAGGCGCCTATACTGGCATACCCCGCCGGAGAAGGCCATCTGATTCTCGACACCGATGCCAGCGACCTTGGCCTGGGCGCTGTCTTATCGCAGGACCAAGAGGGCCAAGAGAAAGTCTTGGCTTATGCCAGCAGGACTTTGAAAAAATCGGAACGTAATTATTGTGTCACCAGGAGAGAAATGCTGGCTGTGGTGTTTGGCCTTAAAAAGTTCCACCACTACTTAGTGGGTCGACACATAAGGATAAGGACGGACCATGCCGCCCTGCGCTGGCTTATGAGCTTTAAGGAACTGGAAGGGCAGGTGGCTCGGTGGTTACAGTTGATTGGGACATATGACTATACCATAGAGCATCGGCCGGGTAGGTTGCATGGGAATGCTGATGGACTATCACGCAGACCGTGCCGTCAATGTGGATGGGGACCAGAGGGGGACCTCCAGGATGGCTGCTGTAGGGTAGTGACATGGGCTCAGGGGCCGGTGGAGGATGACGGCAACACCGGGTGGAAAAGGGCACAGGAGGATGATCCCCTCCTAGCTCAGGTGCTTGCTTGGAAATTGGGGACGGCGGAAATCCCAGCCGATGAAGAGTTGGCCAGGCAACCCTATGCTGTAAGGGCCCTAGTGATGCAACTGGAGAGACTGGAAAGGAGAGCCGGGTGTCTAGGGCGCATCTGGTGGAAGCCAGGCGGCAGATCGACCTTTTAGATATTGGTGCCAAGGGCACGGCAAGAGGAGGTGATGGAGGAGTCACATGGGTCGCCTCTGTCGTGCCACTTCGGCCGTGACAAGTCAATCCGGCGGCTTCAGCAGTCTTATTACTGGCCGGACTATAGGAGGGATATGACACGGTGGTGTGCGTCATGCACTACTTGTCTGCGCCGGAAGAAGCCTACCCATCCCCCCAAGGTGATGATGAAACACCAACCTGTGGGGTGGACTATGGAGCGGGTGGCTATGGACCTAATGGGCCCCTTACCTAAGACCCCCAGGGAGAACAAGCACATACTGGTGGTGATGGATTACTTCACCCGATGGGCAGAGGCGGTGGCCCTACCGGATCAGGAGGCGGCGATGGTAGCTTGTGGTTTTGTGGCTGAGGTGGTGTGCCGCCTGGGACCGCCTGCCGTGGCACATTCCGACCAGGGGTGGAACTTCCAATCCGCCCTGTTCAGAGAAGTCCAGAAACTCTTGGGGTCAGTGCAGACAAGGACTTGGCCCTATAACCCAAAGTCTGACGGCCTAGTGGAGCGTTTTAACAGGACTCTGGAGGCGATGCTAGCGATGACGGTCGAGAGCAATCACACCGACTGGGACTTACAGTTGCCTTTCGTGATGTCTGCATATAGATCCTCGGTGCAATCGTCGACCAACCAGACGCTGAATTATCTTATGTTAGGACGGGAAAATCAGGCTCCATTGGCGCTGCTCTACCCAGAAAACCGGGTACCTTACCCCTTGGACCCCCGTGACTTTGCAGCGGAGATGCAGTATAGGATGGCCCAGGCTCATCAGTATGCCAGGGAACAATGAGGCGCAAGTGTGAGGCGGCAGGAGAGATCTTACTCGGGGAAGGTGAGAGGAGAGGCTCTGGAGGTGGGGGACGAGGTGTACTACCTAGTACCCAAGAGGGAGATAGGTAAATCTTCTAAGCTGCTTCTGCCCTACACTGGTCCGTGGACTGTCGTCAGAGCCCTAGGCGGTCCTGTCTTTGAGATTCAAGATGGCAGGAGCAAGAAAGTTGTACACTGGGATCTGTTGAAAAAGGCTCCTCACCGGGACCCTGGGCGGGAAACAGTTCGGGTGCTGCGTTCCTGTCCGCCCCTGCCGGGCTCCAGCGAAAATCCGGGTACTGGTTCTTTTCCCGCCCTGCCGAGTGTGACGTCACGAGGAGACGTCATGGACGTACGGCGAGTAGATGACCTGTGGATCGGCCGGGGCAGACGTCTCTTTGCCTCCTACATCCCGGGGGACCTGAAAAAGAAAGAGGATGGTGTAATAATTACAGAGAAACACATCTCCGTGCTAGAGTTAATTGAAAGTGAGGGGCCAGCCAGCGTGAAGGGTGTGCACCTCGGCGCTACGGGCATATGGAAAGGTAGAGGGCAGGTAAACTTACCTGGGAGGAGTGCTGGAGACCTTGGGGGAAGGAAAGTGGGAAGGAGCCACGGTTGCCCGGATTACTCCCAAGGGGATTTCTATAAAGGGGGAGGGGGGTACCACAGGGACCCTGATCCCATTCCTGGTGGAGCAGCTGCTCCCCGGCTGGAGGAGCTGCTATACGACGGAAAAAACGAAGAGGAGTGGTTCCTTTTCAAGCACCGGGGAAGCGAAGTCCAAGTTCGGCGGTGGATCCTGGCGTTGGGGCCCCCTCCAGCAGAGGGGCACTGGTATAAGAGGAAAGGGAAGGAGAGCCTACACGCCATGTCTATTCGAATAAGGGACATCGTCTTGGACAAGAAACAGAGACACGAAGAGGAAGACCGCCGCAGACGGGTGTGGGACCGCCGGGAGCCCTACCGAGAAGACGTCTGGCGGCGTGACCTATTTCCGCGAGAAGTAGGTCACCGCCCATAACGAGGCCCGCGGCCATATTCAAACTTGCGGCAGCCAGAGTACGACCGGCGTGGCGGCGGAGACAGTAGAAGTTCCAAGTTTGTGACGGACATGGCCCCCAAAAAGGACGCCAAGACGAAGAGGGGTGACAAGGAGAAGACTCCTAAGAAGAAGTCACCAGCCAAGAGGAGATATGCGTGTCCGGAGCCCGACTGCGTAGTGACAACGAGGCGACTCGACACCCTCAAGCGTCACCTCACTTTGCACGCTGGGGAAGGCCCCGGGTGGGACTGTCCCGCCGACGGGTGTGACTTACAGGTACGGGGAAAGCGGCACAAGGAAATGTGGTGGCACATGTGTGCGAAACACCCCACACACCCCTGGAGTGTATACTCCAACGTCCCCGACCCGGCCGACATCAGATACCGCCGTAAGCTGCCCGAACCCTCCCCGTCGGAAGCCGAAGAAGAGGACGAGCCGGGGGACTCTGGTCAGCCGGCGGTAGCCAGTGTTGTGGTGGTGCCCGGCGCTAGGGAGAAGAAGATGGCCGCCGAATCGTCGCAGCGGGGTAGGGGAGAGAAGAGGGGTGCTTCATCATCCCGGGAAAGCAGTTGGGAGCGGGACTCCGTGTGTGTCATTGGGGACACTGGAGAAGAGGACGAGGTGCCCTTATCAGAGAGGAGGGGGCCGTCTCCCGCACGGAAGTCGCCCCGACCCTCCAGTGCGGTGGCAGCAAAGAAGGCCAGGAAGGAGGAGCAATCCGGTGAGCGGGCGTACACGGCGGTGGCTACAACCCGGGCCCTCAACGAGACGGTGCTCAGTGACTTGCTAGGGGGGGGCAAGATGGACACCTTAGAAGTGCCAGCAGCGACTGGAGTGGAGGAGACCAGGTCCATGGTGACCCTCACCGGCGCGGCAGGGGGAGGGGCTACCTCCGCCGAAGGGCCCAGTGTGCAGCAGCATCGGGAGTGGCTGGCCTCCATGTTCCAATTGCCGGTGGACCATCCTATTTTGGCCATGGTATCACCGCTGACACGGTCAGTCCTTAAGGGGACGAGTGGGGGAGGCAAGTTCCCCGGCAGCCTGGGTCCCCAGGAGAGGACCCCACCTCTGGGAAGCCGCCTGCAGTCACTTATTAGTGGCCGCCTGACATTGCCTGTTCACAGGTCGGACTCACAGCAAGTCACACCCCGCTGTGAGTCGAGCCTGGCACCGTCAGAGGGGACCTTGGACCGGGAAATAGACAGGACGGACCGGGAGCTGGCCCAGCTGGGGGATGAGGCAGCAAGGAGGCGTGTCCTGGCGGCGGACAAGAGAGCCCTGTCCATCCTGCAGTCTAGGCACGCTCAGGACGAGGGGACAGGAGAAGCCACGGGCACGTCCCAGGCGCCGGCTGCAGCTACCGCCGTAGCTACCACCACCGTTGTAGGGGAGGCCTTGTCAGGCATGGCGAATACTGCGCCGACACAGTTATCACTGCCGAGCCAGACACCGTTCGCAGTCCCTGACGCCTCCCCGGGTATGAGCCCAAGAAGGAGCCCCAGAGGACCGATGGCGAGGGGTGAATTGACTCGCCAGGTGCAAGCTAGGAGGGAGGACTACATCAGGCGCACGTCTGAAGCTAGTCAGGCCACACCGGAGTCGAGTGAGGATGAAGGCTCGAGCCAGGCAGTGGTAGCCGGAAAAGGGGGGCTGTTGAAGGCGCTGGAGAGGTCACTCCTTTCCTCTGAGAGTGGAGGGTCGGTGGAAGGGGAGCCGGAGGCGCCCGGTGTAGACCTGCAGGGGCAGGTGTCAGGCGGGCCGTCCCCACAAGAGACAGGGCCGTCTAAGGAGAAGGAGAAGGCTGGGAAGGAGGAGGGGAGCTCGAAGACGGAGGACGCTCGCAAGCAGAAGAAAGAGATAGAGGAGAAAGAGCTGCAAAAGAAACGGGATGAGAAGAAGGCGGAGGAGGAGAAGGAGAGAAGGAAGAGGAGAGAGGACAAGAGAGTGGCTGATGGGAAGGAGCAGAAGAAAAAGAAGGAGGAAGAGAAAAGACTGGTGGACGAGAGAGAGCAGAAAAGGAGGAGGGACGAAAAGAAAGCGGCGGAGGAGAAAGAAAAGAAAGCGGCGGAGGAGAAAGAACAGAAGAGGAAAAGAGACGAAAGGAAGGTGGAGGAGAGGAGACAGGAGGAGAGAAGAGTGGCAGAGGAGAAGGAAGAAAGAAGGAGGAGAGAGGAGGATAGAAGAAAGAAAGAGGAGGTGAAACAAGTAGAGGAGAGAGAGGAGAAAAGACGCCGGGAGGAGAGAGATGATAAGAAGCGGCAGGAAGAAAAGAAGGCACAACGGGAGAAGGAGGAGAAGAGACGCCGAGAGAGGGACAGGGAAAAACGCCAGAAAGTGGAAGAGGAGGATAGACGGTGGGCGGAGAAAGAAAGGTCACGGGAGCGCGAAGGTAGAGAATACTGGCTCTCAAGTGGGGATGAGGCGATGGGGGATGCCGGTGTGTCACGCCCTGGTAGCAGCCTGACGTCGGGGGGGTCCTCGACAGGAACTATGGCTCCACCACCGCCACCACCCCCACCACCGGTAGTGCTGCCCATAGGGCCCGATGTGTGGGGTCAGCTACAGAGACCAGTACCCGGAGTAGGCGACGGTTTCCCCACCTACCCTGTGACAATACCATGGCTGGAGGACAGCCAGGCGGCTGTTGATAGGTGGAGAACGGGGAACCAACCGAGCGAGGAATGGGGAACAGTATTCCCTGTCTCAGGTCGGCAGCACCGGTGGGAGGATGTAGTGGGGGAGGATCTGGTCCAAGTCAACCAGTTGTACCAGACGGTCTTCCGCCGGCCGGTGAGTACGAACCTACCATCTCTAGAAAATAAGAGTAGTGATACGAGGCTGTCTGTTGATGAGAGAATCAAAGAAATGCTGTCAGAATAAAGGGGAATGACTGATCAGGGGAGTGAACCGGGGAGCACCGGGAAGGTCTCAAGGGAGGGCTGGGAGAGGAGCCTGTCGGGGGAGCTGTACAAACGGTGTCTGTTGCATTGCAGGTGAGCCGGAGAGGAGGACAGCAGGGTCTGCCGGCGCAGTCGTCCGGGAGGGAGACGCCTGGGGGCAGACCGGCAGGAGAGGAAGCCACCGGAGAGGGGACGAGCCGTGAGGGTCGGCGTTGAAAAGGTTCACCCCCAGCGCTTAGGGCGACGACGTCAGTAGTCCAGCAATGGCCATCTATATATAGGCGCTAAAGTTCTGAATGTTGTTAAGTGATACTTGTGTAATGGTGCATTTCCGCCGGAGAACAAGCCAAGACGCACGCCGGTGCCTGTAGGACTCTAGGTTAAGAAGACGTTGGACATTTTTGGTGTATAAGGTTAATTAAGGGGAGTTATTTAAGTCATGCTACGATGCTTACCAGAATTACTTGTTAGATGTTAAGTGTTATGAAAACATACCTGTCCTTGTAAACTGATGAGGTGGATTATCTATACAGATGTGGTAGAAGTGCCGTTGTAGGAGGAATATCCAGACGCCGGGCGGGACGGCTTAGAAGTTAAGTGTTATGAAAACATACCCGTCCCTGTAGACCGACAAGGTTGATTATATATGCAGATGTTGTAGAAGTGCCGTCGTAAGAGGAATGCCCAGGCGCCGGGGGGGACGGCTTAGAAGTTATGTGTTATGGAACATACCTGATGACATAGAGAGGCGAAATTCGATACCTGTAGAGGCTACATAGTCGATGTTCCTGTACCCTGTCATTGTTACCACGAGATTATTAAGATGATTGTTTATTGCTAGTATGGAGAAGAGGGACACCCAGGCCGCTAGGTCCTCTGGTGGTTGTGAGTAAGGTGGGAGGAGTGTAATGGAGACGGTTATACGAGTACGGCGGACTTGGACAGCAAGTCCGGCGTGAGATTCAGGTGTTAGTGCGCGAAGCCGACACCGGGGGCGCCCCGGAGGGTAGAAGCGGCCTTATTTGGAAAAGGGGAGGGGCGTGGCTTACGGTGTGACGTCACAGGTCTGGATGGTAGTATATAAGGAGGTGTGGAACGGAAGCCGGCGAAGGTAGTGAACTCGGAGTTCGACAGAGCAGATGTACGGGGGTGAGGCCGGTAGCCGAAAGCAGATCCGCCGGAGTGTGAGCAGTGTGGCCGTCCGCCGGAAGCGAGCTGGGTGACCCGATATATAGAGTTATAAGTGATGATAGATGTCCTAAGCCTAAGGGCAGGCCGGGGTGTGGCCTTTGAATAAACAATTACAGTAGTCTTCGAACCTTACTTGGCGTCAGCCTCATTTTATTACAATATTGTATATTTCATACGGGTTAATAGTAATACGGATCTCTTGTTATTAGTCATATTACTTGACATGATCCGATATATATTATATAAACACCAGATTGTCATAATTATCCTACATGACATATTTTTGTATAATAGTAATTATCTGGTACTAACATGGTTATTTGAATGCATGACGATGTGATATGTGTTTCTCTATTCATTTTTCAAGTGTATAAATTATAACGGTTACATATCAGAAAGGTTTCTAACATAGAACCTCTAACGGATTAAGCGTTTTTGAATCAAAATTATCATTAGATAGTATGGTTATGTTGAAAGTCTTTATCAAGACTATATAATTACTATGTTAATAATAATAACAAACTCACCAGGATATTATTATGTGGTTTAATTCAATACTTAACAGATCCGTTACAAATATCTGTTATCCATCCACATTGTCAAATTGTATCGACTATCCTATTTGTTCATTCGTAACTATTAATACTATCGAGTATGTCAAATACCTTGCATATGATACTTTAAATGATGTTGATGTTATATCTATGGTTATACCTCTATTATTAGGGTAAAGACATATTGTAATGTTATCCCTATATAATAATATAATAGTTATAACTCCTTCCTAATGTCTGGGGGAGTAGTGTAGAGGCATGGTATTATAACCATAGTTATGGGTACCGTCTGGCGTGGCGGGTGAGTCCAGTCGTTGGGTGTTCCTCAGGTTCCGGATAGGTGGCAGCACCGATCCGGGCCTGTGGGGACATCTGACGACAAACACCAAGGTCCGTATATAAAGACCGGGGCTCAGCCGCTACGGCAGAGGCCCTCCTGGCCTCTGACCATGTAACATCTTTGATTAACATTGGCTGCCCCTTTATCATCTTCCAGGTAGCCGTAAGTGTCTTAAGTAATAAAACATCCGTTGGCATACACTTGAATTACCGCCTTACTCCTTCTTTCCTGATCAGTAAGGCCCGAACCACCGAAATAGTAATATAAACCATTACAATTGGAAAATTTGGAGAAATATGAATGTGAATTGGTGGATTTAGAGGACTCTACTATGTCAATTGTGAATAATTTTTACCGATTTCCCCCCCCCCCCCCACAATTTCCTAGCATTGGAATACAGGTTAATTGACTAGCATTTTTAATAGTTCTGTTGATGGTTCACTTCACAGTCATATCAGAATGAGGAAAGGGGTGCCTCCAAAATCATTTTAAATGGTCTCAGGTAATATTGAGCACCACAGGAAAATACCATTCACTTATCAGTGTAATATCAATCATTATTACACGATTTCTGTGATTTTGGGTGCTTTTTCTGGATATTCTCGTTCTGATACCTGTCGATATTGCAGGCCATGAAGCATTCTGATATCCATGGATATCAGGCACCCAGTGCCTGTTATCCATGGATATCAGGCACACCTTACAAATATGGGAGAACTCTTTTAAAACCGTGCATCCCAAGCCAGGATTCGAACCAGGATCATCATATTTAAAAGCGAGAGTCTTACCTCTAGACCAAGCTGGCGATGGTGCAGAGAAGGTTAATAGTTGACGCCAGTCGGCCCAGCTTGATGAATTGTCATGAAACGCATAGGATTCTGAAGAATTTATACCATAACAGCTCACATGGTTAAAATCCATAGACGTAGAAATCCCATAGATGATATTAGTGTCCATATTAGTGTCCATTGCTTAATTTCAACGTAAAATCCAATTCCCCTGCAGTAAATACAGCCCGGCTAGCGATAGCCATGCCTTTTTCGCTTTGAGGCGCAGGGAGGGGTTATTATTATTATTGTAAATATGGCATTTCTAAAATTTGTTTTTCTTATGTCAGGGTCATGTAATTCAATGGTAGATCACTTTTTCTGTTTTTTCTTTAATAGATATGAGACAATGACCTTGATCTTCTAATAAAAAATGTAAGTCGATGAGGAGAAAGGTACCTCCCTGCGGGATTTTAGCACAGGGTATGCCCACTTGGGGAGCTACAATGGCCAGAAATGTGAGAAATAGGCCAAAAATTGTTCTTATATACGTTTTTACATCTATAGAAAAAGGTGGTTCCCTCAAAAGCATTCTATTTTCTTGTATTTTCTCTATAGGAGAGCCTTTTTGGAATGTAATGGAACATTTTAAAGCCAGAATGAGGCTTCAGTAAGCGTTCCCATATAGGTGTTTTATTTTAATTAGAAATCAATTGATAACACGATTCATTAGGATTTATATGCTGAAAAAAGATTTTGATACTATTTCCATATATCCAAAATTATTACCAAATGTATTGTAATGAATGTAAACATGTCATTATTGAACGGTTCGGTGGCCGCCACCGGATCGGAGCGGGAGTTGCACTGTCAGGCCACAAGGGGGCGCGCTGGGGGTGACGTCACAAGTCTGTGACGTCACACGCCAGTGACGTCGGTATAAAAGATGGTTTTCGGTGGCTGGAGGCCAGATGTGAGTAGAGCCTCGGTGGTGACTGATGTGCGATTCAAGCTCCGGTGTCCGGTGGCAGGTGGCGAACGACAGTTAAGGGGGTGGTCATCTCTGAGACTAAGCCAAGAATTGATGCAAGCGTTGTTACACATTAAGGCACATAAGAAATAAAGCCAGTCTTTAATTACACACTTTATTTGGGCATCAAGCGTCATTCTTGTTTATTACACTGGTGACAGTGGTGTTGTTTTCTTTACGAACCCGCGACATAACAAGAATGTCTACGAGTAGCCCGAAGGAGGTAGTGGATGAGAGGAGGGAGTTGGAAGAAATGTTAGGAGAAGGAAGGAGAGGTACTTTGGTAGAAGTGGTAGACGAAGAAGTCAGTATTAGGGTAAACAGGCCTCCGGGGGCGGTCCCCACCGAAACCACCGGAACCACCGAAGCAGACGACAAGTGGTGGCCACCAAGACTATCTGTAGGGAGGGGGATATTGCTGGAAGACGGTGTGGGCACTAGAGAAAGGGACTACAGAGAAGCTCCCCACGCTTTAAACGCATTTAGAGATGAGGCGGGGGAAATTATGATTAACCCATCCGGTGGGGCCTTCGGTGGTCCGTCCGGTAGTGCGTCCGGTGGGCCGGCCGGGGGCCCGTCCGGTGGCCAGGCCGGTGGAAAGCAGAGAGAAGCTAGAGGTCCTACCTATGCGAGGGGCACCTACCTTGATGATACGGAAGAGAGGGTCAGCCCCCCAGCCGATGATTCACGACTGCCTAGACCTCATCACATAAATGAGAAACCAATGGAGGGAGAAGTAGGGGACACCAGGCCTGTGACCAGTAACAGGGAGAGGAGCCTTAGTACTAATCGGACGGATAGCACCCCTCGAGGTGTTCGGGGGGAAACGGTTAGCAGGAATAGTGACGGGAGGCCGCATTCGCAGTCGAGTAGCACTCTTCTATATGAAACAACGAGGCCCGCACCTGACTCCTGGCCACAGGACCCGCAAATTACACTTGGCCCAGGGGGTGATTGCCGCACAAGGAAACCCATTGTGATGGCTGGCAAATACAATGGTTCCGGCGACTTGGAAGAGTTTCTTTCGCATTTCGATCTTTGTGTGATGGCCAACAGGTGGTCCTCGGTAGAGGCAGGTACCTTCTTGGGTATCAGCCTTGCAGGGGTAGCACGGCGCTTGCTAGCGTCAGCACAGCCGGCAGCACTGGGCGGCTTCGAGAAACTACGAGAGGCCCTCATTAACAGATTCCAGCCCCGCAGCCAAGTGGAATCGTATAAGGCACTCCTGCGAACAAGAGTGCGGAAACAGGGGAGGAGCTGCAGACTTTGTCAGAAGAAATACTGCGGTTGGTTAGGTTGGCATACCCAAATGCGGATGCTGTCATGGTGGACGGGATGGCGAAGGATCGCTTTGTCGAGTGTCTCGATGACACGGAACTCCGCCAATGGATATATCAGGGTGAAACCCCAACTCTCCTCAAAGCCATGGAGAGAGGAGTGCGAGCCGAGGCTTACCTGAAGGCCGAACGCGCAAAAGTGTCCAAGATAAGATCGTCCAGCAAAACTATGGCGGAAGAAATGTCAGAACTCAAGGAGGTTATTTCCGACATGCGGTTAAGGTTGAGCGCGCAGCCCGCTGTCGATCAGGCCACTCCCAGAGGCGGTAAGGGGCGCCAATGCTTCGAGTGCGGCTCGACGGACCATTTCAAGAAAAGTTGCCCCACTTGGTTAAAGAGAGTCGAGGCTGCCAAGCAGAGAGAAGCCCAGATGAAACCCTCGGAAAACTAGACGGGGTTTCTCCTTCCAGCCGAGGAGAAACCCGGGCGGCAGGGGCGAATAGAGAATGGCTGGGCAAAAGAGAGAGGAAAGGTAACGGCTTGGAGGTGGAGGGCGTCTTATGGGGAAGGACAGTGAACCTTGTGGTGGACACGGGAGCGACCAGCAACCTCCTGTCCACGGCGTGGTGGAGAGATGCTGGTTCGCCTGGAGAGCTTCAACCTATAAGCAGCACCTTCCATACGGCCGACGGGAAACCCCTTGACGTGGTGGGAAAGATTACCACGGTGCTGCAGTGTGGAGCTAGGAAAAGACTTGCATCCTTTGTAGTGGCAGACATTTCCACTCCCGGGCTGTTAGGTGCAGAGTTTCTATGGCAGACAAGGGCTACGGTTGATCTGGCAAGGGAACTACTCGTGTGGCCGGAGGAAGAGTCAGTCGGCGTGTGCAGGCTGGTGAGTAAAGCCACTGAGGTGGTGGTGGGCCGGACAGAAAGGGTGATCATAGCCTCGCTACCGTGCCACACTATCACGGCTAACATGGTAGTCGAAGGGATAAGCGAGGTGGAGAACGCACGCGGCATCCGCATAGGCCGTACATTAGTGGTGCCCATTAACGGAGAGGTCCCACTCCTGGTGTGCAACCCAGGTCCGGATGCGGTCAAGATCTATAAAGACATGCACGTCGCAAACGCTGAGGTATTAGGGGAGGAACTAGGCTCCTGCCGCATGGTATGAGAAGAAACTTCTTCCGCGGAGTGTGCTCCTGGATCGGTGACTAATCTCATCCTTTCGTTATTAGGTTGGACAGAGGTAGAGATTGACCCCGAGTGGGTGGCCCTGATAGAGAGGAACAGGCATGTATTCCAGGACGGGGACGGGGATCTTGGTCGTACAGACCTAGTAACACACGCCATTGACACGGGCAGCGCATTACCTATTAAAATGGCTCCCCGAAGGTTAGCCCCTCATCGTCGGGCCGTGGTGGATCAGGAGGTAGAAGAGATGCTGAGGAAGGGAGTCATAGAACCGGCGAGCGGACCCTGGGCCAGTCCGGTGGTCCTAGTTAAAAAAAAGGACGGTCGGGTGCGCTTTTGTGTCGACTATCGCAAGTTGAACGCTGTCACCGTCAAGGACGCGTACCCGTTACCTCGCATCGACGACTCCCTCGACTCCATGGCCGGGGCCTGCTGGTTCAGCACGCTGGACTTAGCCTCGGGTAATTGGCAAGTAGCTATGGACGAGTCGGCGAAACCAAAGACCGCGTTCGTCACGCATCACGGTCTGTTTCAGTTTCGCGTCATGCCCTTCGGACTGTGCAATGCCCCGGGCACGTTCGAACGGCTAATGGAGATTATCATGCGAGGCCTCCAATGGACCACTTGCCTGGTCTATTTGGATGACATTATAGTTTTCTCCGAGACGCTGGAAGAACATGCCAAGCGGCTGGAGACAGTCTTGAAGAGGTTGGGAGATGCTGGGCTGAAAATTAAAGCATCCAAGTGTCAGTTGGTTCGCCAGCAAGTTAACTTCCTAGGTCACCGAATAGACAGACAAGGAATCTGGACGGATCCTGATAAGATAGAAGCGGTGAAGGGATGGCCAACTCCGACCACGGTCACGGAAGTGCGGTCCTTCTTGGGCTTATGCGGATATTACCGTAGCTTCGTTCCAGGATTCGCAGCAATCGCACGTCCCCTGTCAGAGCTGACCGAGAAGAATAAAAGATTCACTTGGAATAGGGCCTGTGCAGAGGCATTCACGATTCTTAAAGAGAAGCTGGTAGAAGCGCCCGTCCTCGCTTACCCCCTGCGAGAGGGCAGGCTCCTGGTAGACACCGATGCTAGCGATTTCGGGCTGGGTGCAGTGCTGTCCCAGTTGCAGGAAGGGAGAGAGCGACCGCTAGCCTACGCTAGTCAAACCCTGAGTAGATGCGAGCGTAATTATTGCGTAACCAGGAGAGAGTTGCTGGCCGTGGTGTTTGCGGTCATGAAATTTCGCCACTACCTCGTGGGCCGCCCCGTCAGGATCCGCACGGACCACGCCGCTTTGAAGTGGTTGGCTAGTTTCAGGGAGCCGGAGGGTCAGGTGGCCCGATGGCTGCAACTGCTAGAGACCTTTGACCATGTAATCGAGCACGGACCTGGCCGCTTCCATGGGAATGCGGACGGGCTGTCAAGACGACCATGCTCCCAGTGCGGCATGGATCCCCCGGGCGGGTCTCCTTTGTTTGATGACCAGGCGGAATGCCGGGCGGTAACCAGGAGTCAGACGCTGGGAGAGGAAAGTGTGATGGGGAAGGGGTCGCCGGAGGCCGCCAGGGAGGAAGGGGAAGATAGGGGATGCCCTTCGCCAGTGGAGGATCGCTGGAGGAGAGCCCAGCAAGAAGATCCCGCCCTGAGTAAGATATATCGTTGGGTAGAGAAAGGCAAAACCCCTATGGGGATGGAGCTGGCGGGAGAGCCGTACGTGGTCCGGTCCCTGGGGGAACAGTTGCCATGGTTGCGTGTATCCTCAGGGATCCTCACCAGACTGTGGTGGGAACCAGGCGGCAGGTCATTGGAACAAGTGGTGGTCCCGGACAACATGGTGGACGGGGTGTTAGCGGAGATACATGGGTCGCCGCTCTCACTTTGGGAGAGCTAAGAGCATGCGCCGAGTGCAACAAACCTACTATTGGCCAAATTACAGGCGGGACGTGGTGAGGTGGTGTCCTCAGTGCCTGAGTAGGAAATCGGCTCCGCACCCGTCCCGCTCTGCTATGAAGAATCTTCCCGTGTCCCTCCCGTTGGAGCGTATGGCTATGGACATCTTGGGCCCATTGCTGAGGACAGAACGCGGCAGTCGCTATATCCTAATTGTCATGGACTATTTCACCCGCTGGGCCGAGGCGATCTGCCTTCCGGACCAGGAGGCGGGTACCGTGGCGCGAGCTTACGTGACGGAGGTAGTGTGCCGGTTAGGACCCCCGGGGGCCATTCATACTGATCAGGGCCGGAACTTCCAGGCCATGATGTTCCAGGAGGTGCATAGGCTACTCGGCGTAGTTCAAACCCGCACCTGCCCTTACAACCCTAAGTCGGACGGGCTTGTGGAGCGGTGTAACCGCACGGTAGAAGCTATGCTGAGCATGACTGTCGATTCTCATCACTGAGATTGGGACTTACAATTACCTTTCGTGATGGCAGCGTACCGGTCTTCTGCACAAGCATCGACCAATCAGACGCCGAATTTCTTGATGATGGGGCGGGAGACGTTACTGCCGGGGAACCTCATGTATCCGGATCCTGACCAGAAAGTGTCGTCATCCGCCGACTACCAGACGTTTGCAGCTGAGATGCAATTTCGGATGGCGCGGGGCCACGCCTATGCGTTGAAGCACATGGGGGAGGCTGTTCGTCGGCAAGAGAGAAATTATTCAACACGGGTGAGAGGGGAAGAGTTGGCTGTGGGGGACACTGTATACTATATGGTACCCAAAAAAGAAATGGGCAAAAGTCCTAAATTTATGCGTCCGTGGTCTGGCCCATGGACAATCATCCGTGCCCTAGGGGGCCCCGTATGGGAGATCCGGATGGGCAAGAAAACCCGGATTGTCCACTACGATCTTCTGAAAAAGACACAATATCCCCGGGAGGAGCAAGCAGAAGTGGAAGGGGTGGTTCGAGTGGTGAGGCCTCCGCCGCCAAGGTGGGCACCGGTGGCGCCCCCCAGGGCCACGGCGGTGGACCCACCACCGGAGCGCCATCTGTCGTCTTCGGCGGACTCCCCGCCACATCCGGGTCTTGCGACGGTTGCCAAGGTAACTCCCGCCGGGGTGGGTACCACCGGGATGAGTGAAGGGTTCATGGAAGGCGTAGAAGAGCTTGTTGGGCGAGGAAAACGGCTGCAGGCATCCTTTCTGCACTGGAACCTGTTGAAAAGAGAAGAAAATAACAGTGAGACAATTTATCAGCCTGAAGAAAGGAGAGAGGGGACTCACCTGTCGGTGGGAGTCGTCTGCCGGGCAGCTGCACACCGGCCACCGGCCGGCCACGGGAAAGCCTGTGAGAGAGTGGGAAAGAAAGGTTGTCTTGAGAGAAAAATCGGCTTATCAAAGAGTAGAGAAGGCAAGAGAAAGAGAGGGAGCTGGTTCATAGCGGAGTCGAAAGAAAAGTTTACGGCCGTGGTGGGGACCTGGGGGAAACTTACCTCAAGAAGGGATAATTGTTCCAAAGGCTGCACACGGCTGGAAAATTAAAAGTGAAATGGACGTACAGGCCATCTTCACGGCCAAAAACCGGAGATGGGCGGAGCAAGAGGGGAGGCGGGAAAATCTAGCCACCGGAGAGAGCCACCGGCCACCGGGCGCCAAGCACAGGAAGCTCACCGTGGCCTAGTTAGCGCCGCTGACCGGGAAGCCAGATCGCTAGGCTTGTTATGGTCCACCCGAGAGGAGACAATGAAGAAGTCACCGGTAGCACTGCCCTGCGAGGTGTGTGGGAGGGAATTCTGGCGAAAGGACACCAGGGCCAGACATGTACGGGAGCAACATGCGGGAGAGGGGCCGGGGTGGATTTGCCCGGAGTTGGCCTGTACGTTTCAGGCGAAGAAGGGCCGGTGGGACGACCTCCAGGGCCACATGGCCACCCAGCATCCGGGCCACGCCTGGCTTCACCTGAAAGCGGCGGAGAGGCCACCGACTGTTACTATACAGTATAAGTCGGTGGGGACCACTCCCACCGAGTCACCAGCCACCGGGTCACCGGCCACCGAGTCACCGGCCACCGGAGGAGCAGCCACCAGGCTTAGCACGAGGGAGGGAGACTGGCCCGCCCGGGACCAGCCGGCGCACGGGAAGCATGGGAGGCCATCGGAAAGGAGAAGAGAGTGAGGGTTCCTCGGAGGACCCCGACTCCCCCAGCCGTCCTACCCGGCGCAGTTCCCGGAAGGCCGCTCACGTGGCCTCGGAAAGGATGGTGGCCGGCGCGCAGAAGGAGGGAGAGGAGGCGTCACCGGTCCTTGCAGGGGGAGCCTCACCCGCCCCGAGCACCCCACGCCGCTCTCCGCGACGCCCTCAACGGTCCCGGCTGAGGAGCGTGGTCCGGCCCGTTACCCCGCGGAAGGAGCGCAGCAGGTCCCCTCTTCAGGCCTCGCACCAGGAGGAGCACAGCGGGTCCCCCCTTCCGTCCTCACACCAGGAGGAGGCACCGACAGAGGGGGCACTCAAAAGGAAGGTCGACTCCGTAACGGCTGGCCCTACGGAACCGTGGGATGCCCACCCCCCGAGCATCGAGCTGGAGACGGGGGAGGTCTCAGAGACGGGACAAGCCCCCCCGCCAAAGTCTTCAGGACGATGGTGAGCGAAGCAGCGGAGCCTGCACCTGGGACAGAGGAGACGGCGCCACCAATGGGAGGGGAAGGCGACCATACCCCGGGTTCGTCTCACTCCCAGGAGGATCACGAGGCGGCCCGTATCCTGGCTGAACAACTGGGAGCTACGACGGAGGTGCTGGACCTGGTGGCAGACGAGGTGTTGGAGCGGGTGGTGACGGCCCCCTCGGCACGCGGGGACGGCGACCCCATGCTCCTGCAATCCCTGTTGGTAGGGGAAGGGGGGGAGCTAGTTCCGCCCGAGGTGAGCCAGGGTCTGCTGCAGCGCACCAGTCGGATGGCCGACGAGATGGCAGCGGTGGTACGCCTCCAGTACCAGAAGCAGCTCATAGCTCGGGCCATCAAGGAGAAGAGGTGGGTGGCAGCCACGGGGGAGGAAGTGGCTATTCAAGGGTCCCCCCTGTTTGGGGATTGTGTGTCGCAGGGGGAAGGAGGCAAGGATGAAGAAGCCCTTCCCGAGTCGGTGGAGCAACCAACAGGAGGGACCCCGGCAAAGACCCTGCAGACGGAGCAGGTCCGGATGATCCTGTGCTCTTCCTCTCCATCCATTCCGCCTCATGTGTCCGACAACAATACCCCCACTACGGGCAAGTCGTTGGAGGGCCTCATCGCCTCGCGTGTGGAGGAGGACCAGCTGGAGGAGGAGGTCTTGGACTGGGAGGAGGAGGAGGAAGAGGAGGAGAGAGGGGAAGACCTGGTGACCTATCAGTCGGTCACCTTCTCGACGGAGTCAGAAGAGGGAGGGGAGAGCCCCTCACAGCTGGTCAAGGACTGCCGGGTGGTCCTGAGGCGGGACGAGGCAGAGCGACACCTGGCTGAGACGGAAGTGCAGGAGACGAGGACGGTGTCGATGGGAGGTCCGCTGGTAACACCCTCCGCCGTCGAGCCTACCGAAACTCAGTACATTGAGCCCCGGGAGCCCCCTACGGCAGAAGCGACCCCACCCGGTGAGATCGAAGGGAAAGGGAAAGCTGGTGCCTGAGGCGGTAAGGCCAAGAACCGCAAGGAGAAAAGTGGAAGGGATGAGGCGAGCGGTAGCGGGACAGCCGAGAAGGCGGAGCGTGGGAAGAAGAAAGAAAGAGATAGAAAAAGCAAAGATGACCAAGAGAGGGAGAGAAAAGACAAAGAGAAGAAGGATCGTGAAAAGAAGGACAAGGAGGAAAGAGACAAAAAGGAACGGGAGAGAAAGGATAAAGAGGATAGGGACCGGAAAGAGAAGGAGAAGAAAGATCGAGAGAGGAAGGAGGAGACAGATAAGGGGGACAAGGAGAAGAGAGAGAAGGAGGATAAAGCAAAGAAGGACAAAGAAAAGAGAGATAAAGAGGAGAAAGATGAGAAGGAGCGTGAGAAGCGAGACAAGGAAGAGAGGGAGCGGAAAGAGAGAGAGAAGAAGGAAAGGGAGGATAAGGAGAGAAAGGAGGACCGAGAAAAGAGAGACCGCGAAAGGAAAGAGAGGGAGGACAGAGATAAAAAAGAGAAAGAGAAGAAGGAGCGCGAGAAGCGAGACAGGGAAGAGAGAGAGCGGAAAGAGAGAGAGAGGAAGGAAAGGGAAGATAAAGAGAGAAAGGAGGACAGAGAAAAGAGAGACCGCGAGAGGAAAGAGAGGGAGGACAGAGATAAAGAGGAGAAAGATAGGAAGGAGCGCGAGAAGCGAGACAAAGAAGAGAGAGAGCGGAAAGAGAGGGAGAAGAAGGAAAGGGAAGATAAAGAGAGAAAGGAGGACAGAGAAAAGAGAGACCGCGAAAGGAAAGAGAGGGAGGACAAAGAAAAGAGAGATAAGAAAGAGTGGGAGGAGCGTAACGCTAGAGAGAAGAGAGAGACGAGAGAGATAAGAGGGAGAGAGACGAACGGCACAGAGAAGAGTGGGAAAGATGGGATAGAAGAGAGAGAGAGCGACGAGAGGAGGAAAGCAGGAGGGATTATGCAGAGTACTGTAGAAGAAGAGATGCGGCCGAACGAGCGAGGTTCCGAGGGGGACAGAGCTCTGTACGGGGGGAGTGGTCTGAAGAGTGGGGGGAGCCAGTCCCGGAGGGGGAGGTCCCAGCGCCACCTCGGGCCGAAAACGTGGACCCGCTGCACGGTCGACCACTATGGATGAGTGACACCAGGGAATGGATCTCCTGGAAGAGAGTGGAGCACCCAGACCGGCTCCAGAAATGGGCCTCAGGGTTGGCGCCGTCGCCTGACCTCGGTGAGGAGTACGAACCAGTGGGAGGGCGAGCCCATGGCTGGGTGGAGCTGGTGGGGCGGGGGATGGTGCAAACTCATTACTACGCTACCACCATCCAGCGCTACGTCCCTCCACAGGAGATGGCACCTCCCCCGCTGCCACCACCGCCACCTCCAGGGGCTGTTGGGAATACACCCCTTCCTCGACGGCGCCCGGCGACGAGCCATCACCCGACATACCAGTCGGCATCCCACTACCAGCCTGGGCCGGCCGCACACACACACCCACCACCACCTCCGCAGTACCAGGGGACAAGGGGACAGCCAGCCCCCGCCAGAGACAACTATGGCACGTCTGGAGGGCACGCGATAGCCCCTAGCGGTGCCAGGGGTCAGGGTGAACCGCAGCCGGGAACCTCCTCAGGGAGAGTGGGCTCCTCCACTTCCACCCAGCCCGATATCGCAGAGAGGATCAGACTGATGATTCTGGAGGAGGCCCAAAGGGGTGGCAGACCAGATGGCCGAGACAACTGTTGAGGCGGGACCGGAGATGGCGGGCAGTGGCGTGGTGGAGGCCCTCCCAGGAGGACCGGAGGGGGGTGAGTCGGAGCGGCGTCAGCAGAGCCTGGAGGGGAGCGTAGGGCTGAGGAGGAGGGCGTCGTTAGTAGGAGGGGGGGGAGGGAGTATCGGTGGGGGATTGAGTACTTACTGAGAAACCTCTCTCTCTCATCCTCTCTGAACCCGGTCGCACGAGCAGCCCGGGAGCGGACGTTCCAGCAGAGGGCGGTGGATAAGGCAAGGAAGGGAAGAGAGCCGTCGGAACACCCAGGACGACTGGGGGGGGGACCTCCACCGTTTTACAGCGCCCATCTAGACCTGTCCATAATGTTGTCTGCAGTATCATGTATATAAGTGTAAATTTACCTAAGCACGTTATAAAATAAGACCGTAAAAGTAGACAAGGGGCCACTGTAGGCTATTCCTTTATTTTCTTAATAGAAATTCAGTTAGGGATATCGGGATGCTAGTATCTCTCTTATTGAAGGCCCATTGTTGGTTAGCCTTGGTATAAACAGTTAAAAAGGGAAAATGACCTTAGGACTATTAAAATTTTGATAATTACAGTATAAAGTAAGAAGGGAGGGATGTAATGAATGTAAACATGTCATTATTGAACGGTTCGGTGGCCGCCACAAGGGGGCGCGCTGGGGGTGACGTCACAAGTCTGTGACGTCACACGCCAGTGACGTCGGTATAAAAGATGGTTTTCGGTGGCTGGAGGCCAGATGTGAGTAGAGCCTCGGTGGTGACTGATGTGCGATTCAAGCTCCGGTGTCCGGTGGCAGGTGGCGAACGACAGTTAAGGGGGTGGTCATCTCTGAGACTAAGCCAAGCATTGATGCAAGCGTTGTTACACATTAAGGCACATAAGAAATAAAGCCAGTCTTTAATTACACACTTTATTTGGGCATCAAGCGTCATTCTTGTTTATTACAGTATGAACAAGGTTGGTGATTTCTTAATTATCTAACGATTTGGCTTGGACAGTGCTTTTTTGGTTATAACCCTGGTGCATTATCAGGCCATAACCCTACTCTAACACCTTCTGGACAGCTTCAAGAAGCCTTTGGTTAGAGTCTGGATATGTTAATAAATTGGAGAAGTATACAATGTCAACCTCGCCATACATTTCCAGTTAAAACCGTTCAGGGTTCTATGGGGAATCATTCCCCGGCCGCTGTGGCAAGAGTCAGACTCACTGTCCACTATACCAAGCCGAGCGGTACTAGAAGCCAATGTACATGAAGTATTTGAAAAACCAGTCTGACATACCTGATGTTTGCACACCTCATTAGCATAGAATCCAATAGTGGCAGGTGGAGTTATTAACAGGGAAACATCCTAAGATATCCTAGATGAACATGCCATGCCTAAATTCTCCATATTGTTCGAATATTGAACCCATAAACCCACTCGTGCTGTCTCCTAACATTGATTAAACACTAATTGTTAATTGATGATTTGCATCATTAGGGAGTGGTCATTTTTTAACAACAGGGGGGTCTGAAATTTTTTCGTCCCCCCCTTTTATTCTATAGTCACGAGCGGGCTTTTTCTCTCAAAAGGGGTGAAAATATTTTTGTCCCCCCTTAGAGGGTCTGAAATTTTTTTGTCCCCCCCCAAACCCACCAACCCCCCCCCCCCGTTGTTAAAAAATGACCACTCCCTTATACACATTAGATGCATGATACACTTAAAACAATGATAATTACATCACCCCATGCTATTAAAGCAATATCTCCAAGACTAAAGGTATTATCTGCAAGTGTTATACCTCATTTTAAAGCTCATGACTTCAATTTTGAATGTCATATTTTACATTGGAGGGCCCTTTCTCCTCATCATCCCATGCTATTAAAGCAATATCTCCAAGACTAAAGGTATTATCTGCAGGTGTTTTACCTCATTTTAAAGCTCATGACTATAATTTTGAATGTCATATTTTACATTGGAGGGCCCTTTCTCCTCATCTGTTCACAAATATCTGATTTGATAAAAGTTACGGTAGTCAAATATAAGAACACAGGGTAATATCGTGCACATGCTTTACACGTTTGAAGGTATCCGGGGTGGGGCTCGGGGGGGGGGCACAAAATATGAGTTAGGGCCTAATTCAATATTTCATTTATGGGACAAAAAACCCTTAAAAGTTTTCAAGTTTTTCCTCCTTTGTAGAGACACACAAAGAATATGCACGATGCCACCATTCACGGAAATGCCTCATTTTACCCTAAGTCTATTTTGTCTACATTTTTGTGTAGGGGAAAGTTCCCTGATTTGGACAGGCTCCTGAATTGAACCACCCTTGTTTCTGCTCGTGGCAGAAATAGGAACTAGATTCCAATGCTGCCATATCTTTTGTCAATATCTCCAAAGTTCCCAACAACTCCCAAAAACATCATCTTTGAGAAGAATGTAAATCTACCTTAATTGGACCACCTTTCAAGAGTTACACTATCAGGTCCGATCCAGGTTCCTAAATTGGACTGCTATGTGTGAGCCTATTTTCATAAATTGGACCAAGGTGTAACCTATTTCTTACTCCATCACAAAGCAAATTCACATGGTATTGATGGAAATAGAAAATTCTCATAAAAAATCATAATCAAAATAGAAACATGATATACATTTATGGGGTCAGAAAATTTAAACATTTTTGAGAACAAAGGTTCTTAAATTCTTAAAGCAAGAATTCAAGATACATCATTGAGATTATTCAGATTTTGGTTGGTAACAATTTTCAATATTCAATAGATGTCATAATGGGATATGAGGCACTCTGTATAAACAATAGGATAACCACTACAAAACAGCAAAAAGAGGGATATGCATGGTAAATTACAATAGTGACACAGGTGCAGATATACTGCAGTGAACGGACACACCGTGGTAGTTAGTTGTGGACATGGCACAGGAGGTGCACGGACACTACATGGCAATTGGACGCGGACACACATGGCAGTTGGGTGTGGACAAGTGCGAGGACACATCATGGCAGTGGAGCGCAGACATAATCCGATGCATGCCCTCAACGTGGCAGGTGGGCACAGACACAATGCAGTGTTCGGACACAATGTCGCAGGTGGGTGCATGGACATAATGCGGCACAAAAAAAATGTTACCCCATTTTATTCTTTGGCCCAGTAACATGTGGGCTTGGGTGGACTTTTTTTTACCCCCCCCCCCCCGAGGTGTCTGATTTTTTTTTACCTACCAAAACAGCTCAATTTAGTCCATTTTATTTTAGTGTTGCCTCCCAGAGTGGTTTCCTACAGATTTCAAGGCAGGAAAAGAATGTGAAAAATAAAATAATTAAAAAAATTTTGAATTAATTACATTTATTCCAACTTTTTATCTTCGGAGGGGGTGACGAAGGGGGTTTATAGAGTGCTCAAATTCAAAAACGAATGTGATATTCTTGTTTCCAATGATTAGTACCATATTTTAATAATGAAAACCTACAAAAGAGGTCTCCTTGAGATGATCTTTACTTCTAAGTGTAAAGTGGCTGTATACAGCTAGTACCCTAGACATGAGAGCTAAAGGGCCTTTTACCCAAAAGGGCGTCTTTCCCTTCCTACCCTAGGCAGGATGAGAAGCTGATGGTTGGGCCAACTTACCAGTATTGCCAATGTCTCTGTGTTACCTGCATGGGTCCCTAAGGGAGTGGTCATTTTTTAAATTTTTAACCTCAGGGGAGAGGGACCCGATTTGGGAAGGGGCAAAAGAATTCAGAAACGTCTTTGCGGGAGGGGGACAAAATTAGCACCCCTTTTTAGGGAGTAGGCTACAGTAGCGGAAAGTTGCCTAATTTGGACCCACTCAGAACTTTTTCCTGTCCAGTGATTATTTCTATGAATTTGAATGTAAAATTTATACACTTTGTGAGGGTACCTTATAGCTTTCTGGTGATAGGATAAAAATCTAGGATTTTGAATTTCTCTAGTCCGGGCATGCAATAAAAAATTAGAGCATAATGCACCAATTTAGGCACCTGGTTGCCTAATTTGGACCAGTTGGTATCCTAAATTGGACCAATTAAAATTATTGTTCTCTATTTTCTTATACTTTCATTATATTGAATAATAGGGGAAACTGGGGGAAGACAGGACACCGGGGAAGAAGGGCCATTTCATATAGATCTCAATATTTTTCCTTAACAATTTAACATGAGCCAGCTTGGTGTTACAATAATGGGTAGGTATCCCGCTTTATATCACAGTATCTATTAAGTTGTGTGACGGGTCTTTATGGTGACAGGGAATGACCGATCATATGATATACCTTAATAATACAGGACAATGCATTAGCTATGGGAATTTGTATGGGCAAGGCCCTTTATAATATTTAAAAGCCAATTTGAGCAATTTCCAAATCAAAACCTTCCTGACAATGATAGACTTGAGCATCCACTACTTTTTTCAAGACAAAGATAAAATCTTCTCATTTTCAGGATTTTGTAAGATTTTTATGCAGTGGGTATTGCTGTGGCAGCCATTTTGGAAAATGGCCAGCACAGCTATAACCATAATGAATTGAATTTCAGAAATTCATGAATTCAACCAGATCTCAGGTGCATTTTGTTGGATATTATCATATAATAGCTCAAATGAAAGGTCTTTGTGAGAACTATCTAATATATGAGGTTTTAGGCATACCATAGTAACCTGGTTACCATAGCAACCATTTAAACACTAATTTTTTGTCAAATTCTGCTTAGATTGGAATATTTGTCCAATGATGATCAGCACATAGTGTCAAATGAAGGAACTAAATATCTATATAATGTATTAGGCTAGTTGAAATCAATGCATATTTTGTTAAAACATATCAAAGGAATTTAGTTCAAACGGTTCATATTTTGCTCAGAGAAAATATGACCCCTTTGAATGAAAAATTTCTCTCCCGTCCTGTTTTCCCAACAGAAGTGTCCTGTATTACCCCAGGTAACACACAGAAATTGGCAGACGTTGGCCTGATGCGTCGGGCCAACGTAGGGCCAATGTTGGCTACCCATTGGGGCGATGTAGGCCCGATGGCCAATCAATGGCGAACCAAATGCCAACATTGGGCCAATGTTGGCAATACATCATCAAAAGTGTCCGACATTTTACTGATGCTTATGTGTGCTGACCGAAAGCCAATGTTGGCATTTGGTTGGCACTGTTGGGCCTACGTAGGCAGGATGGGCAGCCAGTGCAAAGCCTATGGTTGGGCCAACGTAGGCCCAAAGTTATGCCAATGTCTCTATGCTACCTGGGACCCTGCATTTACAAGAAGTGTGGGGTAATACAGGACAATTTCAAGTGCTCATTATCACCAATCAAGTGCATAGCCCATTATCACCAATCAAGTGAATATCAGGATTTTGATTCTTATTAATGATGTACTGGTACTTTGCCGTGCCAGGGCCCCTTTAAGTAAGCAGTGACGCATATAAAATCAAGAGGTCCAAAAAATATTTTTCACAGAAAATAGGCCTATGCATAAAATTACATTTTTGGAAGTTATAAGGAACTTTAGTGATATTGACCAAAAATCGGCAGCATTAGAACCTAGTTCCTATTACTGCCACTAGGGGAAACAATTAAGATTAAGGGTACATGGTCCAATTTAGGAGCCGGTCCAGTTGATGGGTTTGCGCAAAAAAATGTTGGCCCTGAAAATCGTCCCTTTTAAAGGGGGGCTAGCACGGCAAATTTCAACATGGGTACCGATTCAAAGATTGTGTACAAATTCGCGGGTATCAGCTAAAAAATTTAAACACCCTGATTGGTCAAGGGGTGGTCACGTGACTTGCCAACGCAGGTACGTCTTATCCGTGCTAGCTACCCTTTAAAGGGGGGCTGGCATGGAAAATTAACAACATGGGTACCGATTCAAACAGCGATCATAAAATCGCGGGAACTAGCGGAAAAATCGCGATGCCCTGATTGGTCAAGGGGTGATCACATGACTTTTTAATGCTGGCATGCATTACCATGCCAGGGCCCCTTTAACCTATACTTAGTAATGCACAATGAAAACAGGTAAAATTATTTTGACCCTCCCTGGTCAAGGGTAGCTTAGAAATCTAAACTCTCATCTCTGTACCGCCGTGAGAGTTTAGAAAATCTTATGTTTGCCTGTGGGTGCCCACTTGGCAAAAAACGTTTTTAAACGTTGTTTTAACCAATTTTCAACCAAATAACCAATAAGGAAACCAATAAAAACGTTTTTTTAACGTAAAAAAAAACGTTTTTATGCCAAGTGGGTGGCTGCCTGTGTATCTGCTCAAAGACCACACTTTTTCGGCCATACTTACAATTTCTTAAAATTTTGAAGATCCCTGTAAGGGGAAATATGTTAGCTATGCACTCATCGATTTTTGAAACCGGGGCTTATGATAAATATTCTAGAGCAGATTTCCTGGACACACCTCTTGTCATTCTGCCATCTCCCAGTCTCAGCGGGAAAATGGTGGAGGTATTTATAGACCTGAAAGTAGGTTGGAACTGTAGTGTCTTAGTGGGGAACTCTCTGCTTTCATCCCACCACACTAGAGATTTCCTCACCCACATCACAACATCCGGTTTTTTAAACTCTCACGGCGGTACAGAGATGAGAGTTTAGATTTCTAAGCTAGGTCAAGGGGTATGGGTGTGGACCACTAAATTTGACATGGTGACATGGCAATTTCTTAAAATCGACATGTGACATGAGAGGTTCTTAGAGGTGACATGGGACATGGGGATTTAAGTGACATGTGACATAACCATTTCTTAAAATCGACATGTGACATGAGAGGTTCTTAGAGGTGACATGGGACATGGGGATTTAAGTGACATGTGACATAACCATTTCTTAGAATTGACATGTGACATGGGGGACCCCCCATCCACACCCCCAGGGGTGAAAAAAATTCTCAAAACCCTGCCCCCGTCAAACCCACCAGCACCCCCCCCCCCAGTTGTTAAAAAATTAGTGGTCATTATTTATCAACGGGGGGGGGGGGGGATTGAGGGGCGTACAAAACTTCAGACCCCTCCTGAGTGGGGGGGGGGGCGTAAAACGTTGACCCATCTAGAGGGGGACGTAAAAATATTACCCTATTTTTGGGGGCATCAAAAAATGTTGACTGCCGCTGAAGGAAAATCTTTTTGGTGTGAAAAATCTATCCTCCCTCCCCAGTAAAAAATGACCACTCCCTTCGACGTGCGTCGTGATGCACAGGGAGGCGTGGTCGCCGCCCAAAACTCAGGAGTAGGACAACTTACAATGCCTTTTAAAGTTATGGTGCAGGGTGTGACGTCACAAGCTCTGTGTTACATCATAAGGTTGTATGCTGGCCCCAAATCACCCTTGGGTACAGAGTCTTAAGAAGATTGTGGTAAAGCTTGGTATTGACCATGTCTGGAATCAGGACATGGTTTCCCATCATATGTTGTGGGGTTTAAGGTAAACAAATTAACATGGCCAAAAAAACATTAATAAAAATCATAAATATAGCAAATAAATGCAAGCAAGGGGTGAAAATACATTTAAAAACATTCTGTCGATTCACAATTTCGATTTCATGTCTCAAACTGAAGTTTTTGGTGCATCATGACGAGTTTGTTTATGTTTGCATATACATGAATTGATAGAGAGTGGATCAGTCCACTCATAGAGGTCATGGTACAGGAGGGGTGGCAGGTTGTTCCACCGGATAACATATGTACAGATTCCTGTGTAGTAGGGGGCGGGGGGTTGCTCACCAGGGCTGCATTCATGCACCATGATGACCAATGGGCATGGTGCTTTAATGCACTGTCTTTTTTATATGGGCTACCATCAACATCTGCTCTTGCGTGCCTGATAATTTTATCAACGTAGTGGGGGTGGAAATAATACCCCCCCTCCACCCCACTATATATGTATGTACCAGAGTGCGAACAACTACATTTGTGGGCTCAGAGTCCCAGCGCCGAAGGCGCTGGTAGGAGTGTAAAGGCGTAAACGATCATTCTCTGACGCAAGTCTCACTCACACTGACTCGCCTTGTTGACGAGCAGCGAGAGAGATATGCCGCAGCCTATGTAGTATCGGTTACTTTTTTTGGTTTTCACGTAATATTTACTGAGGGCTTGAAACTAAACAGTGTCGACTGTTCAGGAACCACGCGGACTAAACCACATGTGCGGCCTGTCCTGCCAACGTGAGAAAATGGCGGCAACTAGCTGAGCCGTGACCTCTGACCTCCGACCCACGGAACTACACGAGAGCTGCCGGAGATTGCCGAAGGTGTCTCCTCGCAGACTCCAGTCAGGTAGCCATATTGAAAATTATGTGAAAAATCTGTACTCATCTGATCCCTTAAAATGCCCACAGACACTATTTAAGCTGTAAGTATGAAACCTTATTATATCTGCTCCTGATTCGAGCAATTATTTTTGTATTTCGTAGGAGAAAAAGCTTGGCGACAAGCTTCGAAAGGGGTCCTTACCCAGGACTCTATTCCTCCCTTGACCCTGCAATGAGCCAAGTACCGAGAAAACCTCCATCGGTATCTCCGCCAGTGCAAGTACAGACGCAACAACAAGCCCGGGGACCGCAACAGTATCCTTTCTCGGGGCATATACCAGGAAATCATTCGTTTTGTCCATAAATTTTATTTCAAAATCAGTCAAAACTCAAACGGCCCCTCCCCACAGAGAAGCCCGCCTAGGCTCCGGCCGCATCGGTTTGTGTTCATTCGGTGCTCACCCCCGTACCGGCATATGGTTCCAAGTGTCATAATATGTAAGTAGTGTTTCCCCATAGAAACTTGTAGCAACTTGTTTTACCTAACATGTAAACAAAGAGCTGTGTAGAAGATCGTCAAAATTAGATGCAAGGGAGGAAAGCGCGGCCTCTTTTCTCATTCTGGTTGGCCACGGGATGTGTGTCAGTTGACAGATGGACCAACGTGTTCATGTGACCCCACCAGGAAAGTCAAGATGGCGATCTGACGCAAAACACGACTCACATCTAACTCGGAACAAATTGACATTTTGTGTGGATTCTTGCTCTGTAAACCCTATATAAGTTGGATCTAGTATGCGGATACATTATGGATCAAATGTGGGGTGAGTACTGGGTTGGCGTAGAGCTTGAACCATGCCACTAAAGCTGTAACTATAGATTGAAAATCTTGTAGGCACGTTTTGACAGCATTCGGGGCCATTTTGGAAAGACTAGACCCAGACAATGCAATGTTTACCATCAAGTACGACGTACTTTGTCACCAAATCACCATACGCCACCTAAATACACTTCTCTGAACAGATTTTGGAGCTGGAACTCATCAAACTTTGGAAAGGCTTTGAGAAATGTACCCAGTTTGTGAGTTTGGTGGTGTTCAGTTGGTTTGAACTTAGAAACAGTTTGGGATCGATGGATGCAGGTGGTTTATGGATCTGGCACGTTGGTTCATTCATTCTCAGTCCATGCTCGTTGTTCCGGGTACACGTGGGTTTCTATCCGGTTATTGTCCATATTGTGGCCACAAAGACTGGAAAAAAAGAGGACCAAAGGCACTACTGAACTGTACTTTGATATAACTTCACTGTTACAAGACTAACAAGCATTTGTTCACAGATGTGTGTAGTCTGCAAAGGGAATACTCATCTTTACTGTCTTAACTTAGGGTCTAAGGCTCCATTGAATATTAAGTCTAGATATGGAAGTAGGTCTAAAGCCATCCGACTTCACAGTGCCAAGAACTTCCTTGAAAGATAGATGTACTGAGGAGTGAGGTTATATGGGTCTTGAAAAATTGAATGATCGTATTTGATAGCACATTTTTCATTGAAGGCCTACTCTCTTTCACTTGAAAGATCTGGGCATGTTTATCTTATTTTACCATTTTAGCACATACTGTATACCATTCTGTTGTCACTACAAACTGAGACAAGCTCGTTAGCCTCGTATTTCAGCACAGAGTAGAGAGTTCTATTGGAGGTACCAACCATTCCAGTTGGGAGCATTGCGTTTGTATGTCATCTACAGATTATGTACATGTAATTTGCCCTCATGCTGGATGTTGCAACCATGTATCTTAGTTCAAACTCATTGCCAACATAATTATGTGCATGGGGGTAGGAGGGGCTCATCAGAGTCGTTCGCGAAATGTAACAATGCTGTGCCCGGTATGACTAGCTGCTGGTCTACATTGTTGTGGGAATTTCCTTGTTTGGATATAACATGCTACTGACATATTAAGTGTGAACAAGACAGCTGGTTAATAAGTTATTTATACAGCATATGCATAATGAAAGAAAGGGCCAGCCTAGAGTGATGTATACGTGAAGAAAATAATTTTAGTGGATGTAGAGGGATATAAATAATAGGCACTGTGTACAATTTATAGCCATGGTTATACATGAGGTTAAGTGAAGAAAGCAAACAAATCTACCATGTATATTCTACATGTCAATACTAGATCTTACTTGTTTCACCAATACAATGAACCTTAACACATGTAAAGTCATTTTGCTACCCGCGGCCAAACCCCTCCGATACCATACAGTAAGTATGCCCTATCTCTAGAACATCAAATCTCTTCAGTTGCACTTAGACAAAGTCATAGTCGTCACATTATATGGATCACTGTACTCTTTCATCATGCGTCACATCACAAATTACTTTTCATTTGTCGGTTATCATAGCAAAGAACAAACTCACATTACTTTAGTACATTTACATTATATTGCTCACAAATTATACAGAAGTAGTTGCACAATTTCACAGATTTGTAGATGACGCAGTGCGCTAGCCTGGTAAATGTGGGAAATCCCCAATTACAACAGCCGTGTTTGTCAAGTCATGTTTGATGTGTTGTCTTTTAGGCTGAAGAAAGTTTAACTCATTTGTTTACAGACATTCAGTGGTAAAAGTTTAAAAGTTCCCCTATGTAGTTCGCATGAGGTGTCATCCATCACATAACAATTTATTTTGGTTTGAAGTATCTTGAAATCATAACATTGAAATAACTAATTTGCACTTTGCGTCTTTTACAGGACAACTAAGCCAAGAAGAATTTCAACGAAACCAAGTTTATCAGCAACAACAGGTGTGTCTACATGCCATACATGTATCTTGAATTAAAAACCAAAGACATCCATTTTATTGCTAACATGTTATAACATATAATCAAAGCAGACCATGTTTTAAGTTGGTCAAATATCACTGGTAGACTACAGCACGTGCTGTTTTCCTGGCTATTTTAAGTTTTCAATCATGTGTAGCCGAACTGTCAGTGATGTAATGGAATATCTGTGGTTTTGTGATCTGGTCAAGTGTTGTCAACAATATCAAATCAACAGCACATCCACAGTTATTAGTAATGGCCAAAAAATTGGAACAAAGATGTATCTGTATTTATTTGAACAAGTAAATATTCCTGAGCCAGATTCAACAACTGTCTCTTATTCCAATGTGTGTTAACATTTTCTCGTCTTGTCTTAGTTTTCGGGGTTCGCCGCCGGAAGCACCGCCCATGATCATATGAACAAGCAGCAGATGCAGACCCATGTCCCGGGACCGGGACAGAGCCAGGCCCAGGCCGGCCTCCAACAACAAGTGATGTACCAAGCGCAACAACACCAGGGCGGTCAACCTCGCCCAGGAACACCAGTAAGTGCTGGGTTAAACATGTATCTTACTTTCACATACACCTGTCTCAGATATAAGGCACGATTAAAGGATCTCCTAAAAAGTCTTTTTATATTTTTCTGATTATAAATCAATGTAGAACAAATAGAAATGACACAAATTGAAATGTAGAGCCTTGATGTTAGAATTGTGAATGTAATATACTGCGCAGTGAGTGACAAGGGAAAATGTGTTTGTTTAACAAAGATTGGGTTTCAAGGGGATAGAGATAATCTCAGATAGTGGTGAACTTTTATCTTGGCTTGCAACAAAGTGTATCCACCACTTAAGCCTGGCATGATTACCAAAGGGGACTTTATTTCAGTTTCCCTTTAGGTTAGAGCGGAGAACCTTAGAAAGCAAAAGGGTAAATTTTTGTTCAGACTGTCCTAGATATAGGATAGAACTAAGATATTCAAGGGTACAGTATATGCAGTGTCACATACTAAGCAAGTGCCCGTCACTAGAAATACCTGCATCTTTTAAGAACAGGAAATGATTAGTATGCATTGATAAGATGTTGTCAGTGTTCACGTTACAGTTCATTGTTTTTTGTACAAATTAAGCATCTGCATTTAATATGAATATTCATAGAGGGAACCGACACGTCGCCCATGTCTCTTGAATAAGAAATGCCTTTGCCGACGTAGGGCCTTCAGACAAGCCCTAATGGCCGGCCATTATCTTAGCTTTCTATTGACGGAAGAATTCATCAACTCCCCTAATTGGAAGAGAATTTTTGACTAGTAAACCTTACCTTGGTTGGGTAAAATTTATGAATAGGCAGGGATTTTTCGATCTGACATTGTGTGGTAACTGTTGCTACCATAATCTCCCACATATAAGGCACATCTTATATGCAAATCTCAGACCCCTTGGGCCTTGTAGAAAGAGCCCAAAGTCTAGGTGCCGTTTATAGGCAGGGTACTTTCACTATAGAACAGTACTAAACCTTCAAATTCAAGCCTCAAATGTACCCTTTCAACTCAGGGTATGCCTTGTATAAGGGAGATTGTGGTATGAATATCCATATTGATATTACAAGTATCTCCAAAAATAATGCTTGCATAGATACTCATGAAGTTCAGCTTGTATTGTTCTGACATTTCTTATCTAAGGTTATCCATTATAAGACTTTTGCATCTTTGTCATGTCGTTTAAGTTGGCCAGTGCTGGTCTAACTGTTGTCTTCTGTCACGCCATCTAGGGAGGAAATACCGCAATAAGCGGAGCGGGCTATCCTCCCGTAGGTGGGGGTATGTACCATAACCCCGGGGCGGCCCAGCTCGGCCCCTCCAACATGGAGGAGGGAGGAGTGGTGAGTGTCAGACCGCCAAGCTGCAGTAATATGGCTGCATTAGATAAGTGTAGGGTATGCGGTGGACAAACTAAACTAAGATATTGCCCGTGTCGGTGGCCACCAACACAGGCTGTCCGATTGATAATGTGAATGACCGTGCTCATTTTTTAAATTCCCATTGGATCTACCTAATATGCATGTCATTGCTCCTCATAAAAAAGCGACAGATAATATTTTGGAAGCAATCGGGCAGCCTGGCAATAAAGAATGTTTCACTTGGCACTTATTGATCCAGGTCGACGGTAAAATTTAATTTAAGAAGTGTTGCTAATCATTTGTTTTAAGGACAGTAGCAATACACAATCTGGCACTTTATGTATATAGCCACTACATAACAGAGTGACAAATTTAACCAAATAGATTAAGTGTGTTTTCGGGTTTGGGCTAGCTTTGAAAGAACATGAAAAATGCCACTTATATGTTAAGACCAGTTCACTATAAAGCTTTGGGTTTCTAGTGTGTTAAGTTTGAAGTGTGCAGCCTTTCGAATCGTGAAGTTTGCTGAGACTTTCTCAGGAGTCATGTCACAGTAGCGACTCAATTGTTTTTTTGCAGTTTGCACTCAAATCAACTAGCCTCACTTAAAAGCTAGCCTATTACAAACCAGTTAACCTACCTTTGGACGATTAAAAGCCATCAGTTGGCTTCCCACTTGCTGGGAAAAAAAAAGAAGAAAGGGGGGAAAATATATAGATTATCCTCACTAACTCATTAGGGGGGCAATGGGTCACCTACATTCCAAGAGCGTATGAGATTTCATATCAGTGAGCTGTCAATTGGCATCCCTATCATATAGTTGAAGAGTTACGTTAATCACCCGGGCCATGAACTGATTTGCAGTATGCAAATTTTATGTACAACTATTTAAGAGTGGCATGAGCAATTTGACAACAGTATTATGTATAGCACGGAAGAATTCATTTACCCAGTTTCATTTAATTAGGACCTTGAAAACGGTAACTCAAGTTCTGAGAAATTGATTTTTATACAATTGTTGATACGCCATGCTCTTTGATAGTATATATTTATTCCTCCTTGCAACATTCTCCAGAACAAATTGATACAATTTCTACTCTATTCATATAACGTAATGGCAATTTTATCAGACTAACCCCTGTATCATTTCCTTTCAGAGCTTTACGATACCAAGACAGACTGTCCCACAGACAATGCGCGGTGGGCAGCAGCGACAACCACTGACGATGGCTTCAAGTCCTGGAACGATATATAATAACCCAGGCGTACACACAACGATGTATGTGCAGGGTCAGCCACCGCCACCATACATTCCTGGCCAGCACCAGGTCATTATCCAGCAGGGGCCTCCACCGCCCCTCCAGGTGCCCCCGGTAAGAGATATACGCTATTTTAAGACAGTATCGGAGAGAAGAAACCATACCATAATTGGATGTGGTTAAAATAATAATAATAATAATAATAATAAAGGAGGGTAAAAACTTGAATAAAAAAACTTGACTAAGAAAAAATGTTTCTAGTGACTCATCTAGTGGAGGATATTTTAGGGAAGATTGTTATTGCCCTTGGAGAGGTTTCATATGAAGGTGTGCTTGTAGCATAATGTTGATCTGTAGTATTTAATAGGGTAGTTGTGAAAAAATGATAAATGTTAAGTATTATTGTAATGATGCATTCTAAATTATCTGGGAAGCACAATACTCATACGAAGGCCTTTACTTTTCAGCAATACCAAGGTGCACGCGCCATGCCAACCTCATTTACCATAACCACATCCCAACCCAACTATGGCATGCCCCAACCCACACACAACTTCTACAATCCACAAGCAGGAAATGGAGGTAAGAATTTGGGAATTTGACCACTTTTATTATAGGACATTGCATAGAAGGTTGATCTCGTAGAAGGTACCACCTCAGCTGTAGTAAAAAGACAGCACTATATCATGAAGAGTAGTATCGCAACTCGCATTAGGTGCATTTTTCTAACGTTGTACCCCACATATATATCCTATACACAGGGCGATGTAGTTAGCTAACCAAAAAGCAATGTGTTAAGTATGGAGTTTTTATGGGGGAAATGGTATACTTATGATAGCTGAACCAGCTCAGGCAATGTCCCACACCATTGGTATTACTCAAAGATCACTGCTACTGAAAATTGTATACCCCTGTCACTAACACATATCTGAGGACGGCAATTCAACAGATAACAAATACTAAAACATAACACTTAACATATTTAGGCTACTTCATGTCAGCAACTCCAGCGATCGTACCACAGCAGACCCAACGGCCGATGGACCAACAACAGCAACAGCCTGCTCAGCAGCCTTACCAGAAAAGGAAGAGGAACATTATCCGTATCGTCGACCCCAACAGTGGTCGGGATATTAGTGATGAAATTATGTCTTCAGGCACAAAGAGTAACACGCCTCCCCAATCTGGTCCAAACAGCGCTCGGGCGACACCCGTGTCCGCACCGCCTGGACCACCAAGTGGGGTAGGTCCATCACCTGTTGCTGCATACAGTCCTAATGTAAGCCTTTACGTTTTCTTTTTGTTCTTTGTTATGTTCGTTGATTCTCATGAGTTTGGTTAAAATTTTGTATTACTCCACAACATTTATTCATCTATTCATTCTCTGTAGACATCAATCTTAGTATGCATGCCATGCAATTTTTATAAAGTCTGCAGTGTGGTTTAGAATTTCCCCACAAACTGTGGTTGTGGCTTATGCAAAGATGTGGTGTTTTAAGATTATGCATAGCATCACAGTAAAATGAGAGAAAAAATGTCAAATATTGTTCCCTGGCTGTTCATCATTTACAATTCATTGTTACACGGCCAAAGAAATTGAGCAATTTTGGCCAGACTCATGAGAAACGACTTTTCCTGGTTACTATTCATTTATGATTTTCAACAAGTTTATGTGTAAATGTCAAAGTATTTAATGTGGAATGCATTGAAGGAGGTGTCTCATTGCACAGTAGAATGAATAGACATAAAATTATGTTTAAATACTGACAGTGGGAAAATAAATCATAAATGAAATAAAGACTTCTTTGAAGCAGCTGCCTATTACTATGACCCATATTCAAATCCTCTCCTTCAAAGCTAAATGTTGCTGAATGTTCCATTTTGCAGGCTACTCCACCCCCACCTGTACCTCAAACAAAGGAGAACCAGGTAGACATTGCAGCGCAGTTTGCCGCACAGGTCGCAGCAACGCTCAGTCAAAAAACTGGCCAACAACAGCAGCAGCAACAACGGCAACAATCACCTCAACTACCACCGCAGGCACAAATGGTTATGCAACAGCAAATGGCCCAACATCCTCAACAAGTGGCCCAGGCCCCAACAGCTGAAGTAGCCCAGGAGCCATCAGTACCTGAGGTACAAGCAGCTGTTACTCCTAATGACTCTGAGGCAGAGTCCTCACATGAACGCAGTGCCTCCCGCGAGCCCTCAGAGCCGCGAGAGGTAAGCCCGGCAGGCGAGCCTGCCGCAGTGGCAGAAGAAACTGTAGTCAAGCCACAGGTAGCTGTACCTGTAACGATTACACCACCTACACCAGAAGCAACACAGAAAAAGGCCGAAGTGGAAACACCAACAGAGCCAGAGGTTGTTGCAGAGAAGGTAGAAGAGAAAGGGACTGAGGAGGTCAGGGAAAAGGAAGTCGAGGTGGAGAAGGAACAGGATTCAAAGGCAGAGGAGAGTCGGCCTCGAGAAGTCACCAAAGCGCCAAGCGAACCACGTGAGGTTTCTCGGGAACCAAGCGAGCCACGTGATTCCAAACGTGGACCTAGTGAACAACGGGATGCCAAACGTGTGCCAAGTGAACCAAGAGACACAAAACGTGGCCCCAGTGAGCCACGCGATGTAAAGCGCGTACCCAGTGAGCCACGTGACACCAAGCCGAAAGAGGCGAGTGTTGAGCCTCGTGATGTGCAATCTGAGGTAAAGGACTCTGACAAACCCAAAGCCACCACTGAGGGCAGAGCCACACCAGAATCTGACACTGCAGCTAAAGACGATGCTAAAGACGACTTCAAGGAAGTAGAAGGTAAGCAATGCTTTGTGTTCTTTTAACGTGGATCAATTTGAATTTAGTTGTAAGTACAAGGAAAGTTGAAGATGTGTGAGTCTCATTGACCAATTCTAACATACCTGTAAGTTACTCAGTTTCTAAACTGAAGGTTGTTCAGCTTACTGACAGCATATCCACGTCAGGTGTTTGCAGGTATGTTTGAGACAAAATAACCCCAAATAATGGTATCGAATTTTACCATCCGGTACCGTTGCTAATCCCAGAAAACTTGTTTAGTTGCATTTTTGGGAAATCCCTGTGATATATGGTTCAAGAAAATCCAGGGATATGATTTCCCCTACCACTAACCAGTGCATCTAAGATTTCCTCCACTTTTGGGCAAAAAGAGTGATCCTTTTGATTTACCAATATCCATTGAAAAAAATAATTTTAACATTTATGGGGGAAGGTGTATATTTTGATGCTTACCAAGTACCAAAGTTGAACCTGCCATGTAGTCTGATGTCGTTTACTACACAATGGTCAAAATGAAATATCCCTGAAGTCGTTGCCTTAGATATGCAGGTACATTTCTACTGGTTTCAGTTTGTTTATCATGTAGCCTACGAATATGTGTACCGGGTATTTGTTACCAATGCAATGTGCTATTTGTCAAAATGTGACCACCTTCTTTGGTTATGTACAGGGTTCTCTTCACACTGTAATGTCTCCGGCGAGCTATCGGTATCCTATTCATTGCTGCCGTTGTCACTTTTCCTCAGAATTACCACCTTGGCTAAATGTACTTTTTGAATTTTGCATATTTATGTATTAGAGCAAAAATGATGGCCATTTGTGTGGAAAAAATCCTTTTATTCACTCAAAATTTGTGTATAAACAGCAAACTTACTTTGCTTAAAGCCATAGCTTGAATGGTATTTTTACGATGAATACCCATCGCCTGAAAATTCTAGCAGCTGGCTTGCTTTTTCAGTCTGCAGAGAACCTTGTCAGAATGAGTCTTTCTGAGTCGGATCCAGTCGTGTTTGTCTAGTGGCTAGACACCCATAGAAGTTGGTTCTAAGGGTTTTGCATAATAACTTTTTTGCCATTCCTCAGTATGGTACATTTAAATTGCAACTGTAAAGCCCATTCCCAGCTCCTTGAGTTCAGCTAGACTCCATAAGCCAAAGAATGCGTCTGGAAAAAAAAACATGTAGGTCGTGGCTTATACATGGAGACTTGCGGTCTTCTGCTGTTCAGCACGTACCGTGTTTGCTGAACAAATACTGTAGTGGTGGTATGGAGAAAGGTGATCTCCGACTGCCCATCCTCTTGTCAGGCTTGACTAAAGGATGAATATTTTAAGTTTGGAAATGTGTCTCATAAAACTTTGCGATATAGGCTTTTTACTTCTAGCAACTAGACCCAAGTGATGGTGTCCTTTATAAAATACCAGGAAATGACGACTCCGAAAAAAATGTTTTAGGAGGCACAGTTCCAAAATAGTGTTCAGATATTGCTTTACAGGAGATTATGCCATACCAAGATCTCTTTGAATATTATACCATTG
The DNA here is from genome assembly GCA_949317995.1 of Acholoe squamosa. Classification (NCBI taxonomy): domain Eukaryota; kingdom Metazoa; phylum Annelida; class Polychaeta; order Phyllodocida; family Polynoidae; genus Acholoe; species Acholoe squamosa. The sequence goes on from OX439050.1 coordinate 32,949,749, forward strand.
TATTTATACAACCCCACGAGGGGAACATCACTCGGAGACATCATGAAAGGGTGTCAAGGATATGTCATCAGAGACCAGGATTATGTCATCTGATACAAGGATATGGCTTGGACCTGTGGTTCTGATCAGCCAGATATAATTGTGTGTGTGAGTGAGTAATTGGTGTTTAGTAATGTCACTTTGGTAGCCATGACGGAAATTTTCAATAATCAAACTGGTTTAGATAATCTCTTCTATTTAAATTTTTGTTGAAATTTCAATCGCCTTTTCCTTGCGTCAGTAGGTATTACTGTAAATTTATTGATTTTCACGCAGACCATATTTTTGCGCACCTTTTGGGATGTGCGCGAAAATTTAGCACAAGAAGTCACTAGGCCACCCATCCTGAACCTGTGCGGAAATATGATTGCGTGAAGAGGGATAGAGAAATTTTAGCTGCGCGAAAAATAATATCTACGTTTACAGTACTTAGAGCACCAATTGATAATGTTCTTCCACAACATATCTTTTAAAAGATAATTTGGTTCCCATAATTTCTCTTTAAATTATTAAATATCAGTTAGAAAGATATTTCGAGAAAAGGTCGGTTAAAAACTGTGACCGATCATGATAGATAGTGGGAACCCAAAATATGATTCTACACCTATGCTGATAGGTGGCTATTTAAAAAGCTACTATTTTATCTAAAAAAAATAACATTTGATTGTCCTAAACAAGCATGTATTTGTCAGAAAGTTGCTTTTGATTGCCAAAAGGGGGCATTTCCATGACCAGCTATAAATTATCCCAATTAGTATTGGGAGATGATGGTGCTTATTATATAAAAAAAAAACGGCATTGGTAGTATATAGGCCATGTTGACCTTGGTGGGCAAAAGGTGGGTCTGGTGAGGCGTGGATAAGCGTGTGGCTGGCTCATGGTAATTAATCCCGCTTAATCTGCTCATTCTGGGTATTATCTGGAATCTCCATCCAACACCACCACACGTGCAGACCCCACACCCATGATGTTATAGTGTCTGAGTGTGTGCCATTGTCTGAATATGCAGCAGGATTCAATATGGTACACATGTGGCTGATGGTTTCAAATTTTATTTTGCTGAAATCTGATGAAACTAAAATACTTGTACCATGTATGTCTCAATGATCTCGCTAGATGTATTGTATTACCTCGCCTATAAGGTGAACTGGTATATAAGACGCAGAATGAGTTGAAAGAAATGATTAAGCTCATTGCATCTAGTTACAAAAAAAGGAAATAAAAACGGCCCGTCCTATCCAACTTTTTTCAGCATGTTACCAGAAGCAATCAACTTCTAGCCCTCATTATAAATACTGTAAACTCCCCTTAAAACCCCGCTTATATATAGTCGCACACACAACTTTGGGACAGGCTATATGCTAAACTTGAGGTTTGAAAATAGATTTAATATTGTTACATAGTGACAAATTTCCACTTTTAAGCCACGTCAATTTTATTTTATTTCATTTTTTTATTTATTTATTTATTTTTTTTTGTGGGGGCGGGCAATTCTATAAGAGGTAATCAGCCTTGTCGACACGAATTTCTGTGAGCCCGCACATGTGGCAGATCCTAATGATTACAGAGGCAGCAGAGACGGACCCTTACATCTCAGGAGTAAACAAGGGAAGGAGAGTGTAAATATTGCTGACCATAGCATTATTTTTTATTATGCTGAGAGATAACTGATGTGCACACCTCAGAAATTCTCTTCCTTCGAAACAATCCGCAGTCTGTATAGATTCTTGCACGATAAGGCAAACCGTAACAAGAAAACTTTTTTGAGTGTCTTTTGTCAGTCATTGTGTACAATTGATAACATGTTTAAGCTCTGGTGTTGACCACTCATCCCATGTTGAACAGAACTCATAGAAGCGAAAGCTTTGACGGCAATGTTTGATGATACCCTAAAACCTATCAAATTAAACCCAGATGTAGAGCGGGACACCTTGTATGCTTTTTTCCTCCTAAAGGTGGGATTGAATTGGATTAAATGCATATAACACATTCAGTACTTCAGTCCTATCATTCTGTTCTGTTCGTAAAACCTGGATGCCGAGGATTTTGAGACTTGAGGCAAATTCAGCTATAGATTTGTACTAAAACAACAACAAAAGGGATCGACTTATTGGGGAGGCTTATATTCTAATCATTGCTTAACCCCATTTGAATTACCAAGGGTAGTAGGGGGTAGGCTTTTTGGGGGATGTAAGCTTATGTAGCAGGTATTTAGAGTAAAGCCAGCTTACAAAGATAAAGGCTTGGGTATGCACATGACTGTTTGATGTCTAAAGCTGTGAAGTGTACAGTACTATTATGTTGGTGGGGGGTGGGGGGGGGGCAAGCCAGCCTCCCCCTCTCTCAAGGCACCTCTACAACACTTGCACACCTGGGTACCACCACTGCCACCCAGAGGAATGCAGTGTGGACACATATGCCATATACAGACTTAGCTTGTTTGATTATCAGCCAATGAAATGGAACCAACTTCACTGCGGTCCTTTCGGGGACTAACTGGTACCTATCTGATGGGTGTCTTATCAGTAGAATTCGCTGGTAACCAGCTCCAGCAATGGCCGCGCCCATGGGACAACCTGCTACCTCGGAATAGTCTGTAGAGCACGCCGTTCACTTTGCAGTAAATTCTCAAATGCAAGGCTCGCCCTGAACTCTTACCAAACCTACAAAGGTTCCTGCAGTCACATTTTTGCCGGTTTAATGCTATTCCATAGTGTACAAAACTGGCTTGTAAGGTGCACCCTGAATTCAGGAGCATCCTAGTGTATATTGTCGTTCCTAACTTATACACCAGGGTTTACGGTTGATGTGGTGTTTCAGTATGGTCTGTGATAGAACAATGCCATCTTGCAACAAGCATCATACCATGTGTAATAAGTGCTGTCATGCTTGAAAAGTTGGCCTCATGATTTAGATTTATACCACCGGCACTGACACAGACCAACGCTTCTTCAAGGTATGTGTTTAGTGATCAGGCATGATTTAAGACCCCTCTTCCCCTGGCACGTATAACAAGAAAAATGTTGCAAGGACCATGGATAGGAGTTGCCACGGATGACGTCACGGATGATGTCACGGCGGCTGCATGACGTCATAGGCAAACTGAAAACATACTGGAGTTGCACAGTCGCTACGCTCCCGGCCGCTTACGCAGCTTGCAACTCCAAAAAAAAAGCTGCCAGGCATTCAGTCAAAGCCTTCACCTTCCAGACATGATATCGCACATACCAACGGCCCTCAACACGTCCTTTCTAAGACAATGTAGAGAACCTGCGTGCAGGATTAGAAGGTCCCATTGTAAGTAACCTTAGCCAATTAGCCTTTTTCTTTCTTCTATCGGCTCTTAGAAATCAAATGGTTTCAAAGACTGAATTTACAAACAGTTGTGGACCCAGGTATAGATAAAGCTATGGTACTTTAGAATATTGTGCCACGCTCAGGTACTCTCAGTCATGGAAAACCCATCAGCCTTCCCCTATAGACTTGATCAAGTAATTGGTTAAGCAATGTAAAATGTTGGTGGGGGATTGACAGGGACCTCTCATTGTCATTATTATAAATACCTTAAGTTCTTTGACTGAGTCCATGTAAGTACCTGTTTGCATTGCATAATTCAAGGGGGTATGCCTCCATTAAATCAGAAATAACGTGTGGCAAGCATTGCTGCTTTCTTACTGTAGCATGTGATGTGTTAGTGGAAGTGGGGTAGGAATGCTATTCAGACAGTGACATGCAGATATTGAGTTCATTATACAGTCGTATGTATTATACAGTTAGGTCTATATGTATGTATTCTGAAGGCTGCAGATAGCACACTACAGACGTATGGCTGTACATGTAGAACATACATCGCCAAGACAGCAGCAGTAGCCAGTGTTTTGGTTGTTGTGGTAGACAGAATGCTATACTGATTAAAAAAAGGCCAAAAGCTTAGTTTACTAGATGGAGGAAAGAAGAAAGAAGCAGCTGTGCATTCTGAGCGAGACCATCTCTTAGAATGTGTTTCTGATAGTTTAAGGTCTACCAGAGGTGTCCCTCTACAAGCACGTATTTTAGTTGGTCTAGTCTCGATCACAGTGGCATGAAATGAACAACTTTAAAAAACAACTAAAATATATTGGGTTTATCAGTCAACTGAGGAAATAATCAACTGGGAAAAAAAACAACAACAAAAAAAACAATGTTTACATGTACCATATGGATTTGAGGACACAGCCTTGGAGTGAAACTGACCCGTCCATCCATGTCAGAGTTTCAGATGCCTGCAACATATCAGATGTTTGAGGTTGATATTTTAGTATAGAAAAAATGTATAAAGAATTTTAGATGATTATTTCATAGTTGTCCTTATTGTTAAAGGTGTGCCCTATCCCAAAGCATCCATTTTAGGTGTTTTATTGAGATACATAGGGTATAAACCCCATTTATGAGTCTCCCAAAATGATCTTCAGATGTTTGGCCAATAATGACTAAGGACTGGTCACACCAAACTGACACACAGTCACCTTCTGAAAGGTGAAGTGGCATGTCAGGCATGCAACACTCAACTGAGTGTGGAACATCTCATTCTACATTGTCAGGCAACCAAGAGAAGCAGGAAGAAATTCCTGAAAAATCCAACGACAATGAACAGTGTTTTCCACAGCACTGGAAACAAGGAGATTCTTGATTTCCTGCGGGAAACCAAGCTCTTTTGCAAAATATGAAATATAAAGAAGCCTTAGCCAGTTAAGGCATTGCCCTATGATAAGATGGGGAAAATAGGAAAGAATCAAAAGTCTCTGCTAACTTTTAATTACTATTAGTGGAGGTAAAATCAACCAAACCAAACAGCCTTGGAACGATTTAGAACCATGCAAGTAATCAAAGATTAATAAGCAGAATAGGAGAAATAGAATGAAAGAAAGAAATGCTTTCGAGAAATCATCCAAATAGTGTATGTTGATAAGGAAAATGTTGCTACCGTGTGGTTGATGTTACATGCTACACCTATAGGTTATAGTAATTTCAATACAAAGAAAAGCTGCTGATGTCTTCATTTTAGCACCTTTCAGTTTTGCCACCATGTGCCGTGTAGATAAGCATCTAATAATTAGTACATGTACCAGCTAGATGACAAATAAGAGCATGATGTATGTTACAAAAGAACAATTTCCCAATGTCCCTCATGTCATAAACCCAGTGGACTTCCCTAGCCCACGTAAAAGGGTCTATTTCTCCACTTTGCTATCCCCTTGGATGTGTGTGGTGCACATATGCGTGGGCACTGACACATTCCTCTAAAATTGTGTAATGTAGTTCTCGCCATGAATATGACCTTCGCTGTCGAAATGGCGTTAAACATCTATTACTCACTCACTCATAAACCCAGTGGCGGATTGAGATTGGGGGAGGCAATATTTGACTAGTACGTTATGAATTTATTTGCCTATTTTGGGCCTGAAATTTGGTTTAAAAAATGGGGGAAACTGGCTAAACAAGGGGCGCCCCTCCCACTTTTAAAAAAATCCTGAATCTGCCAATGTTGAACCTGTCCTTGGTGGAACGGTTTTGCGAATGCGGCCTGCCACATGCCGGTATGTACTGGGTAAGTGGGTCGGCAGTCCTTCCCCCTCCCCCCCCCCCATGTGTACCCCACTGTGGTGTTCTCGTGCTGTGGTACATGGAGCACGGCTAGAGCCTGCTGCTGTAAATATCAGCCAAGCCAGTTTGGCAACCCCCCCCCCCCCTTCCTTACTCTTAATAAGACTCAGTCTCAGTAAGTCTCCCACATGTTGGACAGTGTGTCAAATCATCCACCGCTGTGCATTTTGTCCCTCGACTTTGTGTGAGGGACTGTTCCACTACTTACAATATACATAGACTTGCTTAAGTCTCATCATTGTAAAAAGATCAAGCTTAATATATGTATAAATATTAGGAGAAGGCCAACTCAGACCGAGTCTCAGTCAGCATGATGATCTCCTTGCATAACTACAACGACCGAGCCCCACTTCATGCAACATTTATATCCGTAAGATAGGCATTGGCATACTCGTGTTACTAGCTATAGGGAGGCGAAGTCACGTCACGTGCGGCCGGATTCTGAGCTCAGCATATCGCCCGCAGGCTTGAAGGATAGGGGAATATTTTAGGCCTAGCATTTTTAACTTTTTGAAGAATGAGAGTTGAGCTTTAAAATTTCATATATGGTGGGCCTCCAGGTCAATTCAACTATTAGTCATTTTAGTTCCAAATCAGATTTTTTTTACGACATAGTTTATCGCTCCCTATGGCTAATTCCGCTCGACTCAAAAAATGCGTCAGTGTTGTGAAAAAATACTCTATGCATCAGGGATCGCTGCTGGATCAGTCCCCCGATGAAAAAGCCCACCACGGCTGACCACGTCTACGCCTGTTTGGGCTAGTCCAGACTGATCCCCCCCTCCCCCGCCCAACCCCATAGCAAGTTGAGAGATAAGCTCTCTTCTAGCCAGCACCTGAATCCCTGTGTCTAGAATCTAACTTTGGCGGCCATATTGGAAGCTATTCTGCTGTCAGTTTGCTGTGATTACAGAGTGTATTCGGCTGTTTGACAGATCAGTAAAGGGACAGTGCAGACATGTGTACTAGACAGGGGTACTGAGATCCAAAAGGCAAGCTGGCCTGCAGCACGTCTCACTTTGTAAGTAGGTCTCAGAGATTGATCCCGGTGGTGTCCACGTGTGTACCGGCGTGTTGCCGCTGTGTACTGTCTCTGCCCACACGGACCGCCATAGGCTGTGAGGGTAGTAGAGCTACACAAGTGGGTGGGTGTCTGCCTCAGGCCGACCCCAGTACATCCAGCTAGAGGCCCTACAGTGGATTGTAGCCGTCACTATTATACCCAGCCAGTCCACCACTCTACTGACTCTGTAGTGGTGGTGTCCGAGTGGTGCAGGGCCGCCACCTCACCACTATCACCACCAACCACCACCACCATCGCCACCACTCCCACATCGGTATATACATACAATACATAAGACAGTGGTGCTGCTGTCTGTGTCTGCGGCCCCAACGACAGCCCACCTCCTCTCATACACAGCACTGGAGTGAACATCCCACCACCACCACTCCCACCACATAGGAACCTTACAGTACGGCCCCCACAGGAGTTAGCAGGAGATATGTGACATACTTCCACAACCTCCCCTTTCTAAGGCAGCAGCAGCCACCTAGCATAACCTCGTGGTCCTGCATACCATTGCGCACCTCTTGATGGATAAACTTGTTTTCGGTTTTGAGCACAGTTGGAGTTACATAAGTGTTTTTGGAGAGGGGCCACGTTGAGTGTAATATTGAGTAGTATATTGGGGAGGTCGGTCGTCGGTCAGTGGTCAGCAGGTATTGACCACGGCCACCCTTGTGTCTCCCCCATACCGGGGGTCGTCTACTGACACCCTGCTCCACCACCACCACTACCACCACTACAGCAGCCATGGCTAGGGACAAAAGTAAGTCAATCCACTTCTAGAATACTCTATATACAGTTATACTAGATGATCTAGCACAATCTTAACAGACTTAACCTGCTATAAATTATATAGTACAGGGATATTTTTTCAGGCCTATTCGTGTGTTGTGTAACTGTAAATGTTATGAATGGTGTGGTCAGAAGGTACTACGTAACGGTATGGTTTCATGTCATTGGATTGGAGGCAATGAATTGACAAGGCATTTCTACAAATGGTTTCGAGCTTTTGGTAGTAAGTGTCAATGCCCCTATCATATATACCTTCTCTATATCTGGTTACTACATAGGGATACCAAAGGTCAAATCATAAAACTGTGGACCCCCAGTAGAATCATGTCCCTGTATGTACATGTATGTTCCCAGGCTGTTTGAGTGCAAATCACCTAGCTACCTGTCTGTCCATGTTGGCTTAGGGTCGTGGGGTCACAGCTGTCAATCAAGCATGCTAGCGTGATATAACATGTGACAGCAGTATAGACGACCCTCAGCCTACCATTCCTCCTATTTGGTGTACATACATGTATGCACTGAACTACTTTAAAGTAAGATTATTGGCCAGCCACAAATAAGCGCTAGGGGCTTAGCTTTAGGGTTCAAGATAGTCAAAGTGCCAGGAATAGACCTGTCTTGTAATAGTTGTTTTGCGGCCTGGGTTTAATAACCCTTTTGTCTTGGAAGTGTTGGGCGGTCAAATATTCAGAATACCATAAACTCTTGTATAAACCACACCCCCGACTTAGAGGTCAACTATAAGCCTCATCTTTTGATTAAAACTAGTTTAAGAACTGTTCTATAGTGCCAAATACCCTCCTATAAGCTGCACACTTCTTTGAGTTGATCGTATAAGCCTCATTTGGATTTGGGTTCTGGTACTAGCCGCCGCTTATACGGGACTTTACAGTAATTCGAGTATTTCTTAGAAGTATGATAAGGTGTCACTTGAAAGTCGCACCTAAGGTGAGGCTAAGCCACACCCCTTGTGTTGTCCTGATGCAGTCATGTTACTCCTCAGTGCAAGTATCAAAGGTTGTAGGATTGACATCATGCAAGAATTCGGCACTCGCAAGTACCTCACCAGTGCTGGTGAATGATTATAAATATACCCTATTGTTAGGTCCCATTGCCAGTAACTAGGTCGAAAGGACAGACATCAAGGTTTATTTTGTAAGGTCTTGATAGAAAGTTTAGGAAGACTACGGTTTGACAGTGGTACAAGCACAAAACAAATACTAGTTTACAACAAAAACCGGAGGATAAATCCTGATAGTGTCATGTGATATAAGACATAATAAGTATGTACTTGGTCAATAGAGAATAAAGTTGACATTGGCACAAGCACAAATCCAATAGAAAGTACTGGTAAAGAATAAGAACCTGTAGAGTAATCCTAATACCATGACTGATAAGCAAACTACATACTAGTACCTGACCCAAGTCCTACTATTATTTCCATTACTGTGTATTAAAATACCTATGTGATAGAAGGGGCAAAGGTGGAGTAGATGTAATATGACTATTTCCCCATATTAAGCTGGATTTCCTGCCACGGCACAGCCACATGTCGAACAAATCGATCAGTCAGTTATCTATAGATACTGTGGTATCCATATGTAGAAGATAAATCACATGTGGTGCGTCAGTGCCTATTGGTGGTCTTATCCATTCAGGAATGGTCTGACATAGGATAACCTAATCCATCTCATGATGATAAATCCCCCCCCCCCCATTGACATATTGGCATGTCGTTCATTTTACAGTAGTATTTATAATGTCAATATACGTGGGAGCCACATTGAAACAAGCATTACGTTGTGGCATCATTGATATTGCTGAGATGTCTGACACGTCTATTTACTGGTACTTTTTATGCCCATAAGCAGTACCTCGAATCCGTAGGTAGACATGTATTTTCAAGTTACTATGATGTAATCACTCCGGGGTATGGATATCTTGAGAAATGATGACGTCAACCTAGGAAACTACTCCAGGTGAATAACGATGCTGACGACGAGGTGTATGTGTGTGTGTGTGTGGGGGGGGGGGGGTCTTCTTATAGATATGGAATTGCATGTAATCCTAGCTGAATAAAAAAACAGTGGCGGATCCAGGATTTTTGAAAGGGAGGGCGTGCCCCATGGTTTATACCCTATTTTGGGCTAAATTTTGAGGGTAAAGGAGGCAATTAAATTCTTAACTATTGGCAAAAAGGAGGGGGTGCACGCCCCTGTGCCCCGTCTAAATCTGCCACTGAAAAGGGCCAGTGAGTGTTTTTAAATTTCCATTTTAAAAAATCTCCCAAGTTAGTGAAATATTTCAGCAGTGCTGAAGTCTTGATTATTGCCACCATAGCAAACGACCATCTGCTCCTCCGCCACCAAGCCTGTCACTCGATCCATTGCTTAGATAAAGGTGTAGGCCATCCACCTACTGCCGTCTGTCTCCATTTACAGCCAGCCCCACTGCCTCACTACTACCTGCTGCTGATATCCTGCCTCCCCCCGATCACATCCACATTGTCTCCCTCCCCTTGTAACCCTCTCTCTCTCCTCCCACACACATGTATCACTCGGTGTACGAGATGTCGTCTTTGCTGTCTGTCACCACTGGGTAGTACAATACTAATCATGGTGGCAGAAGGCAGTCTGAACCCTCATTGGATTGTCAATATGAGGGAAAGGTAAGAAGGCAGCCCTCAGCCAAAACTACTGTTGGAAGAACGCCAGCCTCACCCACTCGCCCTGTAGGAAGAAGGGCAGTCCTCACCCCTCATCCCTTCCTCCTGTAGGTAGGTGGGCTTCCCTAGCCCACTTAATAAGGTCTATATCTCCTCTTTCCTATCCCCTCAGGATGTGTGTGGTGCACATATGCGCGGGCACCGACACATTCCTCTGTGAAATTGTGTAATGTCGTTCTTGCCATGAATATGACCTTAGCTGTCGAAATGGCGTTAAACATTACTCACTCTCACTCCTGTAGGTAGGAGGGGCAGCCCTCGCCCACTCCTGTAGGTAGGAGGACAACCCTCACCCCTTATCCCCTCCTCCTATAGGGTTGACCCGGGATACATTATTCAGGGATGTAAGTTTTCAGAATTTTTCCAACACGTGAATAGATTTGCCCCAATATCCTTTCTTAGTTTATAGATTTGCAGTGTTTTACAATTTAATTCGGAATTTCTATGTACAGTTTCAGAATTTTTGATACACTCTGACTTACATCACTGATTATTACCCAATCAGATCATTCCCTGTATTCACTGCAGATTTTTTGGGTACATTATTTAATACCTGGTACCCATCATGCTGGTTCTTATCGGTGCTTATCTCGCCAGGTGCCAGATCAAGCAATGGCGGCCCCACTAGGCCGCCATACTAAGGGAGTGGTCATTATTTATCAACAGGGGGCGGGTGGTGGGTTTCCACGTGGACGCGCAAAATCATATAAAGGGCTTCCCTAGCCCACTTAAAAGGGTTTAATTCTCATCTTTCCTATCCCCTCAGGATGTGTGTGCCTGTGGTGCACATATGCGCGGGCACTGACACATTCCTTTGTGAAATTGTGTAATGTTCTCGCCATGAATATGACCTTAGCTGTCGAAATGGCGTTAAACATCAATTACTCACTCACTATAGCGAGGAGGGCAGTCCTCACCCGCTCCTGTAGGTAGGAGCACAACCCTCACCCCTCATCCCCTCCTCCTGTAGGTAGGAGGGCAGCCCTCACGGCTCCTCCTGTAGGAAGGGCCAGCATTCACCCACGCATCCTGTAGGTAGGGCCAGCATTATTAAACCTCACTCCTCTTGCTGCACCGCCTCACTGGCCACCAACAACAGCTGCTGGCTGCAGTGACTCACCGTCCTCCTACAGGGAAAAATAAGCTGATGTATGTTGGCTGTTTAGGGGAGAGGTGGTGGGGTATGGGCAGAAGAGAGGGGGGGGGGTGGTTAACTCACTGACCTACTGGTAAGAACCAAAGGTGAAACCAAGTAACATTTCGGTGCAGTGTAGTTGTAGTCTTGATGAAAAGTGAGATGTACTGAGGTCTGCTCTTAAACGTGGTTGGTGTAGGGAAGAAGGAAGGTTAGGAAGATGGTGTGAACAATGGTTTACTATGTGCACTCTATATGTGTAAGTACCGGTAGAACCACATATATCGATAGATACAACCTTTACACTGGACTATGTAACTCGGTCAAGTGTTAAGATCGTGTCTGTATTACCACTTATGGCCGACTGATGCTGATATACAGACAGGAATATGCAGAGTCACGTCACACTCAACAGATCAGCACATGTACATGCATACACTACACCCCTCAGTGTATCCTGGCCACCTCAACATCCTCTCACATCTTTAGTCCCTGAAGTCATACATGAACAATAGGGTCATCCTTTATCTCATGCACTATACTCCTGAACTCACTGTACTCCTGTACTCTGTGACAAAATTCTGACTACCCGTAAAATTTGTCTTAACGTTGCTAAGAAAAATGTATACACAGAAGTTCCAGAATGGTCATATATATAGGATGTGGTGGGAATATTAAGTGGTATGTTTTGGGAGCTGTGACGGGGGGTTCTTCCGTTTAGTGTTCTAGGATGTGTGATGTATGGCAGTGTTCTAGGTTGTAACACTTTCTGCGAGCATGTACAGTAGAATCCCTAATATTAAAGGAGCCTCTCCGGCCAGGGACATCTTAACATTGAAATGTACCTTACAGCTAATGCTGAAAATATACAAAAGAGCAACTTGGAAATAGGAGCATATGTACATGTACTGTAAAAGGTATACTCTTTGAATCCATACTCGATATAACGAGGTATCACTGTAGATAGGTCCATGTATATTGCTGATATTTGATGCCATGTGTTTGTACTGTAGAAGTACTCTGTGACTGAGTCAGTGCAGCTGCCAATGATAGCTCCGGCAATCACAGTGGAGAGGGGAACTTATAAATGCACCCTGACATAATGATAAAATAAAAATTGCACCTATTAACCCTTTCATTACACTATCCATCATCATGACACACCGATCTGCAGCCCTGGCGAATATCATGGGAGTACTTTAGCCATTCATGAATGGTTGTCACGATACAAAAAAAAAAAAGAGAGAAAAAAAGAAATTAAAGGTCGCATGCTGTCATGTTCCTTTGCTGTCATGATGCACCTTAACAATAAAACAATGCACTTATAGTGTACAAGTACCCCCGGTACTACGTTAGTGCATCATACTGATCCATCACATTCATTAGTGTCATGATGCATTAATACACGATGCAGTATGTAAAGGGTTAAGTGAATCCATGTGGGTGTGCTGGTCATTAGAGGGTTAGTAGGGTCAGGGAGGACACAGGAGGCCGTCTAGACCTGACACAGGTCTGGGTTTAAATAAGACATCTTTACTACATACCATGGCTACCATCCCAGCCTCCTGCCCCAGCTCTCCTGCCCAACCCCATCTCAGATGGCCAACTGAGTCAGATAGCACTGGCCGCCAGATAGTATCATAGCCACATAGACAAAATGGGATGGATAGATTCCAGACTAGCTATTTGTATTCCTATTAAATGGTGACAGTAAATCAGTATGGTTCTACCAGCCTGCCTACTATAGTGCTTACTGGATTATTAACTCGGAAGATTTATAGGCACCACCATGGATTAAGATTTTTGTAGGGTGCTGAAAATTAGGTGAAAAAGTGGAATTATTGCCGAAATAAAGCATCAAATAAGTGTTTTTTTTTTCTTTAAATAAATAAGGTATCATACATGTAGACTAAGGTGAACAGGTCATGTGCAGAGGTGACGCTTTCAGTGTCCAATGTTCAGGGATGAAAGTCTTCAGGGAATTCCCTGATTTCAGGGATTTTGAAATTCCAGGGCCTATACATTCATATAGGAACCCAGGTTTTTACGGCAAATATTGGACCATTTCAGGGATTTTCGTGCTCTGTGACTTTCATCCCTGAATGTTCAAGTATATACATTCCATTTGGAAACCTTTTTTTCCCACCCTTTCTGTCTCTGTATTAACCAATGCACCATGATTATGTCAGACTTTTGGAATGTATATCCAAGCTGTCAGGGCCTGTTCCATTTACACACTGCTATGGAGATCGGACGGTAGACTAACCAGCTTTTAAAGCTAAGCCCTATCATTATTTCTTCACAAGTGTGTGCATATGTAATCGGCAGGGGGGGGGGGAGATAAAACATGGGCACAGAAGAAAGCCCTTCCGAGTTTTGAGCGTTTTCATTGCTTACCTCTCGTAAGGCCACTCCTTTTTATTTATTTGGGTTACGGGCCCGCCAACGTGGAAAAGCCCAAAATAAAAATAAAATTTGAAAAAAATCAACTTTTTTGTTCCCTCCGACTTCCCCAAGCAATTATATGACATTGGTTACGCAAAAAGTAGGTGTATTTGGTATCAAATGAAAACTTATATCAGGAATGCATTTAACGTGGCATCATCTGTACTAGATACTTATTAAGACCATAGCTGAGGATGAACAAATAATTAAATTACATCTAAATTATATCAAAACGTAAAACAACAAAACAAACTTGTATAATATGCAAAATATGCATGAGCTTTGGCCCAGTTTGGGTAGCTGGAATGCTACGATTTTTAATTTTATTTTATTTTTTATTCTTTTTATTTCGCCCTCCGACTTGAAGTTTTTATTTTAGGTGCCCGTAACCCAAACAAATAAAAAAGTGTGGCCTAAACATGATATAGAATATCAGATAAAATGCTGAGCCTGACCTATTGGTAGTATTCAGACTTTTTGGCATAGGGAAGGTTAGAACTTGATGAGAGACAGATGGTCCAGTATGAGGGCTTTGGCTGTGTGTCGGGGGTCGTGGGATTCCTCATAGGTCGTCATACACTGATGTGGTTGATATAAAACATATATTACAGATTTCTACTGATACATGTATGTAAGTATAGAGCGTTCAGCAGCAGTCTTGACAACAAGAAAATGAAAGGTAGCCTAGGCATATTTTTCTTCTGAGGTCGGCGTTTCTTGCTATATAGGTGGATAGCACACAGATTTGTGGAAGCATTTTAAATAGCCTAGTCTGGTGTCTGGGGGCTTGCTGCCTCTTCTAGAACGGGGGGGGGGGTGTAAGGAGCACGCTTGCTTGAGTTACCGTCTATTAGTATGAGAAGTTTTATGGGCAGGGTACCATCTCTTCTAGGAAAGTGAAGATACTTTGGGCTCCTCCTACTTACATGTATCCAATCTGTAAGTTTTAAAAATGACGATGTACAGATTTACAAGAGCCTGAATAAAATATAGGGCTTCAGTAAAATGTCGCTTACAGCTGCTCCACTGCCAGGATATTAACTTGATAAAGCATGTGAACACTGACAAACATGGATACTTTTAATAATACCCTGATGCTCATTTGAGGACATCGTTAACCCCTTCAACACGATAAAGCATAGAGTAACGGAAAGTAAAGTAGTGAAAGGTTGTACATAATGCTTTTTTTCTTCTTTTCTTTCTTATAATGTTTTAGACACTTTAGGCCTAAATGCGATAACATGGTGTGTATGTGCCAGCAGATGCTGAATAAGAACAAGGCAGGTATTCCTGGTACCTGTATACTGGACGTGTGTATCGAGGGGGGGGGGTAAGAGAACACTTGACAGTCTTGTACAATGTACCTCTGTGTGCCATGTTGTCTGGCCAGGCAGAGTGGGCGTGTTGTAGACAAAAGGTATGTCTGTAAGCTGGACGCTGAGGGAGTATTGAAATACAGCAGCCTCCACCAGTGGCCATGGTTCCATGCACTTTTCCTCTGTGGCATCACACAGATTACCTCGACCTGCTTACACGTGGAAGCAGGATGGGTACCCGGTACATGTATATAATTCAATGAATATATAGCAGAGGATTGCGAGATATGCATAAAGTTTCCTCATGTGAAATCAAACATCACAAAGGGGAATTAAGGGTGGCTGCAAGGTCCAATACATCAGTTATTCAATGTGCTATACAAACAAAGATGACAAGTGCAAATCTAAATACACATATTTTTACCTGCGTACAACAACTAGTTCTGGGGCAGTGAGCTATATCCCCATAACTGTCAGTTATCGGCACGTGCACTATTGTTAAATACAGCATGATCTGATCACTCTGACACGAGCACCAGTGTCATGACGTGACACATGACGTGACAGGTCTAGGACGTGACAACAAGCGGTCTGCTGTCTGACCTTAGCATGAAGAGCGCTGCTGTACCTAGTTTACTGGCCAGTTTTGCAGGATTAAGTTGGTTGACAATAGGCATGGATTAGATAATAGTCAATACAAAAGTTCGCAAGGCACCTAGGCAGAACGAAAATACCCCACCCACCCACACCCCTTCATGCAAGAAATGTCCGCTCCCCCTGAATAGGGCCAGAATAGTCTGTCAGATGTCTAATCTAGACCCTGAATGGAGATGGAGTAGGCCAGTAGGCTGAGTAGCCTGAGTATTACCGGTAGTACCTCGGAATGAGTACCAAATAGTGGAGTATGACCTCTATTTGTCTGTGCGGCATAGCATGGCCTCCTATCTGATATGAGTGTTCTCAGTACTGGACAGGGCCGGTATTCTGTTATCAAGTAGAAATGTCGTCACCGCACCGCTAGGATCCATTCACAATAAGTCACCACCTCAGGCACGCAGCATACTCCCCCCCCCCCCCCCAACACCACCATATTCACGCAGACCACGTGCAGCTATTTGCGCTCCCAAGTCTCGCCGGTGACCTGCAAACTCGCGAGACGTGCCGAGACTTGGGTTTCGGTGACCCCCTGTGCGCTGACCTTTGAAGGTCGCGTTACAGAACAGGGACGGACAAGGACGATCCCGCCTGTTCCCGGCCTGTCCAAACAGCCAATCAGCGGCCCTGTTACAGGTACCACACCTTAGTGTTAACCCTCAGTCATCCACTCAAGAACACCGCTGGAGGCAGTGAAGATCGACTCTAAAGGGTTAATAATATCATCCAGAGAAAGCTGTATGCTATAAGCTGACATCTAAAAGCTGCATTCTGTAAGCTGACAACTAATAAAGAAGTTGTAGGACTGGAGTAAATGAAGAGACAATGAGAGTAGAGTAGTAAATACACCAGGCATGGGTGATAACTGAGTGTTCAGGTACAGGAGTACAGTGGAGAGGAACACCCTGGAGGAGGGAGCAGTTAGACACAAGTAGATACAAGTTCACATCGTCAACATGCTAGGGCTGCTCCGTGCCAGCAACTATGGGTCAGGCACCGCCTACCATACAGGTAGATACCACGATATGTTAAACTATGGGTGGTCAATGTCATTAAATCACTGTCACTCTGTAGGCCTACCCTGGTTTCAGTGTAGATGGCAATCACGGTGACAGTGTGTATGCACAGGTATGCTAGGTAGACAGTGCATACATGTACAATCACTGCTAGTGTTCATTTATAAACAAATTCTGGTAATTACTGCAATACCTCGCGTATAAGGTGCAGCCATGTAATAAAATGCACCGCCAACCTGAAAGCCATATAGTTTAGCTGGGGCTTTTTGAGCATTTTAGTACAGTTCTACAGCAGAATATCCTCGCCTATAAGGCAGGGCCTTACATTTGCTTATGCTATAAGGTGCATTAGGGGTCTATCCTAGCCTACAAGCTGCACCTGATACGCAAGGTGTAACATCAGTGTATATGTACGGTATATGAAAAGGAAATCACTGTTACTTAATGTACATATACCAGAGATGCCACTTTTATTAACTTTTTAGGAATTCCGAATTTTTGATTTTCATTCCTATAGGTATTTCCTATTGTAAATTGAGAAAAAAGGAGGATTTCCGAATTTTTGAGAAGCAGTGAGTGGCATCCCTGATATACCGGTATATGGTAGTTGTCACTGTTACTTAATCAATTGGTCTACGGTAACCACTCTCCCTATCAGTATGTATGAAAAGGCGCATGTCAATGTGCAAAGAATGTGTAAACTGAGCTGTCAGATCCAAGCCGGTAAGCACCTGTTTCCAGGGATGTAAGTCTTCAGGTTTTATCAGGATTTCCTGATTTCTGAGAATTTTGAATGGCATGTACTTCCATTATACGAGTGGTAAAGGAGGGCTGTTTTCAAAAATAGAAGGCTTTTATATTGAGGTAATGTATGGTTTCCTGATTTTTGCCTATGCCTGACTTACATCCCTGTGTTTCGTATAAGCACCAGGCTTGTCAGGCATTAGAATCTTTAGCGCCATGAGCGGTTTTGCCCAGCCATCCCGAATTGTCAATAGACAAACTTGTCATTCAGCTATGCACAGTACGCCTTTGTTATGCTATAGTAATAATATTTAATCTAGAGAATGCAGTTTGTCCACAAATTACAAGATTGATTTGGTTTGGTCTTGGGATTGTTGCTTGAGATTTTCAACAATCTCAAGATGTTAATGGCTTCAGGCAATCGAATTCCTGGACCAAAAACAAAACAAGCAGGTATTATCTAACATTCAGAGGGGGAAATAGATCTTAATGCTTGGAGAAATCAACGTGACCCTTATCTATGGATGGTTAGGTTGGAGATAAAATCATCACCCCTAATTTAGAGGACGGTCCAGTTTATGCATCTCCAAGGTTGAAGAGTTCAGGGGTCCTTCAACCACTTCCTTCCACAAGCAGCACTCACAAAGAGTTGGTGGCCACTACAAGTTTGCCAAACTCTATTTTAAAAAACAGACATGGGATTTTCCGGTTAATATCCCCATTTCCTGAGAGTGTCTTGTATATGTTAATTGAGGATATATTTTAACATCCGTAAGATGATGGTTTAGAAGGAAGCCGTGATAATTCTGCAGAAACCCTAAATGAAACTGGTTCCAGTTCATTTCCTGTGAAAGAACAACCAGATTGTAGACACGCGTGGATTCTCCGGCTCGGATTCTCACGTGGCACACCATAAGGCAGCATCATTGATGGCGAATTCTTTTGTCTTTGTAGACACGTGCTCTCCAACAGACAACCCCCCACCATCAACTACCCCCACTCCCCCACGTTAATTCTATGGACATAGGGCTACCCGCATAGTCCCCCATCCAGCCCCTATTTGCCATTAACCCCACCACCCCTCCAGGGCGCCACACCTGGAGGGAACTTGAAAGCTAAGTCTCTCCCAGGGGGAGGATGCCGACACTCGCCTTTGTACCCGTTTAAACAAGTATATGTATCATGTATTTAACTAAATCTGTCTGGTCAGGTTAGCACTTGGCGCCAGTGTCAGTATACCTGGCCAATGTGGGCATCGTAATCTGTAAGTGTAATGTAGACTATTGTGAATCAGCTATAATTGTTTAAACCATACAGGTAGGGAAATAGCCCCCTGATTTCAGGAATTATCAAGACTTCAAAACCTATATCATAGGGGTCCTAATTAAGCCTTACATTGGCTGAAAAGAGCTGCTAAGCCTAATGGTTAATTCCCAGCACATTACATGTATGCGGTTTAAAAATACCTGGTGATTGGGATACACGTGTATGTATTCCAGTAAATCCCACCCCCCTCCCCCTCCCCTGGATATGAAATACTCAAATGGCACTGAGATGGTACATTTGCATTTACATACAGTGCCCTCACATAAGCAAAAGAACAACTAACATACCTGTTGTCCATGACATGTGTATCCGGTTAAGACACAGGAGGAACACTTAGTACAGCCACAGGAAGAGATGGTGGCACCTGCTGCCCTCCGTATGGGACAGGAGGATAACGGTAGATTGTAGTGTGTGAATGTGGCCATATGGTGGCTGTGGTCTACAGTGATACACGTGCCACCACTGGTACATAGACCCACACTGGCCTACCTCCAGGCAGTACCGGGTCACCTGCCATATTGGTGAGGTACAGAGGGGGACTGGAGGAACTATCTGTAAGTATGCATCCAGTGGATTAATCATCATCTACCTCTTTTCCATACCAGACAGAGGTATAGGCAGTCAGTTTACGTTCATATATGCATAATTGCATGCATTTGTGTTTAAAAAAAATATTTGGGTGTCCCCTGAATTCTGTTATCAACAGTTAGAGCCCCGTCCCTCTGTCACATGCCATTGCCCTTTTTGTAGGAAGCCCTGTCTTGCACTTACCGAAATTTTGGGCACGTACATCTTATTTGCGGCCGGGGTGGGGCAGAGATTATTCATGAGCTACCACTGGATGTAGGACATGTGTGCCACACATCGGACGTCTGCAGGACCAGGTGATAACTATGTGGGAAGGCGAGGGTTTGATCTCTCAGTGGCGCCATCTGTCAAGTTATGAGTGTACTAATCCGATACTTGGGAGCACTAGAGTCGCACTGGGCAACGCATGTAGAGACCTTTGGATACTGACTTACATGTTGTTTCACGGGCATTTGGCTACTTTCATGTTAACTTAAACATTCATAGGGTTCTACTGGTTTAGGACACTGTCGATTTCACTGTATTCTCATCGGTCGTTTATATGCCAAACATTTTACCCTCTCTTTGACCTCCTGACCTATGGCAATGGAATATATTGATGTCTGTGAACAGCCAAAATGATGCCAAGGGCAATGCAATTCTGTAATAATTTATCCAAAATGATCCCAGGGTGGACCAGTTTGATTTCCATGATCGGCCAATGTGATTCCATAATCACCCAATATAACCAAGCAATATCATGATTCCATGATCATCCCAACAACACAATACACATACCTTGGGTCACATAGAAACCTGGTTGGCAGAGCACACAGTAACTGAAGCCATATAAGCAGTCAGTACAGACTGTATGGGTGCCAGGTGGGCTTGGTGGTAGGCCTCTGGACCTGGCCCAACTAGTGGGCTGTGGGCAGTAGGTGGGATTTGGTCTAAACCTGCCCCAGTCTTGATTTCACCACACGGTGACACACAGTCGGCACCTCTCCTCCTTGGTGCCGGGTGCACGTCTCTGCCACCATGGCCGGGGAAAGACGCCGCTCAGGTGGGTAGAAAAAACTGGTAGAAGTGGAATATATTCTGAATTGTTTTTCTTTCTTTTTGCCTGATTTTGAGAAGGCTGTTGATGTGGAGAGTTGCTATGAA
Organism: Acholoe squamosa; assembly: GCA_949317995.1. Taxonomy (NCBI): domain Eukaryota; kingdom Metazoa; phylum Annelida; class Polychaeta; order Phyllodocida; family Polynoidae; genus Acholoe; species Acholoe squamosa. The sequence goes on from OX439050.1 coordinate 32,970,381, forward strand.
CAGTGAGTGGATACTCATTACCGAGCAATGACAAACCCAAGTTGATAATAACAACAAAACATACATTGATTAAGACGTCAAGCAAGTGATTGAGTGTGTTTTGGAATTTTAGTTCTTTGTAAATATTAGATATAAAATGGGCTTCGCCAAGTCTGTGCTCGAGATTGATTGGCTACGTTTAATATCTGTGTATGAAAGATGGAGCTTTACCCATTGCAGTAAAGATATGGCAGTGAGGCACATTACATGTAATCAATAATGGTAAAAACCACCACCGGGGGTATATACGGTATCTAAAATATTAAATGAAGAGAAGAAAGAAAAGAAAATTGTCAGAATTAACTGACTTCAACAACAGTGAACAACTTGACGATACATGATTATTGGATTTGGTCACATCCCTTCAAAGGACCGACCTATACAATCTTTGATATGATTGTGGTAGGTTTTATGGCTACACTGAGTATGAACAAGTGTCAGAGAACGAAGCCATACACTGTATACCGGTAATACTGTTCTCGTCAACGATAGAGTATGTATGAATGAACCAATAATGATGTGGCCAAGATTTATTGGCATCGTGCCAAAATAGTCCCGATCTTAATAACAGCCTTGCTAATGCCATGGATAGCTTGGATACCCCAAGAAATCATTCAGACGATGAGATGATGTAGTCATTGCTAGCTTTGGTTGCATTTGAAAGGGGCCTTTGTGTAGGTAATTCCCCTAATGGCGTCACCAGCTAGTAGGTAGGGTGGGGTGGGGCTTTTTTTTTTTTTTTTTTTTTGCGAATTCATTCTGGTGGTTTACATTTCTATTGCTAAGCTTGCTTTATAAGCCAGACTTGCATGAGCCACATACCTAAATGGAATGATCTTTAAGCCACACAAGGGGCCTGAAAATTGGTACTTAAGCATGGTAGACTACAGTAGACTATTATAATACAATAAATCCCTTGGTATAAGCCGCGCGGTATATTATAGCCAGATAGGAGTCTTCTTGAGACTTGTACTTGTTGCCGTTCATTCTTAGGAATGAACGGCTATAGGAGGGGACCCATTCTTAAATACAAGCTCTCATAGTGGTGCTTCCTCGCTCTCCATGTATAATCCTGTCATAGGTACAGTATTGAGTATGCCTATGCCTGGATTAAAATCTGCAAATCAGTCAAGCATAGAAGTGGTGGCAGTGGTGGTGTTGGTGGACCTGTTATTGTAGACCCTGGGGACAGAGTGGTGGTAGCCCTGGACAGCTCAGGCAGGGCCATGGTATATAGCATATATAGCCCCCCCCCACCCACCTCTGAATAGTGGAGGTGGCTGTGCTCCTGTGGTGGCCCCATACCTGCCTGGCACCACCTCCCCCAGCACCATGTGGTTCTCTTCTGCTGGTGATGCATTTCTCAGCACCACTGACTATTAACCCACTAAAGGCCACCTACATGTATATTTATGTATACATGTACACATAAGTATGATGCACTTTTTAAGGAGTTTTAAGTGGCGTGGCATTGGATTATTTGGAGTCTTGGGACCGTTTTCCATGTGTGTCGGCCATCTTGGTTTGCGGAAACACAGGGATCCAGGCCATATATGGTCAATTTTGATCTTAAAAAGTTATCAGATGGATGTAAGTGACCATTGGGACACCTCAACTACCCAATTTTATTGTTTTCCATGTGTGTCGGCCATCTTGGTTTGCGGAAACACAGGGATCCAGGCCATATATGGTCAATTTTGATCTTAAAAAGTTATCAGATGGATGTAAGTGACCATTGGGACACCTCAACTACCCAATTTTATTGTTTTCCATGTGTGTCGGCCATCTTGGTTTGCGGAAACACAGGGATCCAGGCCATATATGGTCAATTTTGATCTTAAAAAGTTATCAGATGGATGTAAGTGACCATTGGGACACCTCAACTACCCAATTTTATTGTTTGCCATGTGTGTCAGCCATCTTGGTTTTAGGAAACACAGGGATCCAGGTCATTTGTGGTCAATTTTGATCTTCAAATGTTATCAGATGGATATTAGTGACCATTGAAAGACCTCAAATGCCTAATTCTATTGTTTTCCATATGTGTCAGCCATCTTTGTTTTAGGATACACAGGGATCCAGGCCATACATGGTCAATTTTGATCTTCAAAAATTATCAGATGGGTGTTAGTGACTATTGGGAGACCTCAACTAGCCTATTTTATTGTTTTCCATGTGTGTCGGCCATCTTTGTTTTAGGAAACACAGGGATCCAGCTCATATATTGTCAATTTTAATCTTCAAAAGTTATCAGATGGATGTTAGTGACCATTTGGACACCTCAACTAGCTAATTTTATTGTTCTCCATATATGTCGGCCATCTTTGTTTTAGGAAACACAGGGGTCCAGGCCATATATGGTCAACTTCGATCTTCAAAAGTTATCAGATGGATCTTAGTGACCATTGGGAGACCTCAACTACCCTATTTTATTGTTTTCCATGTGTGTCGGCCATCTTTGTTTTAGGAAACACAGGGATCCAGGTCATATATGGTCAATTTTGATCTTCAAAAGTTATAAGATGGATGTTAGTGACCATTGAAAGACCTCAACTACCTAATTCTATTTTTTTCAATATGTGTCGGCCATCTTTGTTTTAGAAAACACAGGGATCCAGGCCATATATGGTCAACTTTGATCTTCAAAATTTATCAGATGGATGTTAGTGACCATTGGAAGACCTAAACTAGCCTATTTTATTGTTTTCCATGTGTGTCGGCCATCTTTGTTTTAGGAAACACAGGGATCCAGGTCATATATGGTCAACTTTGATCTTCAAAAGTTATGAGATGGATGTTAGTGACCATTGAAAGACCTCAACTACCTAATTCTTTTTTTTTTTTTCAATATGTGTTGGCCATCTTGGTTTCAGGAATCACAGGGATCCAGGTCATATATGGTCAATTTTGATCTTCAAAAGTTATGAGATGGAAGTTAGTGACCATTGAAAGACCTCAACTACCTAATTCTTTTTTTTTTTTCAATATGTGTCGGCCATCTTTGTTTTAGAAAACACAGGGTTCCAGGCCATATATGGTCAACTTTGATCTTCAAAAATTATCAGATGGATCTTAGTGACCATTGGGAGACCTCAACTAGCCTATTTTATTGTTTTCCATGTGTGTCGGCCATCTTGGTTTTAGGAAACACAGGGATCCAGCTCATATATTGTCAATTTTGATCTTCAAAAGTTATGAGATGGATGTTAGTGACCATTGAAAGACCTCAACTACCTATTTCTATTTTTTTCAATATGTGTCGGCCATCTTTGTTTTAGAAAACACAGGGATCCAGGCCATATATGGTCAACTTTGATCTTCAAAATTTATCAGATGGATGTTAGTGACCATTGGGAGACCTAAACTAGCCTATTTTATTGTTTTCCATGTGTGTCGGCCATCTTTGTTTTAGGAAACACAGGGATCCAGGTCATATATGGTCAACTTCGATCTTCAAAAGTTATGAGATGGATGTTAGTGACCATTGAAAGACCTCAACTACCTAATTCTTTTTTTTTTTCAATATGTGTTGGCCATCTTGGTTTCAGGAATCACAGGGATCCAGGTCATATATGGTCAATTTTGATCTTCAAAAGTTATGAGATGGAAGTTAGTGACCATTGAAAGACCTCAACTACCTAATTCTTTTTTTTTTTTCAATATGTGTCGGCCATCTTGGTTTTAGGAAACACAGGGATCCAGCTCATATATTGTCAATTTTAATCTTCAAAAGTTATCAGATGGATGTTAGTGACCATTGGGACACCTCAACTAGCTGATTTTATTGTTCTCCATATATGTCGGCCATTTTTGTTTTAGGAAACACAGGGATCCAGGCCATATATGGTCAACTTCGATCTTCAAAAGTTATCAGATGGATGTTAGTGACCATTGGGACACCTCAAGTACCTAATTTTATTATTTTCCATGTGTGTCGGCCATCTTGGTTTTCGGAAACACAGGGGTCCAGGTCATATGTGGTCAATTTTGATCTTCAAAAGTTATCATATGGATGTTAGTGACCATTGGGACACCTCAACTAGCTAATTTTATTGTTCTCCATATATGTCGGCCATCTTTGTTTTAGGAAACACAGGGATCCAGGCCATATAGCTCACATAGCCATTTTCAGCTGGGGGCCGCCATTAGACCCCGACCTTCAGCCCCCGACTCCGCAGTATATGCCAGGGATGCCTCCCATTGGTCAATAATACAATAGCCATGTGCCGTATATGGTCAACTTCGATCTTCAAAAGTTATCAGATGGATGTTAGTGACCATTGGGGGACCTCAACTACCCAATTTTGTTGTTTTCCATGTGTGTTGGCCATCTTTGTTTTAGGAAACACAGGGATCCAGGTCATATATGTTCAATTTTGATCTTCAAAAGTTATGGTTAGTGACCATTTGGACACCTCAACTACCCAATTTTATTGTTTTCCATGTGTGTCGGCCATCTTGGTTTTAGGAAACACAGGGATCCAGGTCATATGTGGTCAATTTTGATCTTCAAAAGTTATCAGATAGATGTTAGTGACCATTAGGACACCTCAACTACCTAATTCTTTTGTTTTCCTTGTGTGTCGGCCATCTTGGTTTCAGGAATCACAGGGATCCAGGCCATATATGGTCAATTTTGATCTTCAAAAGTTATCAGATGGATGTTAGTGACCATTGGGACACCTCAACTACCTAATTCTTTTGTTTTCCTTGTGTGTCGGCCATCTTGGTTTAAGGAATCACAGGGATCCAGGCCATATATGGTCAATTTTGATCTTCAAAAGTTATCAGATGGATGTTAGTGACCATTGTGACACCACCACCACCAATACCACCACCACACTACTCCCAACCCTCACACACATTCCTTATTTGCATATTTTAATCCAGGCATAGGTTTACTCCATACTATAGCAATGGGGCAGGATTTTACATGGAGAGCGAGGAAGCACCACAATCAGAGCATATATTTAAGTATAGATCCATTCCAAAGGCCATAGAGTTCATATATAATGATCTTTTTTCCTTGGATCATCATAGGAATATGCACGGCATTACAGCATTGCTGTGTTTACTTTCCTGAAAGTATGTTATAGATTAATAAATTGCAAAACACACAACATATGAAGGGCTTTTAGATTCCGTATTAAAATAATATTTGTTCTGAAAATTTTGATCTACTATCATATTAAAAATGTTGTAAATCAATTCTATACTTCTTAGAACATGATATGAATATGCACGGCATTACAGCTTTGCTGTGTTTACTTTGCCGAAAATATGGGATAAATTTCTAATCCGGGAAACGCACTGCAATTTAACTGCTTTTAGAATTGATATTAAACTCAGAATTGATCGTCAAATTTAAATATGAAACCCTAATATCTTGATCATAGATGACAGATCCTAAATTGAATCCTCTCAATTGCATCCTTAACACGGGCCTCTTGATCATAGATCTTAGATTCTAAATTTTCAGTTAAATCCTTAACATAATCTCCTAACCATGGACCCCTTGTATATGAAATATGGGCCTGGGGTCTGAAAAATGTCAAAAGTTGTGGACCTCATTTGTGAACGTTCCCCAAAGGTGCTTGAGTGTATTAAGCCAGAACCTTTACCTAGGAGTGCGATAGTTGGAGTTGGGATTGGCCACTATGAGATTAAACCAGACCAAAGTCCCTCACCGATAACAATGTGCAACAAGAGCTATAATAGTTACCATGATGTGTCCACTGCCAGAAATAGCTGACCGCTACAGGTATTAACCCTTTAAGGGCCGCGTGGGGGGTTAAGGCACTATTGCCTTTGGACAGAAGAAAGAATGAAGACAGCACTGGTGAGCCTGCTAAGTACACTTCCTAAAGATGTACATGTATATGATGCCCCTGACAGACCTTCAGTGAACCTTTTATTTGCATCAGTGTACCTTTGTGACTAAGTTAGATGGACGTAATATGGAATAAATCAGGGATGTAAGTCTTCAGGATTTATCAGGATTTCCTGATTTCTGAAATTTTTGAATGACATTTATTTTCCTTACATGAGTGGTAAGGAGGACTATTTTGTTGGCTTTTATATCAAGTAAATGTATAGCTTCCTGATTTTTGCCTATTCCTGACTTACATCCCTGAATAATACAACTCAGACAGGGTTAAGCCGGTACCGGTATGTATGGTAGGCGGCTTAAGAAAGTCGGATCAGGGTCAGGAGTAGTACATACCGGTATATATACTGTTGGCCTAAAGCAATATTATGTGTGACCGTCATTATCCGATAGGTCGGGTCCTGCACCCCACCCCCACACACAGACACACAGACAGACCCCTTAGATCCCTTGAATGTGTATGACCAAATCTAATGACTGAATATTTTGGGACTTTGTTTCAAAAGAGAAATGAATAAAAAAAGAATAAGATTGAATCTATTTGCGATATGAAAGGCAGAATTACCCCCATGTGATAATAGAAAGGGTGAATAGACTAAGCTAACCGTGTAATCTAGATTAGATACTCCCTCATGCTACCCGCATGTGGAAATGCCGTGATAGGAATTATTAACACTAAATAACGTGTACTGGTGGCACATTTAACATGTACGATCTACATAGACTATGTATCTGGTTAAAAAAACTCAGAGGACGAATGTCAGGACCTCTGCACCCCAACACTACCTTGATGCTACTGGCACGGTTGCCATGCTCGCCTCCCCTCATCAACTTCCGTTGGCAGGGGGGTCTCCAGGGCAATATATGTTTATTGTAAACAAAATTGCATTGTCACCATGACATCAGGGCTGGTTCCTGGTGCCTCCAGGGGCTGGAGGAGTGATACTCTCCAGTCGTAGGACCTAACTCTCCAAGCTGTTTCTTGGGGAATATCAGACATTGTTTGATATGGGTGATGATCAAGGTTTCGATCTCTTTGGATCTCTTCAGGTGTAACTGAGGTTAAATCAAGGCATGTAATCATTGTTACAGTTATCCCTATGTAATATAATTGCATAGGAATTATTTTCATATGGAAGCCAAGTGAAAAATAAAGGAAAGGAGACCTGACATACATTTAATAATTTGAAAAATTATTTGTATATCTCAGCTTGGTAATTGTACACAGTCTAAAATTCCCCATAACCACTGTTTAATAATTTTTAATTAGTAGGTATTTGTGGAATATTTATGGGGGCCCCCCAGTCAGAGACTGGGTATGGGGCGGAACCCACCCGGTATATATCTGGTATATATCTGGTATGTATCTGGTTCATTCCAAATGCTATTCTAGACTGTAGATGCACTATTTGCTGGAAGCGGGGCTAGAGCTGGTTCTTGTGACATGCATTGATCAGAACAGATAGCATGGGACCAGCATGTCCTGGAAGTGGGTGTTACCCAGGGACAAAGTCTTATCAATGAGTTTTACCTAAACCAGCAAAATTCAAAATAGTGGACCCACTGTGCGTCCATACTAAGGCCTATACCGTACATGTATAATATACCATTGCTACATGTATACTATAATATACTCTGTAGTGTACATGGTGAGCATGCAGGAGCTGCTCCCTGAGGTGTGTTACTGCTATCTCTCCCCCTCTACTACTCAAGTAGGACAGTCAGAGGGAGGAGAGGGAACCCTCCCCCCCCCCCAACTCAATACCTCCAGTAAGCCACCCCACCCTCACACCCCCCCCCCCCCACCCGTGCTCCCAGCTCCCACAGGGCCGTACCGCATCTGCCGAATGGGCGCTGTGTGCCAGGGGGCAGGCGGCCTCCTGTACTCAACCAGCTGCTCAAGGCGGCAGGAGGAGCAGCTCACCGTCAGCAGCACAGAGCAGCTCACCGACCATAGAGCCACAGCAGCAGCCATCTTGGTTCCTGGAAGTTTACCTCTCCTAGAAGTGACGAGACAGACCCACAAGTTTTTGACTTAAACTGGGAGTGATCTGGAGTAGTGACCAGCCCGGCCCTGGTGGAGCTGGTCAAGGAGGTCCCTGAGGACTTATTAGACGCTTGTAAAAGTGATATTAGGAGAGGTTTCATAGACTTTTAGACTCCTGGAGGAGCTAGGATAGAGGCCCGGTCTACCCCCTACATGTACACAAACACACGTATACATACAAGGCTATTTATAGCGGCAGGCCCCTCTCTACTGGGGTTAGAGCCGGGTCGGGGCTGAGCAGGAGCAGCTCAGGGACTGAGGTGAGGAGCACAAGTGAGCAACTCATACGGCGTACTCAGCGATAAAACAGCACTGTCGACCTAGGTAGGGTGGCACTAGTACCTACACACTGGTGTTACTGCTGTTGTAGGGGCAGCCCCCACCTTAGGACCCCTCAGTATTGCAGCAGCAACTAGCACATTCCTCTACACAGACTTGTTGACATGGGCATGGAGAACAGAGGATGCTGCTCCTGAGTAGTCTCAGTGATGGGAATATCATTAAAGTAATATGTGTAAAAAGAACCCACATGGATATACTATAGATATGTGTTATACCTAGATATGTGTTATACCATGGTCCTGGAGGAAACAACATGTGAAGGGGAGTTTGAAACTTGAAACATGCTGACGTTGTCAGGTGAAAACATTGGTAGCTGAGTGGCTGAAGACTCAGCTGGGAGACTGATATCGGTAGGAGTGGCACGGGTGTGCTGGGGGGAGAGTGATGCCCGTGCGGATCCCCACCCAGGTGTATTACAACCGGCGCGCGTCACTTCCGGCCGCGCCGCGCCGCCTCACACGGGAGGAGGTGGTAGCCTCCCAGACGTTTTACAACCAGGCCTGGAGCACTGACCCTACCCAGCCACAACAACAACATCCACCACAACAACAACAACACCCAGGCCGCCGGCCTTCCACTGACACTGCCAGACGCGCCTCCACTGACTCCCACCATGGGGCCGGAAGTGGCCATGGCGGCGGGTCGCACAGACATCGTCGACGGTCGTCGTCGACTCAGAACGCACGTGCGGCGGCGCTGCTGGGGGACGCTGGGGGTCAGCAGCAGGGGGCGCCACCACAGCATGTTGGCCATCCCCAACATAGCGGCCGCCAAGGACAACACCTACCACCACCCAACCCCAATCTAGTATACCTGCGGCGGTCGTCGTACGCACATCCACCAAATCCGCGTGCCTATGACATGTTAGCAGGCAGTAGGGGTGCTGGTGGGGGGAGGGGTGGGGTCACTGACAATCAAATGACCCACGAACAATGGCTCAGTCTCCAGTCTTTCCGCCGACCCGCCCCATCAGCCAGCATTCCTTATGTCCGCCGCGCATCTCAGTCCAACAACACCCCCGCCGGAAGTGGCGCGGGGGGTACCGGAAGCGGAAGTCCAGGCAGTATAATCTACCTTCGCAGGACGTCCAATAACCCTGGGGGCGCTTGTGGTAGTGGTGCCGGAAGTCCTGGTCTGACTTCTGGTCAGCGTCCGCCAGAGCTACACCCGGTGATGGCAACGGGGTTGGTGACGGATACGCCGCCTTTTTCGCCGACGCGGCGAAGTCGCGGTGACGGGGGAGCTGGTGGCCAAGCGTCCAGACCCTGGTCACCCGGCCCGACAGGGGCACGCCAACGGCACAGGGAGAGGGACGGCAGGGGTAGGTATAGGTATAATATCCCACAGCCCCTCACCCTCATGCGGAGCTTTGAAATATGGCAAAAACTAAAGTTAATATTGCTGTTGGAAATGGGGACCTATAGGGTAAGAAATATTTGCACAGATTCTCTCAAGTGCATGGAAGGGGTGGTAATTTGGTAGGAGAGAGAGAGATATTTTGAGAGAGCAAGCTTGGGGTGAGGGGTGGGGGGGGGAGGACTTAAAATATCAACTGTCCCACATAGTACCGGTAGTGCATGCAGCTTGAGTTCTAGCATGTAGTCCCCCATGTTTGATCCTATATTATTCAGGGATGAAAGAGTTCAAGATTTTTCTTGATTTCAATGTTTTTTTCACTCACTTAAGAAAAATAAGTTTTCTTGGAAGTCAGGTCCCAAAACACTGCATACAGTGGCAGCATGGTCGTTTTTATTTCAAGGTTTTCAAGGTTTTCAAGGATTCTCAAGTTTTTTCCTTGAAAACTTTCCCCTCTATATTGGTGTTTGTTCCACTCTTCAGTGTATTCTTAGCAGCAAGCTATAGTTCCTATGCTAGAAGAGTGTTGGATAGTATACCCCTTTTCTGAGCATTATGCTTTCACCATGTAACTATTAACAGGGGCGTAGGAAGCAAATTTTTATTGGGGGGGGGGCCAGGGGTCTCGGTTGGGGGGGGGGCCTGCTATATTTCCATAAAGGCTTATATAGGGAACCTCCTTGTTATTGGGGGGGGCCTGGCCCCCCTTTTTCCTAAGCCCCTGATAGGTCAAAGGGTGCAGGGAATAAATATATAACCAATCTCTATACATTAACATTGTAATTGGTCCCTAGGTTGTGTTGCGCCTAAGCACCACCACCAGTATATCAGGTGGTGCATATTTTGGGTATGCTATCCAAACAAGACCTTAGAAAACAGCTATACAGTAGCATTCTGAAGGGATCCTAGGTCATACTCTGCAAAAGGGCCGTTATGTGCACATTTTGGGTGTAGTATCCGAACAACGTCTTGAAAAACAGCTTTTCCTGTTATTTGAGGACAAACCACACCCTTATACAACCCCTACTGCCCCCCCCCCCCCCCACAACCACACAAACCCTGTAACACACTTATGGATGGGTCTGGAGGGTATATACAGTGCATAAAGTTGTTTCCTTTTTCAAGGTTTTTTGTCATCATCGACTTTCATCCCTGATTATTCTACCCCTGTGTGCTCGTGTTCCTAAAACTCACCCTGTCGTGTTATATACCCCCGGCCCCACCTTCATACAGTGCATGCTAACAGGCAAGTAACCCTCCTGTCCCGACCAGGACACAATAGCCAGGGTAAGAACTGGGCTACAGGTGGGTATAAAGCCACCATGTTTAACTAGTAGGCAGGGCCGGTGTGTGCTCTCTGCTCATCCCTCCCTAAAGGACAACACACCCCGGCCCCCAGCTATATAAGCCGTCTTTCCCCTTCTCCCTCCAGTCATTGCCAGTTGAACCATCCTACAAGCCACGTCGTCAGTTAGGGCTCAACATGTAGTATGTGATATTGTATTATATCGTCATGGTTGATTATGGATTGTGATAACTAATTCACGTGGGATACGATTAACATGGATTGATATCGAGCATGAGGGACATATACCACTAGACGTCTGGAGAATGTATTTCATTGACCACAGCATTTTTGCTCGCAGTGAATTACTATTTTGAAATATTTCCTGCTGGTATGTTACGTCGTCAAGATAATTATCTGGAACTAAGTGAAACTTAAATTGAAGGGCAGTAAGGGAGCCTACATTAGAGCATCTACTGCAGAATGCACCATGTGGAGATAGCATTTACCCATGTTGAGATCACCAACCCCTGGAACAAGTTTACAAATGACCAGTGTTGTATAACCCACATCAGATAAATTCCCTTGGCATAGAAGACAAACAATCCTCACAGTCAAATGCCCTTAGCCCTCAGGTGGGCACTCAGGTCTCACCCGTGAGGGCAATGGCCCTTATTTTAGACAGCTTATAGGAAGTTGTATGATCATATAGCAGTATAAGAAGAGGTGCTAGGGGTGGTAAAGACGGGGCACGGCTTACATTTACACAAACTGAGATTTGTGTACATTACCTGAGCCTCCTTATATCTGTGTATGATGAGCGTCCCTATGGTGTCTCACTATGACCATGTACACATTGCCTTAGCACCCACCATAAGGAGGCAGCTCCACTCCCAACCCCTACTCCCCAACACCTTTCAACAGAAGGAGGCGTTTTTCACTACGCCATAGGGTGTGACTGAGGGTGTGCACCATATTGACATGAAATATACAGACGTCAATCACTAGCCATGTGTCAGGAAGTATCTGATCATGTATAAGGATATATCAAATAAATTATAAAAGCAGAAAGTAAGGGTTTAGTGATGACTAGGATTATAGCAGAACTTGTAAAATTTGTTCTGACATAAAAGTAACTTGCGTAAATAGTTTGGAGTCGCCCTGGGAGCGCTCCTGAGATTCTTGAGAAGAGCGGATGGCCATTGGCCCGGTGGTAATATCTTGGAGCTGTGGGCAGAGGTCACCTATGGAGGCCATGTGTCCTATAACGAAGCCCTTGGACATAGAACCCATGTCTTCTCTGAAGGAACCATTCGACTCGGAGGCAATGTCCTCTCTCAGGGATATGTGTCCTATAACGAAGCCCTTGGACGAGGACTCCATACCTCATATGAGGAAGCCCATCTACTCAGGAATAAATTCTCTAAGGGAACCCTTGGACATTGAGGACATGTCTCCATTGGGGGAGATGTTACCTCAGAGCATAGAGGCCATGTCTCCATTGAGAAACCTGTTGGAGACTGTACCCATGTCTCCATTGAGGAGCTCTTTGGACCTAGATGACATGGCTCATATAAGGGTACCAACACAAATCTACTACAACAAAGAGCGTGCTGACCATCAGCGCGGTCACCGCTGTCCCTGCCATACCCACTATGGTGACAATACTAAGAGACATCCTCGTCATACCAAGTCCCACAGCTGGGTGTCCTCCCACAGTGAGGAGGAGCAGGGCACCAGGATAGACACCCAGTTCTACTACAACAGGGCCTGGCTACTCGCCAACCTCATAGCACTGGCCGGCCAGGAGAAGGCCCTGAAAGGTATACATGTCTACCATCAGTGTCTTACATAGACTCTAGTGGCTACATAATATCGCTCAGGGAAGAGGTTGAACCTGTGAAAGACCTGTATCATAATGGGTGGAGAGGAAGGGTACTAATGCAGATGATCAATGTCATAAATGTGATTCAGTTTGTGAAAATGGGATGGAGTTCATAGAGGTGGAAAGGCATACAATTTAATATAGATAAAAAGATAAAGATCTGTGTACTGACAATAAGTACTTGTAGCTTTAACATTGTGAGTTTTGAGGTAGGGTTACTATGATATATAATACATGGAAGCAGGATGACGTTAAGTATGAGAAAAGCCACCGTAGGAATGTCGTATTATAAGAGATGGGTCACTGTATGAATGAAATACATATGGTATGTATGTATGGGTGTTTTGATAGCATGTTAGGGTCGGGTTAAGTACACATCAGAAAGACATGTCCGAATTTACCCTAACACATGATAGTACATCATATAGTTTGAAACGCAAGGGGTTATAAATGAGGACATTGATGTGAATGCAAAGGAAGCAGAAGGGGGGGGGGGCGAAGGGGGTTAATAGATTCATTCCACTATACGGCAGGCCTTATATTTCAAACATGTGATAAGTTGCCAAGTATAGTGGGCATGCCAAGCCCATCTCAAGACTTTTCTGGTAACTTTCATGTGTCTGATGTTTACATGGACAGAAACCGATATATTCAAACTGATGTCTGTTTAGGTTCCTTACACTGCACATGACCTTTGCTGTAGAAATAGCCTTATGAAGTATGTCTGCCAACATTACCGTTCCTAATCAACACCCAACAATGATTCAATGCATCTTCTGATAGTAAAGATAAACTCTAGTTCATTGTTAACCCTTTAAGGGCAGAGCAAAAATTGTTGCCCTGGCCATGGGCATGGCCTCTGAAAAAAGTATAGTTCCTAGAGGACGACCCTTTTTTCAATTCCTATACTAATCCTATATAACGGGCATCGACTATAGTCGACGCTAGGCCTGCCATGGTGTCGACTATAGTCAGTGCTAAGCCTACCATGGTGTCGACTACCTTTAAATGTTTCTCCACTACATGCACATCCATAGCTGCCTGTTCCTTTGCAGCTACGGCGGGCTTCCCTAGCCCACTTAAAAGGGTCTATATCTCCTCTTTCCTATCCCCTCAGGATGTGTGTGGTGCACATATGTGCGGGCACTGACACATTCCTCTGTTAAATTATCAACCTGTGAAGCACGGGATAGCCACTTAGTGCCGCTAAAGTGCTGTAAAACACAAATCAAGATTGGCGTCTACTGGCAATTCCCAACAAAAATATTAATACCCAGTTCATTGCAGCGTCCCTACTGGCAGTTCCTGAAAAAAAAGAGGAATCAAATTATCTTTGTAACATAGACACATTGGCTATAGATATATACTTGTTATATTTACAGGTAAAGACAAACGGAAGTCGAAGAAGAAGTTGAAAGAGCAGAACCATAAAGCAGATAGTAAACCCGATAGTAAGGAGGGTTCCGACATGGACACTCCTAATGTGCCGGCTGCCACTGCTGCGGCTGCCACCGAGCCTGCACAACCAACCCTCACACAACAAGCACCACAGGAACAACAACAGCAACAACAAACACAACAATCTAGGGAACAGGTAGGTTGAGCTGTCACCTGTGACTAAACTTAGGCCTCAAAGGTTCATTGATAAGTCATCATTACAATGCAGTCCTTAAAAAAACACTTCAGCTGTGTATCAACCCTGTATGGGAGCAACTCACTAGTAACTCTGTATTGTCAGTAGTGATTGAGGATCATTTTGACAGTAATGATTGTGAATCTGTAAATCCTCTGCCTAATTTACTGTATCTAATTCAAAATAAATTTGAACATTTAATATATAATAGCGATTATGTTTCAATGTAATGTACAGAGAAGAAAAGATGGAAAAATAATCAGATGTGCCAAAGAATTTGTTCCTAATTTATGTTATTTCTCTCCAGACACCAGAAGTAGTTAAGAAAGTGGAGAAGGAGGTGACCTCGGAGCCAGAACCTGCCAAGCCGGCCGTGGCACCAGCAGTAGTACGCGAGGCAAGTCCAGCTCCTGCCCCTGCCCCTGCCTCAACACCTGCTCAACCCTCTGCTCCTAACAATAAGGAGAAGGAGGAGGAGGCCAGCCTCGACAAGGTTGAAATTAAGGTTGTTGAGGATGAGAAGGTCGCCGAGAAGAACGAGAAAAATGAGGAGACACGGCGGAGAGTGCTCCCACCACAGGATGACTTGTGGCGGAAGTCAAATAACACAAATAATACCACCAACATGGATGCCCCGTGGAGAAAGTCTCCCGCGGTACCCGGAGAGGAGGACTTATGGCGCAAGCCAGTTAGTGAGAAGCTCAATGAAGAGCCACCAAAGAAGGTGGTTGAGAGCAAATCCGAGAAAGTGGAAAACAATGAGGCAAACGACTCTGACAAAACAAACTCTTCCAGTAAAAATAGTGACTCGAATACGCCTGTGATACAAAAGGACACTCCTGAACTTAAATACCATTACAAGGAGGGACAATGGAGTCCGGCAAACCAGGACGGCCGTAAAGCTTATGACAGAAACTTTTTGTTACAAATGCAGTACTCTTCTGAGGGTCTAGAGAAGCCCGATGGATTACCTCGCCTTCCAGATGTGATCTTAGATAAGCCATTGATAAGGCATGAACCTACTGGGCGTGGCTTGTCTAGCCCTAAAGACATTGACTTTACGCCAGGTTTCGTAAAGTCCACACAAGCAAAGGTAAGGGACTGCTATCTTGGTGTCTTTAACACCAAGTGTGTTGGCCAGCAATTTCTTGTGTTCAAGAATCATGGTGTAATGGATGTGAGCATTGTATTCCACTTGGTTATCACTAATGCTGACTGCAGAAGGACCCGAATGGATCGGCCGACAACAACAATGAGTGGTTACCAGTTACCGCTTGAGTTAGCCGCATCTGCAGTCCCCTGACTTGGTTCAAAGGGATACAGTGCCTTACACATTGTTCCACATGGTTTTAGTTTGATTATGTATTATAAATTTTAGTTTACATATCTTACATGATTATGAAGAGATGTCCGAGCAATGTTGAGTTAAAACTGGACAGTCACAGTGACAGTGTACCACTCTGAAATTCAGTGTAGTAAAATAGTCGGAATGCCTTAGATTTATTTATACTAGAGCGTTTGTGCAGTGAAATCTTGTATTTTAGCCCTGACTGCCATAAAAATCAGATGGCAATTGAGTGTGAGGAATGTGGCTTTGGAGTCAGGAGTGTGGCTTTTACTGATAGTGTGGCTTGTACGTGAGTTTGAGGGGTACCGGTAGGTCTTGTACTGCGAGTTGAAGCAGCAAGTTGTCTCGGTTCTTGTACAAGTGTGTGGTTGGTAAGGCCTTGCAAGAAAACGTGTTGGCTAAATATGTACTCTATCAGGGGTGCAATAATCAAGACGGCAAAATATGATATACGTAAGCTTTCATAGCTCAGGTTGAGGGCTTATAGGTACAGGATAAAGCCCGATTTGGTCACTGTATTCAAAATATAGATCACAGGCTGTCATACAACCTGTGGTCTATATACTGGCTACAATGTACCAACAAGGAAGGGAGGGCTTCCCTAGCTCACTTAAAAGGGTCTATTTCTCCTCTTTCCTATCCCCTCGGGATGTGTGTGGTGCACATATGCGCGGGCACTGACACATTCCCCTGTGAAATTGTGTAATGTAGTTCTTGCCATGAATATGACCTTAGCTGTCGAAATGGCGTTAAACATCTATTACTCACTCACTCACTCACCAACAAGGAATGGTAAAAGACAAAGTTCTGCTAGCTATTTGACTGATGCATGTGTATTGAAACCTTTTGGTTGTAGTGAGAGAGAAATAGCCCATG
Source organism: Acholoe squamosa (assembly GCA_949317995.1). Classification (NCBI taxonomy): domain Eukaryota; kingdom Metazoa; phylum Annelida; class Polychaeta; order Phyllodocida; family Polynoidae; genus Acholoe; species Acholoe squamosa. Next base: position 32,987,079 of record OX439050.1, read on the forward strand.
GTGCTCATGATCTGCCTCATAAATCACTGAAAGACCCCACTGCTCGTTTCATGGGAGCCATGCCCGTTGCCGGTGACTAGTCTAGTACTGCCCGAACTACCCAGGCGGCTCAGGTTTGCTACTGGCTAGTTAGCAGCAGCATCATGATGGATTGAATGACATCACTTCTGGTAGGAAACTCCCCCGGAAGTGGAATTTTGCTGGTCCTTACTAACTGTAGTCAGAACAAGACCAGCCAGTGCCAGCCAATCAGAATATTCTGAGATATTTATAGCCAACCCACCAGAGGGTACAGAGTAATGCTATCACCATGACCCATACCCCCCTGTGGTAAATGGTCATGTTACAAGACAAGCTGGTATACTGTGGGTTTCCAGTAACATCACCCGAAAATCCCTTGGTAGGTCGAATATTTTTTTTCAGAATTCTCAGATTTAAAAAGATAATAAAAAAATTCAGCCCTCTTTTGCTAGGTTGAGTCGGGTGACTGGAAACTAACCTTTTAGGCCTAAATAGTACAGATAATTGAAACCAGGATAAGAAGTAACAGAACCAGACAGGTGATTAAAACCATAGTGATATACCCCGGTAGGGTGAAGTGATTTTGAATCATGTACCTCGAGACCTTACAATATCTTAGGGCTGGTACAGTGGTCCAGGTGGACGACTCGTGGTCACTTTAACCCAAATCACAGAACCTGTTTCCCTGCACATTAAAAAGAATTTGAGGGAGCAACAACCCACGTGTCCTTTCCTGAATTCCTCCAGTCCTGGAGTAAACCAGGGCCATGTGACAGGAGTTAGATTGACCACTGGAGTAAGCCGGGGGATGGGGGTGATGAGATCAGGCAGCTACTGCACTCCCGCTCCCATGAGCTGTGTGCTGAACCTCATGGAGTCAGGTTAGTGGCGGATCCAGGATCTGGAAAAAGAGGGGGTGCACCTCCAGACTGGAGGTGCACTCCTATTTTAGAGCGAATCTCGGGGTCCAAAATATAAAACTTTTAAATGCTGGGGGGAAAAGGGTGTGTGCCCCCTCTAAATCCGCCAGTTAACTTGGAGGTGGATATTAGGCAGATCGCCAATCTAATTTCCCATCCCGATATTGTCGTCATATTGAACAATAGTCTACATCCCATAGAAAATATGTACCGTAAACTCCCGCGTATAAGACGCATCCTCTACGCCAAACAAAATGCTGGGGAGTCTTATAGGATTTCCTCAAGTTTGGGGTGCGTCTTATACGAGGGGTACTTTTACTATAGAAATGTACTTATCTTACAAATATCTGCTTTAAAATGTGCGTCTTATACGCAAAAATGCATGTGCTGAGTTTGGGGTGCGTCTTATACGTGCAACGTGTCTTCTACGCGGGAGATTACGGTAATCTATGAAACCAGTGAATAGATTACCTCGTTTAAGTTTCAGTGGCCCTCAATTAAGGCTCAACTATGTGTTAAACTACAGGGACTCCATTTGTATTGTATTTCTTTCAATGCTGAATGTTATTTACTTCTGGCCTTTTAACAAAACGGGTGCTCATTGAAGGAATTTTTTCTGAGCTTTACCTGAAGCAGGTATCAACGACACCGGTAATTCAAAACCCAGCATTAAAACGTGATGATCGGTAATTTTCATTCACACGTTTCTCCCTTTAAGTACTATGGAACAGAGGGGGCACATGCCATTTTTTTTCTCAATCTTGATATATGCTAACCCCCAGCATATATATATATATAATATATATATATATATGTATATATATATGTATATATATATGTATATATATATATATATATATATATATATATACACACACACACACACACACACACTGGGTAAAAGCCACAAACCTGAGTTAAAGAAAATCTTTTACGCTACGCTTAGCTCTTCAAGTTGGCAGTTTTAGTACATGGCAGGGAGTCGGTAGGGGTAAACACAAATAATTGAGTTAAAATACGAAATTTGTTTTACCTACAGGTCGGAAACCAAGGTATCCGGAACAGAAGTCAACACAGAGATAGAGATGTAAGTCTTCAAGTTTAATCATGAATTCCCCCTTTTCTGAAAATTTTAAATACCGTAAACTCCCGCGTATAAGACGCGTCCTCTACGCCAAACAAAATGCTGGGGAGTCTTATAGCTTTCTCTCAAGTTGGGGGTGCGTCTTATACGAGGGGTAATTTTTCTATAGAAATGTACTAATCTTGCAAATATCAGCATTAAAATGTGCGTCTTATATGCGAAAATGCATGTGCTAAGTTTGGGGTGCGTCTTATACGCGCAGCGCGTCTTCTACGCGGGAGTTTACGGTAACATGTTCCCCAAAAACTTCTCTTAAGTGCTCCAAGGGATGGGTAATGCTTTCCTGGCAATAGTGGATATAAAATTTTGATATGTTATTTGATGAAATATAACCCTCTGATTTGTGCTCATTCCTGACTTGTATCTTTTGTGTCCACAGAAGCCTGGTGGAGGTCGGGATATGATGGGTGGTGCTAAAAAGATCATCTCCATTTCACGGGATCTCATGGACACAAAACTACACACCACTGCCAACGCGTGGAAACCCGGACAGCAAAAAAGCCTCATGCAAGGGGATACCGAAACAAAGGTAAGCTATGATATACAGGGTGTATACTTTAGTGGGCGATATTTCAGTAAAGTCAGTTGCTGAGGGATCTTCACTACAGCAAATACTATCTAAATATATGTACCATGTTATATGTGATCCATCCTGATATGTATTTAGTTATGTAAATATGGCAGAATGTATATCACAATGGTGTGCGAAATAGATAGAACCTAAACTAGCAAATACACAATATACTGAGGTTCGTGATTTGATTGTATTGCAGGAGTTGTTATCGGTTATGCGGTCAATCCTGAACAAGTTGACACCACAGAAATTCCAAGTACTACTGAAGCAGATCCAGGGCCTAAAGCTTGACAATGCCGAGAAGTTGAGAGGAACTATAGATCTTGTTTTTGAAAAGGTAATTGCTTTATCTCTTGGACTATACGGTAATGGGAGGGAAGCCCCTTGCCGCTTTTATTTTTTATTATTTTTTTTTTATGAAAATTCAATGTATCAGTGATCTAAAAGAGTGTGAATATAATCTTTTGTCATCGTCTTGGTGTCTGCACATATGCGTTGGCGCTAACATTCGTTCACCTATCATATGCTCACTCAATGAAGTTTTCTCAACATGAGTATGACCGTAGTTGTTGAAATAGGGTTAAATAAACATTACTCACATACAATCACTTAAAAGCAACACTAGCTTAAACTTGCTGACTGATTTACTAGGTAAAGGGACTTTCCTGCGCTTCCTCCCCATCCATCTGTGAAACTATGTTTAATGTTGTATTGCCTTGTCTATTCCAGGCTATTGATGAGCCGGCATTCAGTAGTACGTACGCTAACTTGTGTAGATGTATGAACAGTTTAAAGGTGCCACTAGACGAACAGGGAACAGATTTCATCAACTTTAGAAAATTATTATTAGTCCGTTGCCAAGCAGAGTTTGAGAAGGATCGTACGGAGGAAGCTGAGAGTGAACAAAGGCAGAAAGTTATCGATGAGAAAGAAAAGGTAAGCTCTTATTATTTATAACAAAGAGTTGTAACGCATTGTGCACTGAGCTTCTACCGCCTGTTTTGTACAGCCTGATTTGCTGACCAAGGCTTAGTCGACTACAAGTGTATCTTATTAATATTACTAGTTTTAAAACCCTTTTTGGTACCATTTCAGGAGCTCGCTGAAAAGGGAACGAACAAAGAGCTTGAAGATGAAATCAAGAAGTTAAAAGCTGAAAAGATGTACCTCGAGGCCAAGGCCAGGCGGCGAACACTAGGAAATATTAGGTAACAATGAAATTACTTTCAAGGATGGAAGTCTTTTTCCTGTTTTGCAGGGATTTTCAAGTTCTAGATTTGCACAAAAATGCTTCAAAAGATTTCTGATGTTACACAAATCTGTCATTTAATAAGTAAGATTTTCTTGGATTGTTCTAACTCTGATCAACTGTTTTGCAGGTTTATTGGAGAATTGTTCAAGCTTGGTATTTTGAATGAGACAATCATGCACAACTGTATCACCAAGCTACTCGGTCAAAATGACGAGGACAGCCTAGAGTGTCTCTGCAAACTTCTGATGACCATCGGCAAGAACATTGACTCAGATGATAAGGCTAAAGCGGTAAGCATCTTAGAAAAAGAACCTTGTACTCGGCAGTAAAATAGCGATTGAAATATAAACACAACTCACTGTCAAAATAACAAATGAAAATACTCTCCCTTAGGACAAAAACCCAATCACCCATTTATTTTTAGAAAAATATTCTATTTGTACAAATAACACACCATTTGTTAACTTTTCAGGCCAAGGTTGATACCTACTTCAAGAAGCTTACGCAGCTTTCACAGGACAGGAAGATCTGTGCCCGTATTCGTTTCATGATCCAAGACGTTTTGGACCTGCGTAAAGACAAGTGGGTGCCACGCCGTGACGACAACGCACCCAAGACAATCGATGCGCTCCACAAGGAGATCCAACAAGAAGACCAGCAGAAGGCTCAGCTGATTGCTAACATTAGTGCTATGCCCATGCCTAAGCATGGTGGTGCTGGCGGAAGCCATGAACGCGGCCGACGAGGTAGTACGTTATAGTCCTAATAGTCGACACATGCCTCTTGAGGGCTGCGTGATGGCACAAACTACTACTCCTTTCATCGCACACTTCTGTTTCTACTGCACCTTTCCTGGTTACTTTGAGGGGAATTGCACAATCATTTATATTACATACTTGAATACCTGCAAACTACTTGTACACATGAGTTTTGGTGTTTTCAGTGTGTTGTTTGCTTAGGACTTCACGAGAACAGTTTGAGTTGTTTTTTTTTTGTTTTTTTTTTTTGGGGGGGGGGTGTCACTCAAAGGGTTTCCAGAAAGGGTTCCCAGAAATTCTAAGGATAATTTTTGGTTGCCAGTTTGCAGGTACCATATGTATGGTTTTCTTTGGGGTTGAATATTGTTTAGGTTGGTCAGACTGATCGAGGACTTGTTTTTGGAACTAATGTAAGATGTATCCAATTAGATGTTAAGTATTTGTGGTTTCTGGTGTCTATGATAACCCAACCTACACTCTTTAACGCATTATGTGTGTCCAAACCCTTTAGTAGGAAATAGCACTTACTGTACTATATATAAAAGTCTGTCCTATGTAGGGAAAAAAAGTTTTCCGAGGTTTAGGGGATGCTTGTTAGCATTATTTCGTTAATTGTAGTGTTTGAAATATGAAATATAATTTGAATTTTTTGGTGAAAACTTCTTGTCCCTCAACAGTTGGAGGGGTGGTTTACCGCAAAATTTTTATTAATTTCTTTTTTTTTATGAAACAGGTCTGTTGATTCTTACTGAGATAGCTTAGAAACATGTCTTTCCGTACAAATTCTGCTACACCACACTCATTTTAGGTTATTATATACAACATAGAAGTTAATGAACGGATTATTCTAACACAAGTGTTAATTGCAGGCCGGGGACCTGGTAATATGGATGACGGTGGATGGACACCAGTTGCCAAACCTCTAAGGAGTACACAGTCTATTGAACCAGGCCGGATGAAGATTACAAAGGTAGGCTATTATCATCTTATCTAGTGGCACCTAACCTAAAGGGGTTAGGAGGAGATAGGAACTAATAGGAATGTAACTAGTCAACTTGTTCAGAATTCTTATTTATTCATCCTGTATTGTATATTCGATTGTATATTGCACTTTCGTAGTGAACTTTCTGCTCGTGATATCACATGTAAACCCATAGCAATACTCCTCACAGTCATGCTTTCTTAATCCAACAGCAAAACTTTGATAATGACAATATCCAACTGGGCCCAAGCAGCGGCTTCTCTGGCTGGGGACGGGGAAGCACTGGAGGAGGAGGCGCAGGAAAGTCTCGGGAACAAAACAAGGGCTCGTTGTCATTAAACACACCAAACAAGTAAGTCTCCACTTTGTACATTTTTGTGTATTGATATATTTTGATATTCAAGAATTGGTAATATTATATAGCTAGAAAAAGAAAAAAGAATTGCTACATTTGATGCTCTTATATTTTCTTCCCAGTAGATGTTTCAGACCAAGGACTGAATATTTATTTCACTATGTTTTGATAGGTACGAAGCACTCAGTAGACACAGTGACTCGCGGAGAGACGGGTTCGAGTCATCTAGCCGATCAGAATCCACAGGGAGAGGTGGCATGGCAAGCCGAGAGAGGGATAGAGATCGGGATTCGAGGGATTCAAAGGGCGGATGGTCAACGCAGAAGTCCAAGTTTGGATCGCGTGCATCACAAGACGACAGGGAAGCAGCGCTATCTGCTGTAAGGTATGCTAAAACTGAAGACTATGATGATGTCTTCTACAGTCAGTACTGACTGAGTCAAGTCATGGAGTGTGCGGACAGTGCGAGTATAGCATTTTACAATATTCAATACGATTAGTTATATCAAATGCAATATAGATGAAGAAAAGTGCCAGAGCACAAAAACTTTTCGGGAATCTTTCTTTCCTAGCGATTGAAATTTTCAATGTTTTATTCGCACCTCACATTCCTTGATTAACTAGAACATGTAGTTGCACTTAACTTATATAGCAGAGTCACTTAACCTAGATCCTCGTTGTACGCTCTGAGAGTTGGCTGTCAGATATGTGTACGTGTACAGCTTATCCTGCACTGTTGTTGTCCAGACTCTTTTAATTAATTAATCTTCCTTATAAAGTAGGCTATGGTAGTTGTCACTTCAATAAATACAATAGGTGTAGATGTTTAGACGACATTCTATTATATTTCCTTAGCGCACCAATCTCGCTATCTGCAATTCAATATTTGGCAGTATGTAATGCTTTCCGAAATGCATGGGTTCCTTTTGGAAAGCTTACTGACTGCTATTTGAGTAACAGTTTTAGAAAGCTAGCATGTTTTATTTATTTTAATACCTGCATGAAAACATATTCACAGATGGTACCCTTGGTGCTCAAACGCCTGCTCCGTGGACCGGTGTAACCCGAGGGGCTGTTTTGATGCTCAAGCTGTCTTTTGTAGCTTAATTAATGTTTCTCGCTTCTGTTTTATCGTTTGACTTCACTATTTCCTTGTTGCTGCTGCATGTTGTGGAATCTGCTTGAGTTTTGTATAACATTAGATGATTGTTTTCTGTTCGCCACCCTTTTGCTCCTCCTAGTAAAAGCCTTGGGGGTGTTTCCAGAAACATGATGTCTGGCCAGCGCCCATCCACAACACCTACAGGATCTAGGAACCAGAGTATGGAGCTTGGAAGGCGTGAAGGAACAAGAGAGCGTGAACCAGAACCAGCACCCGCTGCACCAGTGATATCAGAGGCCGAGATTAGACGGAAAACAAAAGCACTCATGGACGAGTATCTGGGCATCCTTGATGTCAAGGTGCGTTAGCTGCTGACCTTGGTTAACAATAGAAAAAAATAGTGAAAAAAAGAAGACTTATATGAATATTAGAAGTAAATTGTAAAAGGAATCATTTTGTAATAAAAACAAAGGATGGCAATATTGTACAATTTTACTTAAATATCTAGACTTGGCCCAAAGGTACAAAATAGAATTTGGACTGGCTGTATCATCAAGTGGCATGAAATCAAAGTGGTTGAAGAAAGTATTTGTCTTTTAATTTGTAGGAAGCGGTCGCTTGTGTAAAGGAGCTGGAATCTCCAAGCAAAATGCACATCATGGTCTCAACGGCAATGAATCATGTTATCGAGAAGAACAAGGCAGGGCGGCAAAACACAGGCCAACTGCTTGCACGTCTTATCACTGCCAAACTGATTACGCCGACAGACTATATCAAAGGGTAAGATACAGAAACTGATGATAACACTTTGGTAATGATAAAGAGACAACGAAATATGATAAAATAACTCATATAAATCCCATCCTAAATCCATATGATAGCTTCTAGCTGAATTGTGCCTCAGTAAGTATTTCTTTTGGCTATTTCATAAGGTTCTGCAGATTACCTGTCCCCCACTGGCTCCCATTCAAAGAACATTAATCTTCAACTACATACCATATGTGAAGTTCAGAATTAATCAATATTTGCATCTCTTTCTAGTCTCGATGAAGTTGTTGAGTTGGCTGAGGACATGGCTATTGACATCCCCAAGATCTATGCATATATGGGTGAAGTGATTGGTCCAACAGTGGAAACGGGTACAATAGAGCTACCACTCCTCGCCAAGGCCTTCGCACCTCTGCTGTCATCAGGCAAGGCGGGAGTACTCATGGCTGAGGTGCTTAACGATGCAGTAACAAGAAAGGTAAGCTGATGGCAATGATATAGGTCCATACCATGTTCAAGTCTAACATAGTTAGAAAAAAAAGGGGGAAATAGAATAGCTACTACTTGTTCAAGATGTGAGAAAGTGAAATTGGTCCCCTGTCCATAACTTTTAAACTAAAAAGCAACAAATTACAAGTAGCTGAAATATTGGAATTTGTATAACCCCTTTCATCGTCTTTTAGGCAATAGCTATAGTTACCACGTGATTTAATGCCTCCCATCAATTTGCTCTTGATGTCTTTACCATAAGTATCATTGTCTTTTGTAGGATGAGAAGACAATAGGAGAGACGTGGGCTGCTTCAGGCTTGAAGTGGTCAGACTTGATAGGAAAGGATGACGTCAATGAATTTGCTCGCCGCTATGTAAGTAGAGTTCACAACATCTTGTGTGACAAACCTGTAGAGATTTAAGGTCATTACCTACCAATATTGCAAAATAATTTACCGTAAACTCCCGCGTATAAGACGCGTCCTCTACGCCAAACAAATCCCTACTGGGTCTTATAGGATTTCCTCAAGTTCGGGGTGCGTCTTATACGAGGGGTAATTTTACTATAGAACAGTACTGGATTTACAAAATTGAGCCTTAAAATGTGCGTCTTATATGCGAAAATGCATGTGCTGAGTTTGGGGTGCGTCTTATACGCGCAGCGCGTCTTCTACGGTAAATAAAAATGTTATATGTCCATGATATTTGGCTGGAAGGTTAAAAAAATTGAAATAGTTAATGGTTAAAGTGACAAGGTCACATAAGTAAAATAAACATGACTGGCAATTTGGGTTGCAGAAAGTAGAATACACATTGACAGCAAGCAGTTCAGGAAACAGCACGGCTGGTGCTCCCGAGCAGAGTGGCAAGTTGTCGATGAAGCAGATCCAGGACCAACTGGACTTACTTATCACTGAGAAGAAAGCAAAGGACGATGAGGTCTTTGAATGGGTGATGGTGAGGAATTTTCACAGTAACTTAAACTGCAGAATTTCAAATGTCAATTCATTTTCTATACATCAATCGTAATTGTCATAATGAGGAAAAAAACACTTTCCCTGACTCATTCCTAACCTCAACCAAATTAAGATTATGATTTGCTTGCAGACTAACGTTGGAGACCGATGCCGGGAGCCAGCCTTTGTTCGTGCCTTGATGACTTGCGTTTGTAACAGTGCAATCTCAGGTGGGTATGTGTGCAGTCAGCACTTCTTTATACCTAAGCACATGTGAAGCTAAAGGGAAATGATTGAAAAATTTGCTTTCAAGTTGTTAATGCCAAATAAATGGATTCATACCTTGAACTGCATTTGAATATGGACCATGTGTGTTTTAAACCTTTTAGGCATGAGCTAACTAGATCTATCCCAATGCAGACTCAAGTTTGCCTGTAGACTTCATGCAGTTCATTGTCTTAAATGAATAAGACCGAGCAGGAATTGGCATTGTTCTAACCCAGCCTATTTGTCATGTTGAGTACAGGTAGTTCGAGCAGCAACATGAAGGTAGATAACCAGGTGGTGATCAATCGGTCAGCCATGCTGATGAAGTACCTGGACCATAAACCACAATTAGAGCTACAAGGATTGTACGCGCTACAGGCTCTGGTACACCGCCTAGACCACCCCGCAGGCAAGACATGCACTACACCTGTGCTGCACCCTCTTTTAAACATATCCTAAAGTTCTTAATCCTTTCTCCCTCCCCTCGTTTTGAGGTATAACCAGCTGATATTGCCTACTAAGTGTTTTAAATTGAATTAAATGATGTTGAAAGAAAATTTTAGTGTACTAAAATTAATGATAAAATAAAAGGCAAATTGAAGTGATTGGGATTGTTGACAATGGCTCACATTTTACTGTTTCCTTTTAAAGGTATCCTACGGAACTTCTTTGACGTACTTTATGATGAGGATATTATATCTGAGGATGCCTTCACACATTGGGAGACAAGCACGGATGCTGCCGAGCAGGCCGGGAAGGGAGTTGCCCTCAAATCAGTCGTCCAGTTCTTTACATGGCTACGAGAGGCTGACGAGGAGTCACCGGATGACAACTGACGGCCGTGGTCAGCCTTAGGATGATGTAGTATAGCGATAATGATGAACCAAAAGAGGTCCCTGCCTGGGCAGATAGCCGGGGTACACCTTGTGTGATGACCTTTTCCAAGCTCCTACATACATACATACAACATGCAGTTGTACAGAATAAAAGAGACCAGGAAAAAACTCACCTCACTGGACTCTGTAGCCACATGTTTTTTTGTTGGCTAAAACCTGTGTTTATATGATTGCACTGCTGTTGGTGTACAGCTGTCGTTGCGGAGTCATATTCAATAAGAGACTGGGTTTGGGGAGAGTTACCGCATATCTCGATTTGTTGAGGTTTGCGTTGAGCCAGACTCTGTCATTGCTGTAACTGATTGTATTGAAGTGGCCAAAGGCCCAAGCATCATGTGATGTTAGATTGTACAGCGCCGACTCACTCTGTCCTTACTTATACGGGCCAGCAAGACAGGCAGCCTCCATATAAGCATATTTATGTCTCCATGGAGCTGATTATACTACGCTTTTAAAGGAAGGAACGAGTAGAGACAAAATATACTTGAGCCCTCATGAAGGCAAGAATAATATATATAGTTATGTAGCAGATAAGGCTCAAATTGTCCTTATGCATGTTCTTGCTGCAGTCTATTGTGATTCACTCATTATTTTTTATCATTATTGTATTAATATTATTATCATAAACCAGAGGTGTATGAGTTTTGTTGCAAGTGGTGGTGGCGGCTCAAAAGATAATAAGTACTCGATCACTTATGTGGACATCCAATGTGAGTCGACATAATGAGGTTTAAGCTACTTGGCCTTATTTTGTACAAACAGATAATGCATAGTAGATTGAACCAGTGTTTCTGTTGACGACTTGACCATTGATACATGGTTGTATGTTTCTGGATGCCCCATGTGCTTCTAAGTTAACGATAAGTGTCTGACTGCCGCCTCAGCAGCTCACCTTTAGTTTGTATCATGTAGAACCGGCCGGCAAGGTGGCTGTCGGGGCTTGTTCATGTTAATGTTAACCGGCGTCATGGCAACCCCAAAGGGTACTAGTTGTCTGGGACACCCAAATGGTACTCGTCAAATCCCAATGAGACTGATGAGCATGTTACCCTAGCTGACACTTGGGTGCGGTGTGACTGTTAGCTACCGCCATTGTTGCTTATGTATGTGGTGCTGTGCGTTAGTCGTGGGACCTTTGTAAAAGGCGCTCACTGGTGTCTACCTCTAAAGAGGAGACATCCTCTTACGTACATCCACTCGCTGTTTAAGTTATTATTATACAATGTCTAATCGCACTTTTTGGTGTTTGCATTTCAATACCCTCTGTAAAGGGATTTGGAACCAAGAAGGTACACATAGTTCTTACTGGATTTGGTCCTGCTATTGATTTCTCGCATGATGACGACAGCTTGCTACAAAAAAAGCTGTAGTCAAATGAATTGTATAGTTATAATTTGGGTGACATGTTGGGAGCCCATGTCCTCATATAAAATGATGTCAGGAAATTGTATTGTAATTGTTCACTGGATATACTAAATGCTCCTATTTCCTTCCTTGTAAAAAAAGAAAAGAATAGTGAAAAAAATAACTCATCTAGGAGAAATTGCAAAAATGAAATAAGTGGTTGCCGTTCTGATAAAAAAAAATCTTTATGCAAACCTGATAACAAGCAGGCAGTACAAAACCATATTAGGGGCTGCCCATGTAAAATATTTGCTGTTGAACATGTTGCTTTTGATAAAGACTCCCCCCCCCATCTTCTTTAACCGCCAAGTGGTGCGCAGAGGACCCTACTAGCCTAAGTCGACCTCAAGTCGCGTTGACAATGGGTGTTGTCTGTTTATTCTGTGCGTTGTTTCTAGGGGTCGATTAGGGTATGTAAATTACCACTGCAATTCCTTGAAGATGCGGAGGCAGAACTTTTTTATTATTTGACAAACCAATGGGTTTGGCCGGCAATGTGTCAGCCATTAGTATTTAATGTGTAGTTGAGCCCACTTTGCTGGTGAGACTGCATTTGGACTAAGTATGTGCTAAAAATATGAAGCATGCGGCTTCTAAAACTATGAACTGGTGCCCAGCCTATGTACTGTGGCGGTGCACTCAGTGCCACAAATGTAGGTACTGTTCTGAGCCGGGGAGGGGAATCGCAGAGCCATGTGACGGTACACAATTGATGGCCTCACTGAAGAAATAAATGAGGTTGAAATGTATAATTATGATAAAACCTCATGGGTAGGGTGGGAGACATTAGAAAGTACCGTATATACATATAGGAAATAATGCTGTTTTCATTGATGAATGTTCCCCGAAGGAGGTGCCTTTGGGCTGTTACTGGTCGGGTGGCCAGTGCATGATGTTTATATCTGTAATAATGTATGTTTGATTTATGGTAATAATGAAGATGATGATGCTGTGGTAATAATAACCCTCCTATGAATGGCGACTCAGGTCCCCTAGTCACTGTAGATTGGAGAAAATATTAATAATGACAAATACAATATACCTGGTGTAGACCATACTATGCCCAGCCTATGAATGTCATATAAAGCCATCGCATTTTTATGTGGTACTAAAGAGAAGAGGGCGCAAAGAAACCATAAATTGTAAATAAAAAGAAAAAAATGACAAAAAACAACACACACTGTAGTTCATGTTATGGATTTCCTTGATATCACCTACAAATCAATATCAAAATGGGATTTTTAACCCTGACCCTGCCAATCGTACTTATCAATCAGTTATGTAGGTTTCAGAACTTTGTCTGATATCAAAATTTTCAGAGTTTGACCTGCCTTAGGATTTGCCCAAATTTCCCATCTTAGATCAAAATTTTGTAGTATTTGGCAATGAATTGAGAATTTCCATGGGTACCGGTACTTCAGAATTTTTCATAATCACTGACTTACACCCCTGATTAATAAGTATCGCATTATCTGTGGGTGGCTGCCTATCAGATCGTCCCTACCCATTTACTCTGGTTTGGCCACTCTCCTCCAAATGGTGTCGTGACGCACAAGTCTGGAGACTGATATCTAGTCAGTCTAGTATACTTTATGTCTTGGGAGTCTCCTGTTTTAGCAATGCAGGTTTGGGGGGGGGGGCTGTTTCCCTTGATCTCTGTGTGGAAACCCACCCCTTATCAAAATAATGATGATTCCCTCATCTTGGTAAAAGTTGCGTTTGAGGTACATCAATGTGCATTTGTATAAAAAAGGGGGTAAGAAGTTCTTACCCTTGAAGAAAATCATGAAAGTGACAAATTTACTAATTACCAGTACTGGTATAAATCTAGCTGTAACCTCAGGGAACCAAATCTAAAGCTCGGTATTTTGAACCATGCATTGGATTTACTTGATCAAGGGTATGGACGAGGTCAGAATGCCTTTGGCTGGGAAACCTTTAAGGGGGGTGTGGTTATAGTGTTTTTGTTTAGGGTTGATTTCATGTGATGCCCCCTATCACCTCAGAAGGACACTACAGTACTTATGGCGCCATCTGATGGAGTGTATCAAAACCGGCGATCATGTGACTGGACAAAATGGCAGCGACCAGTGTGTTGGAGTGGAAGTGGTTAGTTGTCTTGTACATGTAGATGGAAACCCTCGTCACATAGAGCAGCACACCTTTGAAAAGTAGGGGCTTTATGGAATATTGAATGAACTGTGCAGTGGCATCTAAGTTGTCAGTGCTTTGTTACACCATAATTCTAAGCACACTGATACCAGTAGGCCTAGTAGTTCTGTCTGTTATATTACTACAGGCGTACTGTGTGCAATATCAATGACTGAAATAGTCGCCTCAGTACAATAAGGTTGTAACTGACATTTAGGCAACATTGAATTTTCTTCCGTTTTAACATCTATTGACCCTTATATATCTACTATGAAAGTGTTGAAGGTCTATGATAATATGTGTGCCTATAGGCCCTGGTGTAATTGATTTATCAACTTCTTTTGCCTTGACAGCCATAGTAATTGTATTGCTGGGTGTTCCATCAGTGAAAAAACAATGGTGCTTGTGCTGCGCTGCCACCACTTCTCGGCCCAGGATGTGTTCACGACAGATAATGAACCGCTCACTTTCTTTACCACTCCTGAGCTGGGCTTTGTCGCTACAGACCAGTGTTACATAGAGGTCTACAAACTCCAGGAACAAGGCTGCCCCCGTGCCTACCGCTTTCCCACTGTGGCACCTGTTAAATCGCTGGTGTACAGTGATGCAGGTAAAATGATACTTAAGTCATTGATATTAGATTCTGATATAGTTATGATTATAAGAATCAGTTGCTTTGAAATGTTGCATTAAATAGCTTGCTGGTTAGATTATGTGAACACATGATTATCATTTGCATGTAATTTCTGTTATTGTCTATTATAACTGACTGACTCTTGTTTGTCGCCTGTCCACTCACTTCACTTTTTTCATTACAGATGACTTCCTTGCCACACTTGAGGAGAAACCATCAGCTTCTGATCCTCAGACTGCTATACGAGTCTACCTGAATTGGCGGGCGGACTTATCCAAACAGCCAATGAGAGCATCCATAGCAGGTCACATGACCAGCCTACGACACAATGATACAGATAAGTCGCGGTTTGAGGTGGTCGAAGTGCCCCTGAAGGGAACACCCAGCTGCCTCACCGTGGACCCCACATTTGGTGTCATAGCAGTAGGCATGGACGAGACCCTACTTGTATATGGATTCTGCACTAAGACGGTGGCGGAGACCAAAGAACAATACAAAGACATTAAGTGTCTCTTAGAATTAGAGTTCTCCTTTCCCATTCACCAGGTGGCTCTAGTTAATGACTACTTAGCAGTATGCTCAGAGAGAGAGGTTCAGGT
>OX439050.1:33007352-33069852 GCA_949317995.1 Acholoe squamosa
ATAAACGGCCGAGATATGAGGGTCTAAAGATGCAGAACCGACCAAGACAATGGGGGGCATAGCGGCGTCCATGGGGGTCCTTTGTCCCCCTGTGACACTTGAAAGAGTCCCCTCAAACAATTGTAGAGTTAGGCAGATGCTGCTGGCTCCAGTCAGTCTGGAGGTGCTTTTCCAAGATTTGCTACAAATAGCCTGTCTGCACCTCCAGGAAGACACATCACCAAGAACCGCTCTAGAGGTAACATCTCCAGTCATCTCCTGCTACCTGCTATACCACTGCACTATGGTGAAACTATGCTAGACAGGCATTGGTTTCCTACCATTAGTGGCCAGAGGCTATCTTCTTCAAGACTTCCACCAGAGGGTAAAGTTATCCATTATTACATTATTCCTCTAAGCAGCAGGTCAGGAGCTAGGTGTGGGAACCCACCTAGAACTATGCTGGACACTGTATTATTAATACCTCACAGGTGGAGTGGAACTGAACATTGTACTTTATAAATTACTGTATGTTTACTGTATGTACAAATCACCTACATACTAACTACTGTATGATTGATATTTCTTACATGTTGCCTAAAGCTGAATAAACCAGTGACAACTGGAAATAACACTATTTTATATGAGCCTGATGTATTTACTCCATACACCACTAGCCATATGATATTTCTCATATGACAACTTGATCATGCCAATTACTAGTATGACAAAGTGGTGGAGAACATCCTACTAAGATCCCATCTCTCACAGGCTCATAAAAATTAAAGCTGGTAACACAACTAAAAACAATCATGCACACAGTAAATTAAAGCTGGTACCGCAACTAAGAACAATCATACACACAGTAAGACCCACTCCACCCACCCAGTGACCTTGACCTTGACACCATACCCACCAAGGTCACCAGTGAGATCTCCCACACGTCAGTGAGGTCTCCCACACGTCAGTGAGGTCTCCCACACGTCAGTGAGGTCTCCCACACGTCAGTGAGGTCTCCCACGCGTCAGTGAGGTCTCCCACGCGTCAGAGAGGTCTCCCAAACGTCAGTGAGGTCTCCCAAACGTCAGTGAGGTCTCCCACACGTCAGTGAGGTCTCCCAAACGTCAGTGAGGTCTCCCACACGTCAGTGAGGTCTCCCACACGTCAGTGAGGTCTCCCACACGTCAGTGAGGTCTCCCACACATCAGTGAGATCTCCCACACATCAGTGAGATCTCCCACACATCAGTGAGATCTCCCACACATCAATGAGATCTCTCACACATCAATGAGATCTCCCACACATCAGTGAGATCTCCCACACATCGGTGATATCTCCCACACATTAATGAGATCTCCCACACATCAGCGAGATCTCCCACACATCAGTGAGATCTCTCACACATCAATGAGATCTCCCACACACCAGTGAGATCCCCCACACATCAATGAGATCTCCCGCACATCAATGAGATCTCCCACACGATCAGTGAGATCTCTCACACAACAGTAAGATCTCCCACACATCAGTGAGATCTCCCACACATCAATGAGATCTCCCACACGATCAGTGAGATCTCCCACATATCAGTTAGGTCTCCCACACGTCAGTGAGGTCTCCCATACATCAATGAGATCTCCCACACGACAGTGAGATCTCCCACATATCAGTGAGATCTCCCACATACCAGTGAGATCTCCCACATACCAGTGTGATCTCCAACATGTCAGTGATACCTACACCACACCAGTGATCCCACACCTTCCACCATGGCCGACGCTGATGAAGGTCCTCAACCCAATCAGGCGGCTGAGAAGATAAGGGCCTATGAGAAGACCATCCAAGATGCAGTTACTGCCCTAGAAGCAAACAGAGCCCAACAAGATGCTCATGCCCTTGCCTCAAAGGAAAGGGAGAGGATCCTCAGTCAACAATTGGATGACCATCGGAAG
This sequence comes from Acholoe squamosa, assembly GCA_949317995.1. Taxonomy (NCBI): domain Eukaryota; kingdom Metazoa; phylum Annelida; class Polychaeta; order Phyllodocida; family Polynoidae; genus Acholoe; species Acholoe squamosa. The sequence goes on from OX439050.1 coordinate 33,009,284, forward strand.
GCCCTAGAACAGGCACAACAACAGATCGCAGATCTCATGAAGATGGTATCATCCCAGACCTCACAGCCTCCCACACCCACCACCACACCTATCGTCACACCATCCGCCTCTGGATCCAAGGAGGATGTCATGATCTCCATGATGTCCAACATGACCAGGATCCTAGACAGACAGCAACACGACGACAGGAAGATCAGGCAACACGAGGTAACCAAACCCAAAACTTTTTCTCACCCATCACCACTCATGTCAACAGCACTATTTATTGATCACAAATTCCCAGAGTATCTGAAGGACAGGTACAGATTAACAGACAGTGACACCATGGTAACATATTTACCCAAGTACCTTGAAGGACAAGCATTGGCTTGGTTTGAAACCTTCAAGGAAAGTGCCACACCTGATAAGTTGACATGGTCCAATGTAGTACATGAACTAAAAGAGTATTTTGCTACTCAAGACAATATTATCTCCAGGACTGCACTCCGTGCACAAGAGATAGATGAACCTGTATCTGATTATGCAATGTATCTCAGAAAAGCGTGTAATGCCCAATGCCTAAAGGACGACACCTTATTTAAAACATTCACCCAAGGCATGAGGCCCTGGATCTCTGTAGCTCTTGAGAACAAGAAAATAGACTCTTTTAACCAAGCCCTAGACCTAGCCTTAGAGGTTGAGACCCAAGAAAGATCTAGGAAAACAAGGGATGCAGAGTCTAACCCACAGCCTACTAAGAAAAAGGTCCAGGAAATCACCACTAGTTCAGATGAAGATGTTAACCTAATGTCTAGTGCCAATGTATGGCAACAGGAAGCTAAGGCTATATCCAAAGACCCTACCGGTAGATATAGAGGAAATAACTATGACCCCAACTACCAATCCAATAGAGGTAGAGGTAGGGGGGGCAACAGCAACAACCGGGGGGGTCACAACAGTAGGAAAGACAACAGCTCTTCCAACTCCAACAATGGTAACTCTTCATACAGTGATAGGAGAGACAGAACCCCAAGTAATGGCAGATCCTATAATAATCAAGGATCCAACAGTAGGAGCCAGAGTCCACATAGGAACTACAACTCTGGATCCTACAACAACTCTGGATCCTACAACAACAGCCAGGGTTCAAACAACTCTGGATCCTATAGTCAAGGATCCAACAGTAGGGGCCAGAGTCCACATAGGAACTGCAACAGTGGATCCTACAACAACAATGGCGCCTACAACAATCAGAGATCCAACAACTCCGGTCAATACAGCAACTCTGGTCAATATAACCAGGGTTCCAACCCACGCCAGGAGTATTACAAACCTGACACAAGAGGTTACCAGGGGAACCAACAAAGTAACCCCCAAATACCACCTCATGTGATGGATCAAATCTCCAAACTCCTGGTGGCAAGCATCTCAACCACCCCACAGAACCAGGAAAACTAGGATGTCACAGTGCCGATGGGCCAGTGCACTGTGACACCCCAAATACAAACAATCAATCAGGATTAACAAAGATCCAACCAGAGACAATTGCTAGTGCAAATCTACCATCTAACAGACAGAGACGTCCATCAGTGATACACATCACCCCACCAGATTCATCATCAAAGGATACAGGTGAGAGTACCAAGCTTTCTATTGTACTTCTTCAAAATGGCTGTATCAATGCAAATCTATATGATGTTTCAGATGTACAATGTTTGGTTGATACAGGTGCTACTATCACCTGTGTCAGACAATCATTCCTCATGGATCTCCAAAAGAGATTCCATATCCAACTGAGGAAATCTAAAGTCAACATCCATTTGGCAGATGGATCGGTGTGTCATGTTAGACATTCAGCTATACTGAACTTTAGAATCCAAGGTGTCAGATTCCAATACCAATTTGCTGTAATACCCAACCTCACACAGCCCATTGTACTCGGCACAGATTTCTTAAGCACTACAAAATCTCAAATTGAATTTAATGTTGATCCTGAACAAATTCTCAAACCCATTAGGGCAGTGAGGGATTTTACCATCCCTCCATTCTCTGAACTTGCAGTATTGGGTAAGGTCACATCTACTCAATCACTGCAAGGCAAAACTGGAGTAGTAGATAACCTCCAAAGAAACAACAATGCCCCATATCTAGTTCAAAGGGCAGCAGTAACCCCCAGGGAAAATAACAAACATCCCCTAGTGTTACTCAACACCAGCAGGCGCCCACATAAAATCAAAAAGGGTGCCATCATAGCTCTATTTCAGGAAGTCAAGGAATCTGATTTAGAAAAACCTCAACAGGTGTCAGACACTACCCCACACACTGATCAATCCATCTCAGCCATACGGCCTGAGGACGTAACTCAATTCAGTGACACAGACTCAGACTGTGAGTCCACATATGCTGACCCTGAACCCAACTCAATCAGACTCTCTGAAATAGCTGCTATACATAGTGAGGCACATGACCTCGAGCCAGAATTGGAAGAGAATGTTCCACCAAAATCTGTGCTCACATCCAAAGATCAGCATGATAGATTAGGATCACTGCTGACCAAGTATGATGATATATTTGTAGGAAAAGATGGAGACATTGGTGCTACACACCTGTATACCCACTCAATACATGTAAAACCTGAAGCAGTGCCATGTCATTTCCTACCATATAGACAAACACCAGAAAAACAGGCCGCAATAGGGGAAGAGTGTGAAAGGCTAGTACAACAGGGCATTCTGAGAGAATGTGCCGAGGGCCCCTGGGCCTCCAGATCCTTTTTAGTACAAAAATCATCGGGAGGCCATCGGCTCGTCACAGATTTTCGTTATTTGAACCAGAACACGATAAATCAAGCCTTATCTACACCCCGGGCCGATGACACTCTAGACATGATAGGGTCACTCAGACCAAGAGTATTCAGTAAGCTAGATGCCCAACAGGGATTTTTTCAAATTCCTATAAGACAGGAGGATCAGCATAAAACCGCATTCATAGCAAATGACAAAAAATATGTCTATGAAAGGATGCCGATGGGTTTAGCGACGGCACCGGCGGGATTCTGCCATCTAGTCACATTAATTCTGAACAAACTCAAGTACAAATGTGCCCTACCATACCTAGATGACATATTGGTATTATCACCATCAATCGAACAACACTTCCATGACCTGGAAGATGTGTTCAACAGCCTAAGAGTTGGTAAACTCAAACTGAAGAAATCAAAATGTGAATACTTCATAGACAGAATAGACTTCTTGGGAATGAGAGTGACACCCATGGGACTGCAACCATCTCCCACAAAGGTGGAATCAATCAAAACCTTCCCAACACCAAAATCAGTCAAAAATGTCCGATCCTTCACAGGCCTATGCCAATACTTCAAAAAGTTTATCAAAGGTTATGCCCAAATTGCTAGACCATTATATGATCTACAGACACATCTCAAAGCATTTGTCTGGACAGAAGAGGCAGATAATGCTTTCAAAACATTAAAGCATGCCCTCTGTACCAATGCTCTTCTCAGATATCCAAACTATGAGAAAGAGTTCAGTTTGGCAACTGATGCTTCCAATGTGAGTTTAGGAGCTGTACTCTCACAGAGAGATAATGAAGGAGTGCTCAGACCAGTAGCCTTTGCAGGTAGAACCCTCTCAAAACATGAGAGAAATTACAATACCACAGAGAGAGAACTACTGGGAGTAGTGTATGGAGTATTACACTTCAGACACTATCTAGAGACCAGACACTTCCAATTATACACAGACCATGCAGCCCTAATCCCGCTACTAACCAATACAGGACTCACACATAGATGGGCCAGATGGGCTCTAGACATACAACAATTTTCATTCACCATCCAACACGTGAAAGGTGATGATAACACACCACCAGATGCTATGTCTAGAAGAGAATACCCAGATTCTGGACCCATGACTAACCCTCCACCCCCACCAAGGAGAGTTAGAGCAGCCAGTAGAACCAAGTTTGCAAAAGTAACAAAGAAAGTACCATTCAAAAGGGATGATCCACCCAACACCATTGAAAGGCCAGAGACACCCATTAGGGGTATCTTGAAGCAATCTACACACTATGTGTTTTGCCACTGTGAGAGAGAATACTCACAACTCTTTCCAGATAATGACTTCGAGCCTATCGAATTCTCATCACTCAATCAGATGCTGAAGGCAACTCCAAAGGAGCCACCCTTCACCCCACCTGACTCAGATGATGAAGATTCAGAAGACACACTATATGCTATTACTCAAGCAACTTCCAAATCAGTCAGATTCTTTGAATCAATGCAGGGAGAGGAAACATCAAACCATTTGTGTCCTATGACCACACGCTCAAAGACTAGAGAAATGATTCAGGAGGGCACACCAAAACCCCCCACACAATCACAAACTATTCTAAATGAGAAAAAGGTCACAGGAAACAAACCTACCAAAACCCCACCTGCCAGGAAAAATGTCACAAAAGACACTGCATCTACTAAGTCAAAGAACTCTGAGACAAAGAAGAATGACAAAAAGCAAATTGTGCCTTTAAAGAAAAAGGTTGCCACTCCCACCAAGGCGAGAATAGGCCCTCCAAAGGAGCCTACACACCAAAACAAGAGTGACACACCCCAACAAAAGGCACAAGATAGGCCAATAGTCGATGAAAAAGAAAAAGAAAGAGACAGAATAAAACAACATGTGCTAGATATAAATCAACTACTGGATCAGATTCCCGACACATCCATCTCAGGTACAAACCTTGGCTTGGAACAAAGGAAAGACAAGGACCTATTGCCCCTCATACAGTATCTTGAGGATGGGACCTTGCCTGCACCAAAAGCACAAGGAAATAGAATCATCAACCAAGGCCAGACATACACCTTGGTAAATGGTACATTAGTCCATATATGCCCCATAAATTGGAGAAAAACCAATACTGTACCACTTCAAATTGTTATACCACAGCAATGGGTAACAAGTACACTACAGTATTTCCATGACTCACCTACTGGCGGCCATCTTGGTTCAAGTAGGATGCTGTCAGCACTCCGACCTAGGGTATATTGGAAGTCTATGCTAGCAGACACAACAAAATATGTTTCCACCTGCCACACATGCCTCACAGCAAAAAGGCAAGTACACTCACACAAAACACCAATGACAGTGAGAGAGTACATGACTTCACCAATGAAGTTCCTAAACCTAGACGCGGTGGGACCACTTCCCACAACTGCCAGGGGAAACAAACATATACAGGTCTGCATAGATTATGCTACCAGATATGCAACAGCTTGGGCTACTACTGACTTAAAAGCTGAAACAACAGCAGCAGAGTTCTACAAGAATATGATTTGTCATCATGGAACACCAGCCACTCTTCAAACAGACAATGGGACATGTTATACAGGTGCAAAGTTCACAAAGTTAACTAAACACCTCAAGATCAAACATAAATTCTCCTCACCATACAGGCCACAATCAAATGGGCTTGTAGAGAGATTCAATGCTAGCATAGGCACAGCACTCAGAGCATTCTGCTCAAAGCACCAAAACAATTGGGATTCATTTATTGAACCCATAACCTTTGCATTAAACAACACTGAATCCCAAACCACAGGATTCACCCCTTTCTTCCTACTCCATGGAAGAAACCCAGCCACCCCAATGGACTTAGGGCTGGGAATACAGGAAGACATATCCACAGTAGCAGACCATGTAGCTAACATGATAACGAATCAAGATACCTCTAGGAGGAAAGCTATAGAAAGGGTCGCCAAGCTACAAAAGGAAAGGAAGGATAGATATGATAAGAAACTCACACCACAGGAAATCAAGGTCACCGACATGGTGTACCTAAACATACCAAGAATCCTGACCAATACAGAGTGTAAGAAACTTCAACCCCTTTTTATGGGACCATATGTTGTAGTAGATAGACCTAGTTTGACAAGTGCCAAACTCAAAAACTTGGACACCAATCTATTGGTGGCTAGACCAGTGCACATAGACAGACTGAAAAAGGTTGTGGCTGTCAGAAACAATGAATTTGCACACAGGCTTATTCCACATGAGGCCAAATACTACAGCAAAATTGTAAGGAACAAAAATGATATCACCCTTACAAGAGAAACCACAGGCATAGGCCCTATCAAGCCTAGGCCTGCACACCACATACTAAGAAAGACATCTAGGTGTGGTGCAGTTTCAAGAAATTAGAAACAAGATTGAGATACCAAAAGTCATAAGATTTTCAAAATGTATTACAAATTCTCTTCATCCACACATAAGACATGTGTGACTGATAATGAATTACTATGTATATAAAGCCAATCAAATTTGTAAATATATCAGTAGGTTATTGCCTCTGAAAGGGTCAAAGACTGGGACCCCCCAAGTAAAGCAGACATGAAGTCTAAGAAGAGTAAGGGTAACACAATGGAGTGTCTAAAGCCTAATCCCCACATGAAAGAGCGCGCTATGCCAACACAGCAGTCTATAGAGATCAATTGACCTTATAAGCTACCCTCAGACAACTGTCTAGACGGTCATGAATGGCTGTCCTGGATGACAGGAGGAGCTAATTACCAGTACACAGACTACACAATAGACCCCACAGTTAGCAGACACTGGAGATTAATGCATTGTCTCCAGAGAAACAATACCAGGCCCACAATGGATGTGGGTAGGGTAGGCTACATAAGAAGCACTGTGGACCATAGCCCACCATCAGTCTTCATCCAGCTGCAGTCTGGAACACAAGTCTACAGGACCCCACTTGGGAATTAGCCAGCCCACTTCTCCATTAGGAGAGACTGCACTAGGATAAAGAACACACCTACTTCACCTTCAACCTGACCTTACCATTACTGGTCAACCTCTATAGACTCACCGGACATATTGCCAAGACAGCTCAATCTTGCAAAGGTACAGTTTGAACCACTTCATTTAAAGTGTTACACCATACACTTAGACTTTACCAGCACCAAATCACTACAAATTTGACAAGACTTTAAACAGCAAACTTGCTTTACACAAGCACCATGGGGAGACTGAGAGTTTCACCCATACTGCTAACTATGCTGTTATTATATACTATAAAACCACTTACTGCAGGCTATACACCTGTGGTGAGACAAAACATAGGAGTAGTATTCAAACCTAGCCCTCAACCATTGGTCAATGGACATACAACCACAACACTGTTGTTAGCTATTCCCTACAAGATACCTCGGGCACCCGTTACCCAAGGATCCATAAGGGATAGAATACTCCATTTGACCACTCCTACTCTACAAGATCATACCTCTGGCCAAATTATCCAACAAGCTAAGGAGCTAGACACCTTGCTGGAAATTGCAGACAAGGAGATAAATGAAACACTAGCCTCCATCAAATTGTTCTTATCCAACCCCATAAACACATTGGACAAGGCCAAAAGAGAGGCCATACTGGGTTTTCTAGCACCCCTGTTTCGCGGTGTGCTAGGTCTAGCCACAGTAGAAGATGTAAACCAAGTAATGGGACAGCTCAAGAACATAGATGAAATACTAAGAAAATTTGCTAAACAGGATCAGGAAGCAGCAAATCTCATTGAAAAGATCACAGACAGACAAGATAAGTTTGTCAAAGCATACATCCAAGATAAGAAGGTACTGGACAGCACAATCAACACCATAGGTGACACCGTCAACCTGTGGGCCTCTAACATGTCCAGGTCACTTGACTCATATTCAAGGCACGAGAAAACTCAAAGGGAGAAAATGCAAGTATTAAATGATGCACTAATTATCATAGCAGCAAGAATGAATACAGTTCAATCACTGAAAAGGACAAATGCAGCCCTGAGGATGCTATCATCAGAAACCCACACCCCTTTTCCTCACAATTCAGGAAACCCACACCCTGATAATTGCTATATTATTCACCCTGACCATCTACTCAGCCTACAGAATAATGAAGTACCTTAAGAAATTTGCACAGACACACTGTGGCAAGAAAAATGTGGCCAAGCGCACAAATCCCACAATATATTTTAAAATATATTGTGGAGACTCAAACTTCACGCTACCCCTGAGGCCAATACCACATGAATTTGATGAATTTGATGAGATTAAATCAGCAGCTGCCCCGACCTACAAGGATATAGTGGTTAAAACCTTCCCACTACCTAAGGCTATATTTACCTGGAATGGACCAGCAGTTATAACAACACAGAGAGGAGAATTTGCTTATCACCTCCCTCAGGTGATACACCTACCTTGGCGCACTAGGTTCAGTACTATACCAGCCCTTAAAAACAAAGGACTGTACTACTCCATGCTTCTCCAGAATGATTGTGGCACCAGCCCGGTGACCATGACAGCACTGGAAAATACAACAGATATAATTATCGACGAACACCAGGAGGAGACCGCAAGGTCAAACATGCAGACTATTGCTAATTTTCTAAACCAGCAGCCCTCCCCGGTGACTGTGGAAACAGCCTAGGCTGCCCACAGCCTAGACTGCCCCCAGTCCACCACCAGGAGATACTGAGATGACACATCTCACACATGACACACACCTCTACTGTCAATGAAATTATCAAAGTATTAGAAAAAAAATACATACACAGCCACTTGTTGATGTATAATATGAAAATCTATGGTATTCTCACAAAATCGATGATTAATGCGCGCATATACGCGCAAAATTGCGAAATTGCAAACTACAAATTGTAAAATTGTACAAATCTAACATTAATATACATGAATGCAGGTAGATAACTAAGACAGTTTTTGTACCCACTAGCACTTGTATACTATGCCAAGGTTTACTTAAAGTAACACACTTTAGGTATCCAAGAAAATTGTTGGAAAAACTGAATGAAAAAAAAAAAAAAAATTGTTGAGGAAAATTGTTGACATGAAAAATGTTTACTTAAGATACTCACCAGATAATCTCTTTCAGGGACACATACTCAAGAAGGCTAGGGAAAAGTCAATTAAGCAGCGGCCCACTGCCGAAATTGCCAATTAATACACCCATATAGCAAAATCAAAGAGTAACTCAGAGACAAACAAGCCTATTGTACATGAAGTACTTTGTTTTTCCGGTCCTCGGAAAAATTTGTCTCAATCCCAAATGTATAGTGTAAACTAGATTGTACGCTTGTACCCAATTTGCACACTAAAATTGTATGTTTGCACACTAGATTGTAAGTTTGTATCCAATTTACATTTGAATTGTATGTTGCACATTATACTGTATGTCTGTACCCAATTCATACACTGAAGTCAGATTTTTAGAAAATCAACATTTCTATGTATATCCAAGCTGTACGCAAAATTATATATGTACATACAGAAACTATCAATTGAACGCAAAATTATATATTGGCATACTAAAACTGTCAAATGTACGCAAAAATTATATATTTGTACACCAAAAATTGCCAAATGCACGCGAAATTATATATTTGTACACCAAAAATTGCCAAATGCACGCGAAATTATATATTTGCACACTAAAATTGCCAAATGTACGCGAAATTATATATTTGCACACTAAAATTGCCAAATATACGCGAAAATTATATATTTGCATACTTAAATTGTCAATTGAATGCAATTACACGCGAAATTGTAAATTTGCACACTAAAATTGTCATTTGTGGTCAATTTGCACGCTAAATTGAACATTGAATGCCAAAATTGCACACTATTTGCCAAATTGTATGTTGTACATAAAAATGGAAAATTGTACCCAAAATTGATGTTACATAAGCAAATAAGCTCAGGTATGGTAGGATATAGAAACTCGGAAATGTACTTATACCCAGGAGAAAATTGTTTATACTGACAAAGCTCTACCACAAAAATTGCATTTGAAGCACTCCCCATTACTTCAAATCCTCTTACAAACAGTATATAACTCCAAAATAAGGTAAAAATTGTATAAATTGTACATTCCCTCAGCGAAATGACGGAGTTTCGCATTCTCTCGGGGGAGAGGGAGTATTCTATCATATACCATTTTATTATTCCATAAATTCTAACATATTTTGTATTAATCAAAGAATATCTATGAAATTAATACATAGGTTGGTTCTAAGAGCTATAAGAGCGCTCAAACCTTGTATAAGAGCGTTCATGCCCCACTGCACACCAGCCAGAGTCAGTTAGACAGAGTTTGTGACATCAAAGGGTCCGACCTAATGGTCCACTGCACAATATAATAAAAATGAGGGTCTCAGTGTGCGACCTCATGGTTCAGTGCACAAACTAATAACTTGTAAGTGAATGCAAACGGCCGTTAGGGGTGCCTGGGCACCACAGACGCCGTCATGAGTGTCTGAGCACTCTAAGGACTGAACAATGGGTTACATAAGCACGACGCCATAACAGTCCGGTCGCTCTAGCGTCGTTCCTGAGCGAGCTAGGTCAAATATCAAAGCATTTATGGAAAGCCCATAATTAGACGGTCAAAATGAGCCCAAGATCAAGACGGAACTCCCATTATTAAGGAAGTTACGCCATGGAGACTGAATCGACCTCCGAGTGCACTACAGACAAACCGGCGCGAGTTACGCGCCTATCCAGCGGGCATTATAAACTTGGCATATTCAACTCCGCGCATGCCCAAAATGGCGGTTATAAACGCATAAACGGCCGAGATATGAGGGTCTAAAGATGCAGAACCGACCAAGACAATGGGGGGCATAGCGGCGTCCATGGGGGTCCTTTGTCCCCCTGTGACACTTGAAAGAGTCCCCTCAAACAATTGTAGAGTTAGGCAGATGCTGCTGGCTCCAGTCAGTCTGGAGGTGCTTTTCCAAGATTTGCTACAAATAGCCTGTCTGCACCTCCAGGAAGACACATCACCAAGAACCGCTCTAGAGGTAACATCTCCAGTCATCTCCTGCTACCTGCTATACCACTGCACTATGGTGAAACTATGCTAGACAGGCATTGGTTTCCTACCATTAGTGGCCAGAGGCTATCTTCTTCAAGACTTCCACCAGAGGGTAAAGTTATCCATTATTACATTATTCCTCTAAGCAGCAGGTCAGGAGCTAGGTGTGGGAACCCACCTAGAACTATGCTGGACACTGTATTATTAATACCTCACAGGTGGAGTGGAACTGAACATTGTACTTTATAAATTACTGTATGTTTACTGTATGTACAAATCACCTACATACTAACTACTGTATGATTGATATTTCTTACATGTTGCCTAAAGCTGAATAAACCAGTGACAACTGGAAATAACACTATTTTATATGAGCCTGATGTATTTACTCCATACACCACTAGCCATATGATATTTCTCATATGACAACTTGATCATGCCAATTACTAGTATGACACTTACACCATGGCTGCACTGAGGGTGAGTATAGGTCCTTACACCATGGCTGCACTGAGGGTGAGTATAGGTCCTTACACCATGCCTGCACTGAGGGTGAGTATAGGTCCTTACACCATGGCTGCACTGAGGGTGAGTATAGGTCCTTACACCATGCCTGCACTGAGGGTGAGTATAGGTCCTTACACCATGGCTGCACTGAGGGTGAGTATAGGTCCTTACACCATGCCTGCACTGAGGGTGAGTATAGGTCCTTACACCATGGCTGCACTAAGGGTGAGTATAGGTCCTTAGACCATGCCTGCACTGAGGACAAGTATAGGTCCTCATACCATGCCTGCACTGAGGGTGAGTATAGGTCCTTACACCATGGCTGCACCAAGGGCGAGTATAGGTCTTGTTTTGGTTTCTTGCTCATGGTATCAAGTTTAAATCTGAATAAACTCTTTAATTATTTGATTGCTAATATGATATTCTCAAAGTTAGACCATGCTGACCTCCATCTGTGATGTTTGACAGGTGTCGGTAGGTGACAACTTAGTGTATGCAGTCACAGCTGCTGGTCTTGAAGTCTATACATCACGCTGCCGTGCCTGTGCCCTACACCGTATCAGCCCCATGGATGATGCCACCAATGTAGGTATACAATTATTTATCAATTTGCCCTCTAAATGGTAAAGCGTTTGAAGTAAAAGTCAATGTTATTAGAAACTATAGAAATTGATTCAAATCACAATGTTATGTTAAATATATAGAGAGAACTAAATGACCGTGGTGTACGAGGTGGCCGATCCACCCCTCGGGGTGGATCGGCCACCAAGGACGCCAGGGGAGTTTAGTTCTCTATTTATTTTATGTTTTTAGAGGGTTTAAATAAGGAAAAATTAACAAAATCCGTTACCATAGTTCCCAGTACGAGCGGCGGTCCGCCATTTTGAATGTTTACATGCGCCCGGAACAAGGCTGTGGTACCGGATCAGCCGCTGTGGTGGATCGGCACACGTTACGCCACTGTGGGTGTGGCGATCGGCCCTCCAATGCTATCTCTATGGGAAGAAGTTATTCACATAAAATAAAACTCAATATCTGCTACCTACCCATATGCTGGATGGTTTAATCTTTCTTTCTCATTCTGTATCTGAGGAGCGGACGGGTGAAAGCCCTTGTCCCAAATACTCATTCTGTATCACTAATAGTAATAAGCTGTGTAACCAATTAAAATGCTATTTGATTGAAGTAAGTAAACAAAGGGTTGATTTATTAAATGACTCTTTGCTTTATACATGTCCTATTGGTTTGTATAGACCCTACCTCCAGATGACCTGACACCCTGCCTCGTAGGGCTGCAGCCTTTTATTGGGGCGCAGGAGGTGTCCTCATCGTTTGGCCACGTTGTACTGCTAACCAAAGATGTCACATCTTCAAAAGATGCATCGGCTGAGTCCAGCTGGAGCCTATACGTGTTGAGGTGTCAGCCGGCAGTGCAGCTCTACCACGATATGGTGAGTTGGGAAATATGATATTCACATATAGAGTGAGGAAGGTATATAATTTTTGTTTATGTTATCTATTCCATGAAAAAAAAGACAATCACTGTGTCAATTCAACCTCTTTCTCTTTTCATTTAGTCTGTGCTCAATCCATTAAATGATAGTAGAGACAAAGTGACATAGATTTGATTTTGTCTTAAATCAATTGACTATTTGAAGCTAGTTTCACTCATGTCAGAGTTCTGAATGTTGTCTTTAATAGATGGAGTTAGCAGAGCAGGACCAACAGATGTTGTCACCCCCCATGATGCTGCATCTGCTACAGGAGGCTCACTTGCTGGTTCGCACCCACCGCTTTCTACATAGTGCCCAAGACGATGATGTACACAGCCTGATATGTGAGTCTGCAGGACAGCTGGGAGACATTTATGCCAGGTGATCAAGAATTTCCCTCTAACTTCATTTCTTAAATCCTGATAAAAAATATAACAATTTGGTCTTTTTTTCTGATTGACTGGTTTCCCTACTTATCTTCACTGCATTCACATAATATGACCATAGAGATACTCTATATTACATTCCAAAAGCATTAAAGAATTCATATGTGTAAATAGCCTAGTGTAAAGAATAAAGTGAGTAAGGGGCTAACCTCTATTTATAGACACTATCATTTTGACAAGAATTTGAACTAAGTACCTCAATTACTTTCATTCCAAACAGCATGGGGAATGAAGGTGACTGGCACTTGGCCCTACCATATTACATCATATCCGGTCTTGATGTTGGGTCGGTTGTCCGTCGGGTACAGGCGAATGGTGAGATAGCATTACCAGGTGGACAGGGCTTACTGCGCTACCTTGACTACATGATCTTCACTCAGGACCACCCCATCTCCTGCTCACAGGTAAGAGTCCTCACCCATCTCCTGTCTAAAGTATCTAGTCTAAAGGTCTCCTCTCAGGTAGCTCTTCTTGCCCCATCTGCTACCCCAAGTGAAGGCTCCTTACAATTCTGCTGCCCCCGGTAAGGCTCCTTACCCTCTCTGCTGCCCCCCAGGTAAGGCTCCTTTCCCTCTCTGCTGCCCCTGGTAAGGGTCCTTACCATTCTACTGCCCCCGGTAAGGCTTCTTACCCTCTCTGCTACCCCCCAGGTAAGGCTCCTTTCCCTCTCTGCTGCCCCTGGTAAGGCTCCTTACCATTCTGCTGCCCCCCAGGTAAGGCTCCTTTCCCTCTCTGCTGCCCCAGGTAAGGCTCCTTACCATTCTGCTGCCCCTGGTAAGGCTCCTTACCATTCTGCTGCCCCCGGTAAGGCTCCTTACCCTCTCTGCTGCCCCCCAGGCAAGGCTCCCTACCCTCGAGCTCTGCTGCTCCCAGGCAAGGCTCCTTGCCTTCTCCTGTCCCAGGCAAGGCTACCTGTCCCCAGGTAAGGCTTCATGCCCTTTCTGCTGCCCCTGGTGAGGCTTTTTATTCCATCTCATATCCCCAGGTAAGGGTCCTCATTAACCCAAAAGGGTTATTAGAGCCGGGTAAAAACTAGGTCATTTTTTAGTGCCTACTTCCGGTTGAAAAAACAAACAGACAAACCATTTTTTTTTTGGCAAAATATGGGTAAAATCAAACATTTGTTTTATAATCTTGCTAATACAACAATAGTTAAATATGTTAGACTTACCTTAATAGAGAGATTGTATTCTTATGTGCAGCAGATTAGCTAGAATCTTTATAGAAACAGGTAAGGGTAGGGTTGCATAATCCTCCATTGCAGTTGAGACGGTTGCGTTTCCAATGCTTAAGGCCCCATAGGAGGTGCGAATAATCAACATTCCCACGTTTTTGGACTGACGTGGTGCGGACCATTGCATTTTGGGTAAAAAAATTGATCCGATGTTGATGAATTTGCCGTCATTCGATCCGTCCGCGTGTCTTTATTGTCGTAAAAGTCGTTGTTACTTATTTTTTTTTTCAATTATTCACTGTTATAATATAGAAATATGATAAAGAATGGACAAAGGATATGATTTGAATCGATATGTATTATTAAAAAGATAAAATAAATACGTTTTCGCCCTGTCGTTGATTCGCATCACAAAGCCGTGGTCGTGCAAATTGACCCAAATAACCATGGAAATTGGGTTGGGCATGCGCAGATAGAACCAAAATCCAACATGGCGGACAGCGAGACTATCGACTTGTGGGGCTATAACAGTAAAAAGATAGGGTATATTCGATTCAATTTGATTGATATTGCCAAAGATGCATGGATTATATTCAAAAACCCAGTAATTTCAAGTTAAATCGATAGAATATATCATTTCTCTTTTGAAAATGCTACTTCCGTCAAGGAGGGTTCACGCATGCACACAGAACATCAAAATCCAAAATGGTGGACAATGAGACGATCGACTCACGGTGCAATGCAAACTGCTGGATTATAACAAAATGGAGTTTCTATGGTTAATATAGATCATTATTCAAGACCTGCTGGTATTGTGCAATGCTTAACTTGTCAAGAGAGGAGTTATTAGCTAATGAAACATACGAGCGATAATGGATGCATTCTCCATAGGCTTAACTATTAACAGTGATAACGCTCTAAGAAAACATGAGGTTAGTATCAGAAGGGGCCTAAAAGAAGAGATTAAGTGCCCTTTTGGGTTACTTGCATTGCAAAATGCTGTCCTATATTTAATTAAGGAGTGCTCTTTCCTCAATGTAAGACTCCTCATCCCATTTCCTTTCCCCAGGGAAAGCTCCTCATCCCATCCCCTGCACCAAAGTTGGTTTCCCTTTTACATGTATCTCCATGTAGGCCTATATCCCTTTTTCAACCCACTCTCTATGTTTGGTACACATAATGTGGAGGCAGCCGCACAGCTTCATTTGTGAAATAAATTCCTAATATGGTTTTCACACGTGAATATGAGCCTAGCTGTTGAATTAGTGTTAAACAATCAATACTCGCTCACTCATGCCCCTCCGGTGCGTTGGATAACCGTATATTTCCATATATATTGATAGGAGGATGGTGACCATATTCTGTCGGTTTACGCTGCCCTTTGTCCTAGCCGTCTGTCCTCTGTTCTTCTCCGACCGGTGCTGCTCCACTACTCGCCTGGTGAGTCAAAATCTATCAACATATGAGTTTCCTTATAACACACAATATAACCTGTATTCTGAAAAGGGAAAGCATTGCTGCACTCAGCTATCGTTCAAGGGCACCTAATATACATGCACACATCAGAAGTCAGGGCTCATCAGCTTCTGATATTAGAACTTTTGTCGATCGGCCCAAAACAACTGTACAGTTTACATATTCAAGTCAAAGAGTTTTATGGATAATTCTTTAACTGAGGTGTCCTGTCCTCTTGGCACTTGTAGAAAAGGCTTTGGAATGTCTGACAATGTGGATGGAACAAACCAACAAGGACCAAGACAATGCCAGGTATGTTTAAATTAGACAATAGCAAAGTGCCTTGAACTTCCAGTACTGTGTTTTATATATCAAATTATATGGTATGGCTTATACGAGTACAGTACCAAATTAGCCATTTTCAGGCTGTGTGGCTTACAGAATTTATCATACTGTTAGTTGGAGGTGTACCTTATATGTGATTGTGGCTTATACTCAAGGTATCAATAGTTCCATTACTCCACTCTTACATTGTTGGTCCCTTGTTTTAGGCACATGTATTCCATAAATATGTCACATTTATCTGTAGACTGGATGTATTGGCGTCTGCTGTACTCCACATCAAGGTTGGACAACCAGATGAAGCAGAACTCAAACTCTTCTCTATTCCCCCGGTAATTAAATTAACAGTTTCAATAGAAGATCCTTTCAATCAGGGCTATTTTTCATCAGTAAATGGTCCCCAACTCTCATATAAAGAATATTACAAATAATCGTATATCTTGTCCAGTAGTCTATACCCTCTTCTATGCTTCTTCTCTCGATGCTTATCATATGGATTATGGAACATACCCGGTAATTCGATTATATGAATGAAGACAAATATAATGATGAAAAAAAACCCAACAATCTAAGAGTCTAACGGGGAATATCATACAAGAATATTTTGCCATCAATATGACTGATCCATTTTCAATTCTACTGGCTTGAACTTTTTCAGAATGAAATATTCAAAACGTGTGTGAATAATCCTTGGATCCTGCACGAGGAGTTAGCACAGTTCTCCCCACTTTCACAGGTAAATCTCATGATGCCTGAGCATTTACATGTCATTTATATACACGTACTGAAGAATGCAAACCACACATGTACTTAAATCTTGCGGGCTTCCCTAGCCCACTTAAAAGGGTCTGTATCTTCTCTTTGCTATCCCCTCAGGATGTGTGTGGTGCACATATGCGCGGGCACTGACACATTCCTCTATGAATTGTGTAATGTAGTTCTCGCCATGAATATGACCTTAGTTGTCGAAATGGCGTTAAACATCTATTACTCACTCACTCACATAAATCTTGGAATATAACTACATGTATGGTAGATACAGGTGTCCATCAAAAGTTCTAGTGAATCTATCAGGGGCTTTAATTAAACTACATGTATCTTGTTATAATTTCCTTTTTTAGAGACTAACATAGATAAAATTACGTCATGAAACAAACCACGTACATATGGGAACTGACTACATATTCCCTTTAACAGTACAGAAGGTTGATATTTAAATGTAGAAGGATTGCGGCCCACTGCTCCCACCTGCTGGGCGTTTTTAACACCAGGGAGGTTATTGTTATTGTTAACATTCACACAAAAAAAGCAAACTCTCCCCTCCCAAATCTCTTTGTTTCATCAGGGGACCTACACTGGTGGGTCAAGTAATGGTGTCCTGTTGTGTCAGATGCTCTGTCGGCATCATCGGGGTCTATTCACAAAAGTACTTGTGGCACTGTTGGAGCAGGGCGTACTACAAGTCGACAGAACCATGGCAATTCTACAGGTGAAAACTTTAATACATAGTACCCCACGTAAAAGGCTCACCTTGTGTATAAGGCACAGTCCCAGTTAAGGCTGATCCTAAAGGATAGATCTGAGGTCAAATTTAGGTAATTTTAGTCTATTCTACTCTTTAAAATCCTTGTGTATAAGGGAGTGGTCATTATTTATCAACGGGGGGGGGGGGGGGATGGTGGGTTTGAGGGGGGGGGGCGTAAAAATTTCAGACCCCTCCCGAGGGGGGCTAACAAAGTTTTGACCCCTCTTGAGGGGGGGGGGGGCTAAAAAAAATTACCCTCGTTTGAGCAAAAGAGCCCGCGCGCTACTATAGCTCAAAGAGGAGCCAAAAAATTTTGACTGTCATCGAGGGGGGGCGTAAAAATGTTTGCGTGTCCGCGCAGAAACCCACCACCCACCCCCTGTTGATAAACAATGACCACTCCCTAAGGTACACGTCTAACTTTGGCTGATTCTATAAGGCTGATGCATTAGGTGAGTGTGCGCTTAAGTCTTAATTGATTCCTCTGTTCACGATAACTCATAAATTACATGTCGTGGTGTGTTGTTTGACTTTCCTATTTTAATTCTTTGCAGGGCAAAAGCGACCAGCCTCTATATGAAAACCGTTTTATCATTGAATATTTGGAGCAAATTCTCACAAGTAAGATTATACATAATTTTATCAGATATGTTTTTTAAACCTCACTCTGGTGCACCTTTTAGTGCACATAAGGCACAATCTCACCTTGGAAACATGCTATAATATCCCATTCATTAGCATAGTCCATATATCTAAGCCACCAAAGCAGGGGGAAATGCAGAAAATGGACATCTCTTCTTTCTGTTTCATTCCAGATGAGAGCCGGGAGCAATACTTCCAAGATACAGCCGTAGGTCAAATCTTTATTAATAATCAATTGACATCTGATATGTTTACATCCCTATGATACTGAAGGTCCAAGTTACCATGTCCCCATCAGAAACCGCCGTTTGTGGCGCTGCACACTGGGGTAGGGTGGGGTTGAAATAGAGACCGACTGCCTGGTCATAAACTCCCATGGGTGCTGACTGCAGGGAGGGGCTTGGTCCTGGGTAGCTAGCGGGTGGACCCAATGTAGGTCAGTATCTCAATAAAAATGCACACATTTCCTAGACATTACTGACAAATTATGTCACCCAAATTCCAAACAGGTAAGGAGGCATGCTCTTGGATCATGTTAAAAAGATTTCATCCCCAAAATCAAAGAAATTCATCCTTAGAACAGGTACTGTAAATTCTATCGTATAAGCCTCATCCCTGGTATAAGCCGCACCCTGAGTTTGAAAGGAGGCTATGAGGCACAACTGGGGCTTGAAAATTGACAGTTTAGTACTGTTCTATGGTGAACTAAATGAGACAAGTGTGAAAACCCATCTGTGCCTCGACACTACCTTGATTCAAATGGCTTGGTTGCCAACTGCCCACCTCCAGTAACTAAGGGGGTCTCCATAACAATAATTGTGTAGTACACAAATTTGTGTATCACCTGACCTGAGCCTTGCCATGAGGTCAAACTCTGCTTGGTGAGTGATACTCACAGGGTGAGATTATATGATGCACCAAACATTTATTTAGTGCCTATTTAAGAAATTCAATGATAGTTAGGTGATAGAATAAAGGTTTCGATCCTACTAGATCTCATCAGTTGTCGTTTTGAGGTACACAAGGTGTATGGCTTTGCCACTCTTTCATCCAAAAATCTTATTTAGATAATCAGGAAAAATCAAAATGATTTTCACATGGAGACTGCTGGCAGTTATCTTAAAAAATAAATTATTTTTTCTGGTTTTTATGCCTAAACAGTGGAACAAAAAAAATAATACTGTTCTATGGTGTACAAAACCCTGACTTTGGGCACATTGTATAAGCCTAACTTTTTATTTGGATTCTGGTATAAGCTGCGGCTTATATGAGAGAATTTACGGTACTTCCTGTACAGCCAATGTTATAAGTATAGGGAACCTGAGTACAGGGACCCACTGTAGACCCTCAATGTGCGCAACCTGGAGGTGGTCAGCGGCGAAACCAACGCTTTGCACGGGACTTGGACCTTGTGTATTTAGAACCGTTCTATATGAAATACCATACATAGTCGGCTGATATAGAAAGGAAAAACACAAAATATTTAGGGAGGATGGTTGGAAACCGTCCTCACCAGACAAAAAAATAAAAAGATTTCAAGACAAATAAATTCTTAGGTACAGCAAATCTAATCTGGACCGTCAAATCTGCATACCGTATTTGTAAGTGTTGAGGTGTGGATGGTTCCACAACCCGTCTTTTGAGAGTGCATACCGTATTTGACGTGATAAGTACCCAGGGCTCCTAAAGGGGTGGGCGCTAAGTATGGAGTGGGCGCTTATTACCGGGCGGCAGAGCAGAGTATTCCTCATAGCCCAGTGCCCTAACTGTATCTTAATATACCATGCTTCATGAAATTGAATGTATAAAAATAGCATCAAATATGGTAATTCAAATAGATTTAAACATTTTAGAGGCGCTTGGTTGAGGTTTACATTGCCCTACTTCGTAAATGGTCACCGCCAACATCTACACCAGCAGCTGTGGTCACCCTCAGAGACATCATAGTAAGTTCTTAAATTATATTAAATTTATACTCGTAAAATATTTACTGTTGATTTTTTTTTTTTCATTTTCAACTTTACATACAATGTTTCCAGAGGAAAATGTGAAAATTATCTCTACTGTGTCCACAGGAAGTCAATCATTGTACAGGAAATCAATCATTGTTTGCTGAAACTCAAGTAGAATCCGCAAAAGTGGAAAAGTGGTGATTAACTCATTAAAGGTAAATATACTAGTAAATGATACACTACATGTATACAGATTTTATATCTATTTCAGCCTAAAGGACAAGGACACTTTGCTAAACGATTTTCATGGCTGGACTACCTGCCTCCATTTAAGGGTGAGTTCTATCTTCTTTACCTTTGGCTGTCATACCAAATAAGTTGATTGTAGATACTCAGACAAGATCAACATTAAAATGTTTTGATCAATTTCAAGGAAAAATGATAATTCTAATTGTTCGCTGTATTTGTTTTGTGTTAGGTCCAAAGTCATTGCTACGGCCATGTGTGCGACTACAGGCGGTCCGCTGTGGGTCTGGTAGTAGGGAGAACTGTGCATGTTGTCACTGTAACGCTGAACTACTTAAACTTCAGGTTAGTACTGCAGTCCTCTGTAGGCCTATTCTCATAGGTAAATGTTAAAGTATAAAGGCCTATTCCCATAGGCAAATGTTAAAGTATAAATTTTTCACCAAGTACATTATGACATAATATCATATAGTTTAGCTACTAGAAGGTACTTCATTTTTTTACGGTAACACCCGATGATCCTACTTCCTATTCAACATATATATTATTAAACTGCATTCATTTCTACATACTCATACATATCCTACATAATCAATAACCATGTACCTCTTATCTCTGTTATAGTCCCTACTATGCTCTAGCCACATATCCCCTACCACCCTACACTATGTAGTGGGAGAGGTAGGGAGGAGCCCAGAGCTGCGGGGCCATGGCTCATTGCGGGTGTTGTGCGCAGCCCGCCTTAACCCATCACAGGCCGTAGACATCATGTTCATGGACCATCCCTCAGGGCTTCTACAGTATACCAAGGACATGTTGGGGGCAGATACTCAACTGGTGAGCACTTTCCGGTCCGCTTTTTAGCCTGGGTAATAAAAGACATACGCACTGGTAGTAATATTCCTAATGTATAAGGTGCACTTGGACTGGGGTGATCATATATGGCACACTAGAAGATTCAGGGTTGGTTTCATGTATAAGTTAATCTAAGAGAATTCATGAAGAGCTGCTTCTCAGTCTGTATAGCTTTTCGTCGAGTTATATGACTAACAAATTTGAAGCTATATATTTTAGCTCTTCAGTAAACTGCTGTTAATTGTATCCTCTTCTGTCTACAGTGGAGCCACCTGGTGCAGTGTATAGTCAACAAACTGAAAGTATCAGACGACGCTGTAGATGGATCAACTGAGAAAGCAGGTGATAGATATGAGGCTAGAAATGTGGTTGAAACTGGTGCCCTTGGTGATAGGAAAACAGGTGGTTCTGATCCTCAGAGCAAAAATTCAAATGATCAACCCGACTTTTCAAGTAAGACCAAGCTTCATTCAAATAGATTTAAAAACAGAGAAAGATGTGGTTCTTTCCTTGCTCTGCCATTCCTTTAAATCTTGCTGTTATTACACAAGAAATTACCTGTATGAAGTACCTTGATACGTTATGTGGGTATTCTAAAATCAATCAAATCTCACCTATCTAGAAAATTTTGAGCTCAAATTCAGAGCATCAACATTTTGAGCTCAGTTTCAGAGCATCAACATACATCAATCAAAAATTTCTGTAGGCCTTTACTATCAGCTGCTTCTGTTTTTACAGGTATCCTGGCCCACATGGCTGAGGTGCTCACCCAGAAAGATGTGCTCTCCCTCATACCACCAGATGGTAGCACCAGCCTGTTCCTGCCTGCTGTTATCAGGACCCAGGAGCGCCACTGTGCTCAGCAGCTCAAGGAGCGCATTGTCAGCCAGGCGCAACAACTACAACGACCTGCCTGAACACCGGACGGCTACCGCAATGGCTGGCCTAAGTAACTGGACAGCTATGGCAATGGCCTAGGCACACCTCACCGCAACGGCAAGGCACAGGCTTATCACTTAACCCTTTAGGGGCAGAGGAAAAATTGTTGCCCTGGCTATGGGGACGGCCTCTGAAAAAAGTATAGTTCCTAGAGGACGAGCCTATTTTCAATTCCTATACTAATCCTATATAATGGGCGTCGACTATAGTCGACGCTAGGCCTGCCATGGTGTCGACTATAGTCGATGCTAGGCCTGCCATGGTGTCGACTATAGTCGATGCTAGCCCTCAATGGGTTAAAGACCTACAGCAATAGCCAGTCATAACTGCTACAATTACATGTACTATCGGCATCTCCAATCATTTTGCCAGCTGAAGCCGGTGTCCGGGACGTTTTCACTTTGGATGTCTTTATTTTATCACCTGACCAATGTGCCGTATAAATCTTTAATCTGCTGTTGGAATACGAGACAGAAACAACAAGCAAACAGTATATTTTTCTCTATTGACAAATAAATATTAAAATTAGATTTTTGATTTTTTCTTTCTTCTGAACATAGAGTGGCGAATTCGCTGCTTAAGTACCTTTGATGGGTCGATTTTTTATGCAAAACTCAACAAAATAGCAAGTTGTATTTCTCCGATTATTTTATTTTTAAAAGATATGGTATATACATGTCACATACCGGGGCACTTGCCACTTTGAAACACTATTAAAGTGTTCCACATGGACGGAACAAATATCAAATTCTTATTTCTGAATATGCATCTCCTTTCCCCTCATGATAACAATAATATGGGGAGGAATGTCATGTGAGAACAAATGGAATGAAAAGATGATTCAGTGCATCTCAAATACATTGATGATAATCTAAAAAAATCGCACTCATTCATTCTTTGTCTGCCCAAAATGTGAGCAAAAACTACATACGAATGACTTGATGATCCCACCCTCGGCTATGAGCATGGACTGGCCGGGGTATATGATTTTTCCTAACATGATATAGTGAGGGATAAAACATTGATAGCCATCAAATATTTACCCATAATGTATGCCATATAAATACAACCCTTTACCTCAGCAAATTCAGCATATATGAAACTCTTGCCTTCGTACAAGAAGGTTCTGCATCTTGGTAAACAGGGCAAAAGGTACCTTTGAAACACAGATACAATCAAAACCTCCTTGTACAGGTGACGATTTCTCAATAAATAACGTAAATAATAATAGATCAGATTAATCGCAGAACAGTTACACAGTGCCACAACTCTGATATATATCTCCATATGAAACCTTCCCACTTCCATAAGATTAAATATATGAGAGACACCCGCATATAAGCCGTACGTGGGGTTTGACGTTCTCAAGTTTTACCACTAGTATACATGTACTAGCTACATCCTATATTTGATTGGTATCAAATAAAAGCCACAGCTTACACTCTTGGTTTTACAGTATTGATAAGTTGTCATATTTTCGGATACCATAAACGCTGTGCCTTATAGCAAACCAGAGGCAAGGTGCGGCTTATGGAATCAGCTCAGACAAAGGGGTGGCTTATAGGCGGATGTAACAGTACCAAGCCTGCATTTTTCACTATGCAGATGTGGCTTATAGCACCTTGGAGGTGCGGCTTATGTATATGTGGTTGCGGCTCCTATGTGGGTTTTTTCGGCTAGTCTGTGGGGCCTCAGATAAATAACAGGTAAATCAGCAAAACGTGATCTTAGCCTCCCCGTTGGAGGCATCGGGTGGTTGGATGCGCCCGGCTAGGATCTGGTCCCGCAACCAGAGCTGGTCACAGATATAGTTAAGGATGGGTGCCACCTCATTTATCTCTGCTAATCCGGTATCGGCGGGGTCGGGCACGCTCTTCATGGTCATCACCGGCAGCTTCCATGTGTGCTCTACCTCCTGTAGGTGGCGCTGGGTGATCTCACTCCGCGCATGCTGATCCACTCTAATTTGTGTTAAGGTTTTCAATTATTTACTGAAAGAGGTGACCTTGTGGTATGAAAATCAGATTGTATACAGAAGACAAGATGTTTTATAATCTTGGATGGAATCAGAGGTGTGGTATTTTAGATGATGATAAACTCAAATGAGGTTTGAAAAGCTCAACTTGTAAACAACTTTCTCTAGCATAGATCTAATTACATCCATGTATTCTAACGAAAATCCACGGAGGAAAGCCAGAAAAATACGTGGAGATTGGGCTTTAATATCTACCGATTTTATATCTATCCTTTCATATCTAATATCTTTTTATGATAAGTGGTAGAAAATTTCGATATCTCGCTCTCTTGGAAAAGGATACTTGGTGCCCAATATAAACCTGCAGACATTGTCAGTAGACTCAAGCACTCGTGTCATCTGTTGTGGAATGTCATCAAAACTAGACTTGTCGACAAAGGAGAAGAGGAACATGACACCGTCCGCTCTCTCCTTACAGGCCTATAACATGGGATGACAAATAAAGAAAGGATGAATAAAAATTGATAGTTTTAAGCTATTCAGTTTTGAATTTCTTAAAGTGTTTAGATGAAAAAGGAGGGAAATTCGAAAGTAACTCACTGGCATAACATGGTCAAATTTCTTAAGTGCGTTTTCTCCGGCATCCCAGAACTGAAGTTGGAACATGACAATCTTATCAATGTCCGACATCTTGGCTGGCCAGTAGACTGTGGACGTCTGGATACCTAGGGATAAACATTGATAAAATTGTTACCTTACGTACTCATTTATCAACCTGCTTTCATGTGATGGTTGCCTATCATAGAATATAGGGCAGCAATGTGCATTGCTCGTAACTCGAAAAGAAATAAAATTTAAATTTTTTGGCAGATGTTATGTACCATAAATTCTTTGATTTGAGTTTCATATATTTGAATCAAATCAAAATTGTAGTTTATTGCAAGGTCAGTAATGCAGGTAATGTTGCTTGTATAAGAGAATTTAAGGTAATTGCAGTTAGTTAGACTCTCTGCTGACCCAAAGCTCTGGCCCCTTGATAGTCTTTTCCATTACATTGTTTCTCCAGAATTAAAATTAATAGCCTTGAACAAGTCTAGCTTGTGGTCTGACATCAGCACTCCCATTCACAGACAGGAACCAACTCCAAGCAGGTGTTAAGTAGTGTTATAGTCCTATACTTTCACAAGACATCTGCTTGGAGGACCAGATGCTACTCACCCAGGTTATTTGCACCACCAAGCCACTATTCGCATAACTCCTGCCAAAACTGCGCTAGTCGCACCACATTGCCAAAAAAGGCGGGAAAGTTGATACATGGATCAACATCATATACCTTCACCATTGGAGGCAAAAAGTGTCTTATGGCTGCCAACCAACTGACTCTGTAGAATATAGACAATTACTCAAAATTTACAATAGTTGGTACTGAAATACATTTTCCTGCAAGTCCCCTTTATCTCCTCCTTTAATGACACTACAAATTCACTAAGTAATTCTGCCTCTTATATATAAAATTTCCATCTTCTTTTAAACTTATTCGCACCAGCAAAATGACTGAAAATGAGAGGACCCTAGTTGTCTCCTATAACTCTTTTCGAGTTAATCATCAAGTATAGCTTGCGCTATACTTGTATTAAATATTCAGATCTTGATAGTGAAGCCTTGATTTCATTTACATAAGTCTGTGGGAAGTTACCAGTCAACCCAATTAAATCTACACAACACATCCTCAAAGTAACCTAACCAAGACTTTGTCCATGAGCTCACCTGGTGTTTCAGAGTGGCTTGTTGGGATTTTGTTACCGGTGAGTTTTGCTACGGCACTCGTCTTACCGACCCCGCCCCGACCAGACACAAACACCTTATAGCGGAACTCATCAGGCACCACATGTGCAGGGAAGGGCGGTCGCTCCAAGAGGCCTATTGATATATAAGACAGAAATGGTCAGTAATATGAAAATTATAATACATTGTACTATTTATATTATAGTGAATGGTCAGTTACATATTTTTTACATATACCAGTATGGAGAGAATGTCTATTTGAATATTACCAAACACTTTGCGCTTTTGTGTGTGTCGTTGCAGGACATTGTTGATGACGTCACGTCCTTCAGGGGTGCGGTGCCAGTCCCAGGCGACAAAGTGTGTGGTAGCTGGAAGCATGGTCAGTTATAGGTCAGTCCACCCTACAGGAAAAGCAGAGTATTGACGATTGAAAAAGTATAATCTCGAGGGAGTGATCTTTTTGGGGTTGGAAGAGGGGGTGGGGCAACTTTTTTCGACCCCTTGTTGATCCTCGAATGGGGAGTAAAATTCTGACCTCTCCATAAATGGTAACTATCAAAACCTCCACGCTAAGAACTCATTTAGCAAAGCCCCCCCTCCCCCCAAAAAAAATAAAAGACAAAAAGTACCGGTAAGGTGCAACTACTCATACTTATAGCTCTGATCCCCCCCCCCCTAGTTCCCCCCAGTGTGAAGAAGTTTTGACCCACTTAGCCCAAGGACCATGGGGCTCTTTTTTTAGACCCACCCCTCCAAATCCAAGAAGACACTCAACAGGTACCGGTAGCTGATCGGCGCCCACGGAGTCGACAGCGGTGACAATCCACAGGTAGCTTGATATGAAACAGGTTCAATACAAACATAATAAACACTTGTCACAGACCCCCCCCCCCCGGGGGGGGGGGGTCTGTGACATTTGTGGGAGCATAGCCATTAAATGATTAATTGGAGTGACAGTTTGGTTGAACGCCTACGGGAGATTGACCTATTATCGCCCGCCAAAACATTTAATCTTAGTCTACAAAGATTTACCTTACAATTCTAAAGTTACAAGTGTAACAGTTGTTTCTATATATTCATTACTTCCTTATGTGAAATAATCAACAGTGATGCATTAGACAAATTGACAAAATATGTTGAAATTTACCTCACGCCACAGCCTGGGGCATTTTCGCGTGCCCCGATCCGGTTACCCCGGTCGACCGTCTGTACCCATCGGGCATACACCACAGCTACACCCCGGATGTACCAGATCAAGTCACCCGGTCACCCGGGTTGGGTCGCGCGAAAATGCCCCTGCATCTGCAGCCGCTTCTCGGCCGGAAGTTTACGACATCCGGGGAATCTTGTGGTTGGCGCGCTCTCAGAAAATATTTCTCAGTTGCTCAATAATTCTCAAGCAGCACAGACCATAGTTGTGAGATGACAACTTACAACTATGTCGAGGAGTGGAAGAGGAAAGCGTAAGCTCGGAGTCGGAACTGGTAGTGGCTTCGAAGAATGGGTAAGAAAGCGGTTTTAGGTACTTTCCAAAGTGACACTGACACTATAGTGACACATTCATTAGATATTATAGTTACCGGGAGTATCCTGGTTGCTAGAGGGCGCTATGAGCATGGACTGGCCGGGGTATACACAGGCCTTCACCATATTCATGACTGTTGCATTCTAGTAGACTAGATTCATTGAGACGAAAAGTCTGGTAACCTTGGTAACGTGCCGACGTCGGCACACCGGATGCCGGGGACAAAGTGGTGCTCTGTGTTCGGCACTTGGTTTCAGTGGACATCAATTGCTGGGCCTCTGAATGAACATATCTACTAGGCCCAGTTAGCTGGGTACTAGTAGGCATGGCAAGGGGTTTTAAAAATATTTTCAGAAAATTCTAAAAGCATGATTGAAGAATACCAAAGGTTGGTAGTTACCTAAGGGGCTGTTTACAAATGACGTCATGCTTTTTTTTTGGACCCCCCCTCCCCCCTTGTCATGTTTCGTCATACAATGCTTGACCCCCCCTTAACATGACGTCATGCAGAGATAGCCCCCCCCCCCGGCCCAAAGTACATGAAGAGAGTATAGCAAATTGAGATGGTTCAAAGGGACATGTATATATTGGGTTAACTTCATGGTGCTGGAAACAGGTGGGGCTTTTTCCACCCTCCCTGGTCCAAAACCGTGCTGGGCTAATAATGGGTGTGAATTGGTAAGGCCTAAAAAGCATTGTTGTGTTCAGGTATTCGGTCAAAAAAAAAATTAGAAGTTCTAGAAGCGCCAACCTCAAAAATGTTCTTTACCTACTACCTACCCTATTTTTTTCGACCTTTATTATATCCATGGGGGTAAATGGTTTGGGGTAGATGTCTGGGGGTAAATGTCCATGGGGGTAAATGGTTTGGGGGTAGATGTCTGAGGGCAAATGTCCAGGGGGTAAAGGTCCTGTTACCTCACATCCTCACGAGAGGTAAAGGAAAGGAAATAAGAGAAGAAATCAGATCTACCCAACAGTTATAGTGGCTTCACTGAATTACAAGTGTAACATTACAAGTGTGATAATATGATTACACATATATAATTAAGATCACACTTACAAAACAATCATTTTACTGTAAAGCATAATATAAGGCATAACCCCTAGAGTCCCATTCAGAAAAAGGAGACAATAGGCTGTTTGTTTCCAAGGGACAGTTTGTGATTCATCAACAGCGGGAGCAAGATGCAGATTGAGGGGGGAGGGAGGAGAAAAATTTTGACACCTCAAAGTGGGAAAGGGGCAGAGAAAAATGTTGTGCCTTTTCTGTGGACTACTGTAGAACAGAAGGGATGACCAGGGCAATCTGTCCGGGGGGGGGAAGGGGTCATAAAATTTTCAGATTTCTGCACGTCTGTATGGCAATCTTCCCCACCCCTCATGCCTGTTGATGAGTACCGTAATCTCCCGCGTATAAGCCGCGTCTTATACGTGGGGTTTTAGTTCTCATTGGATCCACAAGGGGGACATCAAGACCTTTCTTTTGATATGTTACATGCCCCCTTAGCCATAATAGGATATATGGGGCCCCAGGGGGGTCTGGAGTGGGGACCTTCATGTGAGGGCATGGAGGAGCAGAATAACTTCATTGGGAGTCCACGAAGGAGGAATTTTCCTCCTTCCATTCTACCAGTGGGCATACCAGATTCGTAAAAGGCGACAAACTTGGGGTTTCTTGTGTTTTGGGGTGAGCATGTGGGCAGCTGGTGTCCATATGCGCGGGCCCGGGCGTACATGCTTACCTTTTGCCATGGGATTCCCCCTCAGTGAACCACGTCTGAGTGATCAAAGGCCGTGGTTTGTCTGGCCCTGTCTATGGGACCAGGCAAATAAAAGAACACTTGCTATCCTTCGAAAAGAGTAGGGGAATGAAGCCCCGGTAGCGGTTTTCCCCCTCACCCCTCCTCATAGATGCGGTCATTCATCTCATAGATTCGATCATTCATAGATTCGGTCACTGCTGTGTCGGGCAAGCAGCATATAAATACCTGTCTAGCTGTTTGGACAAGCAGCTTTTAAAAACCTGTCCAAAAAGAAAAGAAAGGACTTGTTGTCCGCAAACCACAGAAATGTCTGCTAACTTTTAAGTACTATTAGTGGACGTAAAATCAACCAAACCAAACCAAACCAAAAGTCCGGGGGGCTCAAGCTACACATAGGTTTTTGAATTTTGAAAATTCATTCAGTAGAACCAAAGTTATTAATTTTTATTTTTTTTGAGAATTTTCCAAAACTCTAGGTGCGTCTTATATGCGCACTGCGTCTTAAACGCGAGAGATTACGGTAATGAGCAATCCCTAAATTACCAATGGGTTTTTGAATTGTGAAATTTATCAAATAGAATAGAAGTTACCGTAATCTCCCGCGTAGAAGGCGCAGCTCGCGTAGAAGGCGCCCCCCCCCAACTCAGAGAAGGCCTTTTCACGTAGAAGGCGCATGTTCCTCTTCTGGATCGATTTCTGGAAAATCCCGCGTAGAAGGCGCCCCCCCAACTCACAGGGGGGCTGTTTCGCGTAGAAGGCGCCTACTGGTCTGCCGCGGTGAGGGCGCTATGAGTTCAAGCTGTCATCGGCACACGGTCGACATAATTGCCAATTGAGATGTTGGAAAAACCCGCGTATTAGGCACACCCCAAACTCAATGCAATGCCCCTCCCGCGTATAAGACCCAGCAGCATTTTGTTTGGCGTAGAAGACGCGCCTTCTACGCGGGAGATTACGGTAGGTCATTTGAATCTTTCTACTGAATTCTCAATGCCAGGGTACTTCTTACCCGCATAGATCAACCTATATATGGGGTCTTTTGGTTAAATGAGTCCAACTAAAAGGGCATTTCAAAGTGGTATGGGGCCTGGGTTAGAGGTAGGATAGAGTAGTGGACCAACACTGACACTGATGGCAGTGACAATCATTGAGTGGGATGTCTGAGGAAAGCATGCCTGTATAGGTAATATATATTTCATAACAGATGAATGCATTAAACTTCCCTACCTTTACAAATCATTTTTTCTTGCCAAAACTGAGGCAACTTGCAGTTTTTTTTTTCATGACATGATGTCATGCAGCCCATGACCCCCCCTCCCCCCTTGTCATGCTTGGTCATGGGGAGTGGGACCCCCCTCCCCCCTACTGCATGACGTCATTTGTACACAGCCCCTAAGGCTAAGCTATAATGGGATTCCTTAAATCACCGCCTTATCAACTGCAGGCTCATTGGAATGCATTACTACCAAGCCTCAGGTGGATTTAGATGAGCCATATAGAGAATGTGGGTACCCGAATCACAGATGCACGCCTATCATTAGAAGCTAAACTGTCACTAAACTGGGCATTGATACCAACTGTACCCTTGATAGCTTGTCAAAAAGCTACAAAGGGAAGAAACCATTGGATTCTTTCTGTACACACTGTAAATTGTAGTGCAACACAAGATGTGAAACATATTTTATTATTTTGCTCTGTACCATCAATACAAAATTCTAGGGAAAAGTTTGAAGGGGAATACCTTACGCTTGTTGATTACCCGGTACTACAAAAATCACAATGATAGCAGAAAACTCTCAAATTTTATCATTAAGCCCACACTGCAAATCATCAAGCAAGCCTGCTGCGATAAAATGTATTCTGTCATACTGGGGTATATAAAAACACTTTATAGCTCAATCAATGTTGATCCAGTGCTGACATGAATGTATCCTTACATTAGTCAATAAATTAAAGCCCTCTTGAATCTTGAATCTAACTGACAAGTCTGACTTTGCAATTGCCTTAGGAAATGGCCAACATTGTTTAATATTCAAGGGTGTCTGGCCCTTAATTAACTGTTGAGGTAGATAGTCCAGTACAGAGAAAACAGCTTACTGCTAGAAATGTGATGAGCATAACTGTCTAGCTGACTATCTCAGACACCACAGGGTTCTCCCCTGGTTCTCCATCTGGAGGTAGGCTAGCATAAAGGATCTCTACAATGGTAGAAAGTTCAGGGCTCGACAAATCCCTGTGCCCAATGCCCGTGACTCAGAAAAAAATCACTGGGTACAAAATATTTTTCAAGTTTGGTCACAGCTGTCCAAAAGCTACTAAAGACATCAGCACAATGCAACGCTGCTGAGATTATCTGGGTGTAGTAGTCTCTGAAACTTGTTTCACTAGAGATGGGATGAAATAAAATCTTTTTGTTTATCATAAAACTATATGTGTGCCATTTTAATAGCTAAATATGTAATTTTGAGTATCAAAAGAAAAGGTCCTGGGCACAGAGCTTGTCTGCTGGGCAGAACTTTTTTTTTTTACCCTTGTGCCCACAGTCTCCAAACTGATTTGTCGAACCCTGTAAAAGGTTAAAACAACCTCCCTACTGGTTATGAATACCCTCACGGGTCACAGGACAGACTCATATTTGAGAAAGCCTTTATCAGACACTGTGATTTCTGCTTTTTGCATATCAATGTACACTAGACTTATGTGTACATTGATGTGAACGGCTGCCCTAGTGAAGAGTATACCTGCTTCGTATTATGTCATGTCTGTCCTGTAAGCTTTTATTTTATTTTTTTTTGCACTGTCTTGTAATGCATTTTCAAAGCGTAATGAAATGTCAGATTATAGCCAGAGGTGGGGCTAGAGGAGGTGCACAAAGTAAATAGCTAGCATAAAATAAAGCAATGGGGTGCACTCCCCCACCTTCTCCACCACCTGGTAGGCTAGCGGTAGACAGATGGAAACCGAGTTTACTGTTACCAGGAAACTAATTAAACTGATTTAAAAAAAAATGATACTGTGGGAAGTGTGTGTTTATTGGTATTTGACACGATTTTCATGATCAAATCCATCACATTGTCTTGCTGCCCAACACAGGTTTTTCAATCAGAATATCCCAGAATCTGCCCAAGGAGGGGGTCCTGGTGAGAATCCAAGAATTAGAATATCAAAAACTCATCCCACAGCAATCTTTTAGCAGTCACAAGGAATTATTGCATGTTTTCTTTATAGATCAATTGGATTTATGATGTTAATGTCAATAGTCTTTCTATAGGAGGTGATTGTGTACAGGTTGTCTGAGGGTGTTTTCACAGAGAATGATGAAAAAGCACACTTGACATCTTCAATAGAAAAGATCATAAATCACTGAATTCTCAATGGATTTTAATGCTGTTGGGCTTTCCTTGTAGGAAAAATATTGTATCATCACATATTTGATTTATTTTAGAGATTCTGTGACGTTTTCATAATTTTTAAGACCAGGAAAGTGGAAAGCAGCCAAACTTTCTAGGTCAGCCTTGTGCTAAAGGTCACTGTCCCACAAACACTGCCATGCACAAATCAATAAACATTAGACTATAACAACTTTCCATCACCTATATAGTGGTTAGGGAGTATCAGCAATTTTGTCAATTTTTCAGCATAACCTAACTTTGAAACTCTAACATAGACACTTTATTTGTTTTTACTAAAATTATAGCCTGATACTAAAACTAGATGTGTTGTAGGCAATCAAAGAATTATGTAAACATATTTGTAGGCTCTCCCCCAGGGTGGCGGCAAAGTTGACCTTACCCAAATAGAAAAATGGCCACCTCAGCTGGCATACGCTGGGCATCTGCGGTCTGTATAACTACCGCAGGCATAGGGCTCCACCCCCAACCCCTCTCCCCTTACTTCCTCCTGTGTCAAGGTCAGGTCACAGACAGGGAGAGGGAGGATTACAGAAATATAATCTTGTTATATCAAAGAGATTCTTATCCTAATCCCTTAATTGGGGGTGATCAGTGGATGTTTATTCTGCACTCTGTCTGTCTCAGTCTCATTTCACACTCTCTCCCACATATTCAGATAACCTGTCAGTGATAACATCTGCTGGGAGAGTGTGCTCATTCATGCACATCCAACAGTTTCCAACAGGTTGGCCAAGGTTTCCACCTGCCCCATATGTAGTGGGAGAGAAGCGGGAGCGGAATTCAGGGGTAGGTTTCCAGCCTACAGCTGGCAGAGCGATGGTCACACCACCTAGGGAGTACTGCCTACTTCTGGCTTAGGAACCAAAACTCCCACGTAAGATTAACGGTACCTCTGTGAGAGTTCAGGAAAGCTTATGTGTCCTGGTGGGTGAAGAGCTCTCTAATGTAGAGGGCAGTAACCAGAGTTCCAACCTACTTTTCAAGTTTATTTAATAATTTATATCTCCACCACTGAGATGAGATGGCAACTCTGTCTACAAGTCGGCAGCCGACTTGTTTTGATAGGTGGTCGCGCAACAAGCAAAACTCTGCAACTACTCTAGTCTGAAGCTGGGCTAGTTGAGATAGGGACAGGAGCATATCGCATTTCAAAATCCATCCAATAATTTCCATATTCCAAATCACCTTTCCTTAAGTTTCCAGGTTACTTAAAAGCTCAGAAAATTGAATATAAAGAAGGGGATATAGCTGATTTGAGAACACTACCGGCATAGTCTGCATACCGGTAGTCTCTGAAACTATGATCTGGGACTTGGTGTCTGCCAACAGTCAGAATAGCCCACTGAAGGTGGGTAATACCAACTAGGCCTGTACCCTACAGGCCTGCGACTACAGGTAATAGTAGGCAGGGTTGTTTGCCCATAAAGGTCTGTAATAGGTCCAATTATGAAAGACCACTGCCGAACAAGAGTTTTCTACGTTCCCACGGGGGGAGGGGCTGCATCTAACAAGACCAACAAGGAAAGACCAACAAGGAAACAGGAACCTCCATGAGGTCCCTCATAGAAGAGGTCCCTTTTCTCTTGTTGGTCCATCTATGTCTAAAAGAGATGCCACTTTTCCTGGTTTACCAGGAATTCCTGGTTTTGATTCCAAGATTTCTGTATTAAATAATGTTAAATTCCTGGGGAAATGTGTCCGAAGTCCAGTTTTCCTGGTTTTTGTCGACCAGTGAGTGGCATCTCTGAAGACTATACTTTGCTAAACAAACACCAATATCTTTTATCTGTTCCCGCCTTTTTCACATCTATTGAGTACCTTGCTCAGATGATATATGTTAGGAACCGTATTTAGGTACATCCCTGTTAGTAAACCTTTTGAAAATCACCAATAATTACTTCAGTATCTGAACTGGAAATATGGCAATGAAGTAATTAGGTTAGAGTGACGCCATAACCAATCCTTATTTGACCAAAAGAATGTTTCCTATTGTTTAAAATTGTCAACTTTGTTGTATGAATCTTCCTACCTGATTTGCTTCATAAAATTCACAGAGAGGCCCTCTCCAAAGGCCCTACCATGAACCTGTGAACCTCTCTTAGCACCAAAATGAGTACCTAGCTATAGCCTTCAGAGCTATCCTGGTGGCAGGCCTCCCAGGGCAGGCCCTGTCCCTAATTGAGATGTGTATCAAAGCAGAACTTTATTTTGATCATTGCAGGGTGGTTACATGAATGCGAAAATCCAGAAGCTGCAAGAACAGTTTTTGGAAGAGACTCCAGAAGAAGGACAAAGAGCAGGCCAGCGGAGCGACATCTTCAGAACAGTCGCTATCTTTGTGAATGGATATACACGTAGGTACCAGGTATACATATGAAGGCTTTGTGTGCATGAATCAGAGGATCTCTGAAATTTCATTTCAGAGGACATGAATCTAAGCTGGCTTCTGATTGGCTGAAATTCAAATGCAGTCTTTTAATTGTTTTTCTATCACCATCCAATCTAGAGATTGTTTTAAAGGTTTTTAATAAGGGGAACAGGTTGAAATGAAGATGAGATGGGTGCTTTTAGTATAATAAATTGAGGGAAATGGGTGCTGCGCTAAGACCCAAAAATTTCAGAGGTTGAGCCCATACCCAACTCACATCTCTGGTGCATCAAATAGACATGAAGTTTTATGGAATTGACAATTGAAAAGTGGCTGTCACATAAATGTGCAACTTATCCGTTAGTGCAAAATGTTGTAACTGCATCTGGGTCAACAGGGTAAAAGGTATCCCGTGGGGGGGGGGGGGCTTATTGAGGTCGTTCAATAAAACATCACCTTATTCCAAGAAGATTATAAATGACACTGTAACAAAATACAGTATCACCGTCTCGTAGTGTCATATCTAGCTATGGATAAATAGCTGAGACATTGAAGAGTGATTCAACAACAAGCCGTCTTTATAGTAGATATTTGATGATAGGATTTAAAGTATCTAGAATGAACCGGATGGTGGTAACTCAGTTTGTGCCCAGTGGTGGGATGCCACCACAGAGTACATACACAATGAACTATTGATTGAACATGCACCCCCGATATTGGCGTGTATTACCAATTATTATAGGCGAGTACAGCAAAGTCAAATTTACTGTTGCCAGGTCCCCCTTCGTCAGAGTTGAAGACGCTAATGATGCAGCATGGGGGCACCTACCATCACTACTACAGACGTGGTGCAGTCACACATATCATCGCCTCAAACCTACCCAACAGTAAGGCCACAAACCTCACTGACAAAAAGGTTGTCAAGCCCGATTGGATAACAGACAGGTATGTGAAATGTTTTCCATGATTCATAGAAGATATTAGCAAGATATTTGTTTAAAACCTGATTTTCATGTGTAATGTAAATAATTTTTTGGGCATTACCCTACTTTCCATTTCCATGGCCCATATAGGGCACAGCTATTTCTTGATGTACATACTAACGGTCTTAAAATTACAGACTGACTGTCGATGACTGCCAAAAGTGCTGTACCTAAACCGATTGAACCCTAGGGACAAGTCTGTGCACTGGTCCGGCTGTAAAAGGTGTCAGTCTGTCCCCTCTATCAGGTTGCCCTCTATGTAGTAATCAGGTAGATCTATCAGGCTGTCCTGTACACAATGAACCCAAGAGACAGTATATGCACTGATCAGGTTGAAAAGATCTGTCCCCTCTATCATGTGGGTAGTTAGACCTCTCAATATCCTCTGTGTTGCTCAAGGTAGCCAGTGTTTTGCTCAGTGTTACCAAGTTGTTCCTCACTATTGCCAATGTGCTGCCAAAGTGTTGCCCAATGTCACCAAAGTGTTTCCAAATGTAGGCAAGGTGTTGCCCTAAGTTGACAAGGTGTTGCCCACTTTGTTACTCAATGTGTATTGCCCAATGTTGTCAAGGTGTTGTCCAATGTTGCCAATTTGTTGCCCAATGTTGTACCCATGTTACCAATGTGTTGCCCAAGGTTGCCAATGTGTTGCCCAATATTGACAATGTGTTTCCCAAGGTTCGTAATGTGTTGCCCAGTGTTGCCAAATTGTGACCAAATGTTGCCAATGTGTTGTCTTATGTTGCCAATATGTTGTCTTATGTTGACAATGTGTTGCCCGATGTTGTCAATGTGTAACCCAATGTATTGCCCGAGGTTGCCAATATGTTGCCAAGTGTGACCAAATGTTGCCAATGTGTTGCCCAATGGTGCCAATTTGTTGCCCTCCTCTGCCTTTTGATGCCTTTCCCTGACTTTTGGGGACTGTCCCTGACTTTGTGAGTTTCAGCCAGACTTCAGTAATACAATATACTTTTGGACAGACTTCTGAACCTACTTCCTCAGTTCCTGTCATAAAATGGGAAAAATCTAACACGTTCCTAATGTTATGGACCATGTAGTGTTACATTTATTATAAATCTTTTTCATTCACAACACCAGTATTGCTGCAGGAAAGCTGTTGT
Organism: Acholoe squamosa; assembly: GCA_949317995.1. NCBI lineage: Eukaryota > Metazoa > Annelida > Polychaeta > Phyllodocida > Polynoidae > Acholoe > Acholoe squamosa. The sequence continues at coordinate 33,046,670 of OX439050.1, forward strand.
CCTATGAACCATACCTCCTGTTCACATCGCGCACTAAGTCACAGCCAGGGCTACAGCGATTCACATTGAAAACCTCTACTACAAACCTGGCTACCTCTGCATCTACTGCCTCCACTAATGTAACCCCAGGCACATCATTAGAGGATGACATAGGACAGGTAATTCTATCTGTAATAGTGATTGAAATTATGAAAAAAATGCACGAAAAATATCGATGATCCATTGTTTTCTGTCAGATTCCTCAGCTGAACACCTAACATACCGGTAACACATTTTGTGGTACCAGTAATTTCCGATTGGATTTATTCCTATTAGAGTCAACATTCTTTGATAGGAAAACCCAGATGAACATGATACTGAATACGAATCAGGCCCTGCAGAGGTTGCTGCAGATAGCGGTCTCTCAGTTCTCCACCCAGCTGTGAATCCAGACCCTAAACCTAGCACCGGATCCTCCTCTGTATCCCGCTCTGCCCAGGTATCTAGGTCCATGGGTGATGCAAGAGACCCTAGTTTTATCTCAGAGTTCTACAATAACTCGCGTCTACACCACATCAGTACGTGGGGCGCGGAGTACAAAGCCCTTGTACGGCAGCTCCAGACAAGTGGAGATACATCATTCCCAGGCCGCGCCTGGCTGCGTGCTGCAGTGGCACAGAGATTGTCGGACGAGTCTGTGTCAGCAGCCACAGCTGCAACAGGAAAGACGGCAAGGGTTATCATGCACATTGACATGGACTGCTTCTTTGTGTCTGTTGGCCTTAGAAAGCGACCGGACCTACTTGGTAAGTGCCTATTTATAATTCTCAAATTAAAATCCCATAAATCTCTGCACCTACATATAAGCCACACCCTCGCTTTATGAATAAGCTGTACTTGGTGCCTGAAAAATGCCAATGTAGAACTGTTCTTTAGGCCACACCAAATAAAAAAGTTGGTCTATGGATTTTCATTTTGAAGATATGGTGGGGGAGGGCAACATCTTAAATTTATCTAGAAATTAGTCATTGTCTATTGATTTTGAACATCAAATATATCAAGAGGGTGATTTTTTTTTGCTTTTTATTTTTTTTTGCCATCAGTGATTCAGGTAGATATTATGTTCCTTATGTGATGTGAGCCATGCTTTGGCAACAGTGTTTGGCATTAGGAAAATCTGCACAGTTATGCCTATCCAATGAGGGGTCTGCCATTCCTGTTCCTTAATTATTAATCATATACATGTACTTATTGCTTGATCAAAAAAAAATCCATAGACCCCAATCTTTCAATGTGGTGTGGCCTTAGTGTCATAATCTGCACCCTGAGTTCAGGAAGGCAGTTTATAGACCAACTCAGAGCGTCACCTCAGCTTATAAATGGAGTTTCCCAGTAAGTACCAAATTCGTTCTCTGAAAAAATGCCAATGTAGAACTGTTCTATAGTGTCTTAATCTTCACCCTGAGTTCAGGAAGGCAGTTTATAGACCAACTCAGAGCCTTACTTCAGCTTATAAATAGAGTTTCCCGGTAAGTACCAAAATCGTTCTCTGAAAAAATGCAATGTAGAACTGTTCTATAGTGTCATAATCTGCATCTGAGTTCAGGATGCATATACCAACTCAGAGCTTATAAAGGGGGGTTTATGGTAAGTACTAAATTCTTTCTCTGTCTAAATGCAGAAACGGAGAAAAACACACCAAAAAACAAAGAACGAGAATCCCTGTTATATAGTTCATGCAACAATTACCCTAGTGAAATTCATGCACACTAATGCAGAGATATATCATAATCTTGGCATTATAAATTCTACCTGTGAATATGATATCATTTCCATATTTATTGCCTTATTAAGACAAACCTGTCGCGGTGACCCATTCCCGGGGTAAGGGTGCAAATACTGAGAGGCCTGGAACAAACTTGTCATATGAAGCTGCACACTACAGTAAAAAGGGCCTGCGTATTCGAAAAGGGCCCGGCAGGGGGCAAGTGGATCCGAATCTAGATGTTGAAAGGAACCCAGATCTCCTTCAGATGGGATTTGCACCAGACAAAAGTGATGATGTCGAAGATGACGATGTCTTCAGTGATGCTGATGAATCTAATACAGCATCTTCAAAACAAGGTCTCGCCTCTGCAGCTAGCACAGAGGGATTCCATTCCATGGCTGAAATTGCTTCATGTAATTATGCGGCTAGACAGGTATGTACATTGAAAGCATTGAAATATTTTTGCCATGAAATGCTCAGAATAAACGAAGAAAGAATATGAACATATATTTAGTATTACCCCAGTAATACATCCTGAATGCGGGCTTCCCTAGCCCACTTAAAAGGGTCTACTTCTCCTCTTTCCTATCCCCTCGGATGTGTGTGGTGCCCATATGCGTGGGCACTGACACATTCCTCTGTGAAATTGTGTAATGTCATTCTCGCCATGAATATGACCTTAGGTGTCGAAATGGCATTAAACATCTATTACTCACTCACTCACTCACATCCTGAATGGTGCATCTTTGCACCAACAGGTCATTAGAGTAGCCTGTGTATACAACAGTTTTCATAACCTTTATAGGCTGGCGTGCGCAATGGTATGTTCATGGGCAAAGCGCGGACCCTGTGCCCAGAGCTTCAGACCATTCCGTATGACTTTGATGGGTATCAGGAGGTGTCCCAGTGCCTGTACAGACTAGTTGCCAGCTTCACCTACGACATTGAGGCGGTCAGCTGTGATGAGATGCTCGTTGACTGCTCGGACCTCCTCGCAGACACTGGAGCGACTCCTACTGAGTTTGCTGAATTGTTAAGGAAGGAAATTAAAGAGAAGACTGGTTGTAATGCCTCAGCTGGTTTAGGTTAGTACTCTGAGAGTTTGAATTTGTCAAGGCTATTTTGTTAAAAAATCGAATTTTGGTTGTTAATCAGATTTAATTTCTCTAAGTTCGATGCAATTCTGAATTATGGAGAGTTACTTTTGTCTCTTTCACAAATAAGGGATTGACTATAGTATCAAATATTTTGACTCTTGTGGTTTACATTCAATTGACCGATGTTCTAAATAAAGACAAAGTGTTCCTGAAAAAAATATTTGGTGTCACTAAGCTTACCGGTAAGTCTTAAAGTGTTCTATAAAGTGTACATTAAGTTTCTGCTTTTGATGTTTAGAAATCATATGTAAAATGTAATTGATGTTAAATCCTTTTATTCTGCTCAGCTCCTTTTTCATATACTCCTTCACATTCATTTATATTGTCTTGCTCTTTACCAGGACCCAACATACTGTTAGCACGGATGGCAACACGAGTCGCTAAACCCAACGGTCAGTTTCTGCTGGAAGAACACATGGCCAAGGACTTCATCAAAGACAAAGCTGTCGCAGATTTACCAGGTAGTAAACTTGAAACAGCAGCTTAAACAATTACTGTAGCAGTGTAGGACCATGTTTCATTTTCTGTGGATGATAGATATCCAGTCGATACATACCTATGTTATGTAATAGTATATGCACATTTCCTTTAAAACTATTATTGAGTGTAATGGACTAAGTTGAATCTTCTGTGTAAGTCACATCTCTCGTATAAACCACACCTTGGCTTTAGGAACAAGCTATCAGGCCCACTAGGGTTTTTGCCATTTTCAGTTTTAATTGCTCATATTTAGAGCGCATCCGTACTTGGTTGTTTTACAATGATTTCTTTTTCATTCTCTATACTGTATTTTCTGTACAGGTGTGGGTCGGGCTATGGTGAACAAGTTGTCTACCATGAACATCACCACATGTGGGGAGCTGCAGGCCGTGCCGCTTGCTACGCTACAGAGAGAGCTTGGCACCAAGACTGGGCAGGGTCTTTATCGCTTCTGTAGGGGTGAGGACACCCGATCCATCCGATCGGACCAAGAACGCAAGTCAGTGTCAGCTGAAGTCAATTACGGCATCAGATTCACCAGTGTAAGTTTGAGATACACATGATTGGCAACTGCAAGCACCTAGTTCATATAGGGTGATTATATGGATGTGAAAACTAGAATTATGGAACATGTACCGGGGTTATGTCATCTTAGACTTTCTTTTGGAGTAAAGCCAATCATTTATCATTTTGGATCGATTGCAAAATAAATAGTTTCAGCATTAATTCAATATTAACAAAAAAATGATCCATGTAAAATAACTTAGGCTACATGTATGTGAACATGGATCATTATGTCACATTGTGCAAGCAATAGTGTATTAAACCTATCCTAACACTTTTCCACAGGACTCAGATGTAGCCCGCTTCATGCGAGAACTGTCCGGTGAGGTACATACACGTCTTGACAAACTCCATGTCAAGGGCAAAACTATTACCCTCAAACTGAAGGTTAGGGCCGAGGGCGCACCCAAGGAGACTGCCAAGTTTATGGGTAAGTAAGGTTTTATGTTATATTCAGATACAAATGTACATAAAACGATGTGATATACAATGTATATACCAAATTAGGTCAATATTTATAAATACTTTATAAATAGAAAAATTATGACACACCTTAATGTGTCTATACATGGGTAAAATCCGACACGCGACACAGGGTATTAAAATGTGACATGCGCGACATGGTAGTTTTATGATTCAATGTACACGGGAGGAGACAGCAGAATGTAGTAATAATGCTATTACCGTAATCTCCTGCATAGAAGACGCGCTGCACGTATAAGACGCACCCCAAACTCAGCACATGCATTTTCGCGTATAAGACGCACCTCTTAGGTACCAATTTTGTAAATTCAGTACATTTCTATAGTAAGATTACCCCTTGTATAAGACGCACCCCCAATTTCAGTACATCCTATAAGACTCCCCAGCATTTTGTTTGGCGTAGAGGACGCGTCTTAAACGCGGGAGATTACGGTAGATAAAAAAAGACATGCGACACACAGCACTTTGCTAAAATTTGACAAGCCGACACAGTGTTTTTTCTCAGCACCCATGTATAGGCACCTTAATGTGAGTGCCAGAAATCACGAGTTACATGTGTGAATTTCCTGAATTCATTATTGCCACCATATACTTTGTGCTAAATCAGACAATGCATCACATATATTCCTTCTTTAAGATGTTTGATTGTTGCTATGACTATTTAGGGCATGGTATCTGTAACAACGTAACAAAGTCTGTCACGGTACCCATGGCAACCGACAATCCTGACGTTATCACTAAGGAGGTAATGGGCATCATACGTGCCTTGAGGATACTGCCTACAGAATACAGAGGGGTAAGTGCTTCGATGCACAAAGTATTCAGATTTAAGATGATGTTATAATCAGCAGGACTGTCTCATGATATTTTTCATGCCTTAAAAAAGGTGCCTTGTATTTATTTTGAGTTAAGTAGCTAGTGTAAAAAACATCTTTAGGCTATTATTCACACTATATTTTTTTCAATATCTCAAAACTTGAATCAAGTGCTCAATGTATAGGGGAACTTACAGTGTCTTCATTTCCTATAGATCGGCATACAGGTGAGTCGATTAGAGGCTTCCATCCAACGAGGCAGTCTCTCCAAAGGACATCAGAGCATCCTTAACTTTGCCGCCAAACCTATGACCCTGAACACGAGCCACACCAAATCAGCACCAACTGAGAGTCCAGTTATGGGGTCAAATAAACCAAGCCCTAACACTTCAGATGTAAATGAGTCAACAGGGAGAGCACTTCCCCCTCAAGGTGCTCATCAAGATGGAGGGATACCCAATACAAGGACACCCAATGTACATAGAGTAATACCACCAGATACAGGAACACCTAGTGCTGGCACACCTGGTGGTTCAGCGACAACTAATACAGGGATGCACCATATTGACACACACAAAACAGGCACAGCGGGCGTATCAGAGGTAAGAGTCATACCAGGCACCAATGTCACTGTTACACTGCCTCCGCTGCCAACTCTGCCCGATTTCAAGAGTCCGCCAAACCGTCCGCCCAATTTCAGGAGTCCACCTAACCAGTCGCCTCCTCCAGAACCTGTAGACATCCTACTACCTTCTCCATCGCAGGTAATTAGTTTGATCCTTCTTCGTGTCCAGTGAATAGAAAGCAACATGTATTTCAAAATTGTACTTTTGGGATTGTATGTCAAGGATATACTTAGAAAAAATAAGGAGAGGCTTACTGAACGGCTTTAGGATTGCAAATTGTAAAATTAGAAATGAAGGGGAGATGTCAAAATCAGTGGTTTAAGTTCGAAACTCTTCCTTCTACGTATTTCTATTGAATCATTTGAAAGTTTCATTTACAATTTATGTACTATTTACTCTCTGTTGTGGCACATACCAATCCTATATGTTGAAAAATTGCTAGGTTGACATGGAGGTATTGAAGGAACTGCCTCCAGATTTGAGGGAGCAGATAGAGGGGGAATTGGCGTCACGACAAAATGTCCGATCCAGACTGAGACCTCGCTCAACACCCCGGTCTGAGGTGCCGGCCACATCCACTACACGGCCATCTAGGGATGACGATCCTATTGTAGCGCTTCCGTCCTTCTCACAGGTATCGCTTTGAATAGTTTCTTTGACTTTAAGGCCTTGGCTAGCAGAAATGTATTCGCATTTTGGAAACAAAATCAATCCCTTATTCATCAAATCTGATCTCAAATTATCACGTCTTGTGTTACTTATGCAGTGCTGAGGGTCTCCGTCTATAAAATGTATAATCTGTGGGGTGTCAGCAGTGGTGGAGAAGCTGAAAAAGTGTGGCGGATGGCCTGTATAAATTTTGGTAATTGGCTCAGGGTCACTCGGAGCCCATAGAACCGGGAGCAGTTCTGCTCGGTAACACCAGGGTGTAGTTGCAGCTGAGTACCCAGGAGATGACGTCATCGCTTGACGCCAGTTCCACGGCGCATGCGCAAGGTGACAAACCCTTTGTAGCTAACCGACGACAAATTGGTAAGTAAATATGCTTATTTTACCTCTTTTAGTCGTCATTATGAACCTTTTTGACGAGTTGATACACTTTATTCGTCATATTGATGAACAGGGCTTGACACGAGAATTTAGGCATGGCATGTTCATATAGGATATCTAAGGATGGTTCTCTGTTAATAACTCCACCAGGCCCCATTGAAATCTATGCTAACGAGGTCTGCAAACATCAGGTATGTGGGAAAAATTTTTCATATCTTCCATGTGTATTTGGTTCTACCACCGGTCGGCTTGGTATAGTGGACAGCGAGCTCGCCTCCTGCCCCAGCGGCCGGGGATCGATTCCCCGTTGAACCTTAACGGTTTTAACTGGAAAACTATGGCGAGGGTGGCTTCATATCCTTCTCCAATTTATCAACCTGCTCAGGTTCTAACCAAGATCGTCTTAGAAAAAAAAATGGACTCTGAGAGTGCGGTTATACCCCGATAACGGCACGGGGTTATGACCAAAAAAGCACTGTAGAGGCCAGAATCGTGAGATAAAGGAAGGCATATGGCACAGATATCACTGTTATTAATTTAACAGTTCCCTCCAAGTGACATTTCCAGACCTGCGGTTGGACTTGCATACTTGTGGTCATTGACCTATAGAGGGAGTGTACAGTGACAAGACACTAAAAAGCAATAGATGCTTCTGCTTTGTAAGCCTTAGCAGTTATTCCGAGTCCTCCGTTTCACCAATTATGGGCAAACGGTAGAACTTGTTGACTCTCCCAAGGGGATGAAGTCTTAGAAGTGTCAAGGTTGGTTTTAGCTAAGACTGAATAGAAAAACAGCTATTACCTATACCTTATGCCGAAAATCTCTTCAGATACACTTATGTTGGTTGTTTATTCGTAAACACCAAAAAACCCACAATTTATACAAAAAATTCTTTGAAACTGCATAAAAACAAGTATGAAATGTCAAGATTAGTACTTGTGTCGGAAGGCAACTGATGCATGTGCTAATAGCTGTGATAGCTGAATGTCCTAAAATGCACATGTATACTGTTTGTTTAACAGTCTTAGCTGCTTATGTTGTACAACTTGCCTATGAAACCTAGACCTTAGAGGTTTATACCTGCCCAGTGTCATAGACTATCTGAAGATACAGCAAGCAATTATGGCTTGCAAGTCTAGATTATACTGTGCTACTTGTGTATATGTAATACACAGTTAACAGTCACTGCTGCTTATGTTGTACAATATGCCTTTCAAACACACTTGAATTTTAGATGTTCTGTCGAAAAGCAGTCAGATACTACTCTGTTATGCGAGGATTTACGGGACTCTAAGCTTTCAGTCTCACTCCTCGGACACTCCAGGAGGATTGAGAGTTACAAAAGTGACAAGGTGATTTAGCTAAGACTGTGATTAGGAATGCAGCTATTACCTATACCTTATGCCAAAAAACTTCCTCAAACAGACCTATGTTGAATTGCTTTCCTGAAACCACCAAATACCACAATCTATGCCAAAAAATTCTGAGAATTTTCATATGAATGCAAGTTAAAAGGTAAGAAAACCTGTACTTGTGTGGGAAAGTTAACAGCTATCTGTGTAATAGCTATCTTAGCTGTTCCTAAGAAAGCACTAACAAATTGAACAACAGCCTGAGCTGATTATACAGTACAACTTGTCTTTGAAACTAATATAATAGAGGTCTTCTTCCTGTTCAGCAAGACTAAGCCACTCTTGAGATACTACTTACACATCTACTTTTGAGTAGTATGTATGCTGAACAGTTTGTGTATGTAACACACAGTATAGCAGGGTCAGCTGCTCCTTATAAAATATGCTTGTCTGACATAACTAAACAATCTCAGTTGTACACCGGGTGGATCTATCATTTGCATACTAGTACACATACCCTCTGTTGGCTAACAATGATAGTTGCTTTAAGCTGCATAAATTGTGTATGTTTCACACAATAAGGCAGTCTTAGCTACTTAGGTACAACTAAAAAGTTCAGTCCTTAGATTATATTGCAAGAGTTATACACTCAGCGGGCCAAGAAGCTAGTATGGATAGTATGGACTCTGCTATGCTTTTGGATCTTAGACAGGATTCTTTTTGCTTATCATGCTTTGGGATGATAAAATCTCAATTAAGTACAGAAGGTTACCTAGAAATGATCTGTGTAACAAGCCACAACTTTTAGATTTGTGTTATTTACATAACAGTGACCTCCAAGTGACATTTCCAAACCTGAGGTTGGATTTGCAGAATTGTGGTCTACCAGACCTATAGAGGGAGTGTACAGTCACAAGACATTTTAAAGACACTGGATGCTTTCTACTTTGATCAACTTAACAGTCACGCCAAGCCCTCAATGTTACTTAAATTTGACAAAGATACAATTGAATACTCTCCCACAGGGGGATTGAATACTGGAAAAGTGTAAAACTGTCCTCGTAAAGGAAAGCTTTACCAGATTTCCTATGAACTATATTTCATGCTGGAGCTTCACTTGAACCATAAATGCCCTCTGTTAAGCTAAGAGACAAAACCACTTTGTACACTGTACAACTTGATTGTACCTTACAAGATTAGCAGCCCCGACAGCTCTTGTTGTACAATATATAGTCTTGTTTGTATAGCAACAATAGCTGTTTATCTTGAGAAACTTGTTTCAAAATTGGAGGGATTTATTACTCAAAATGAATGCAAGATGACCCTGACACTACCAAAGCTGTGGACCTCAGGGGGGAAAACACTAGTATAAAGTTTATTTCTTAATCAGCTTTTATAATGTATCTAGTGTACTTATTAAATCCATGGAGCTTATGAGATACTCCTTATGGGTCTTTGACTAGCACAGCAGTCAAACTGGACTTGTGTAGCAACTGTAGCTAATACTGTTACACAAAATGGTAGTCTAAAAGGTCCACATTAGTACTAAAGAATACTTTAGGATTTGAGTCAGACATAGCTACTATTACTTTACAAAGAGCACATTGGCCTAAATACATTTTGGTAATTTGCTAGGCAAATTGGGTCACCAAATTTGTCCTACATACATATGTACCCTGCAAGAAGTAGCAGTCTCAGCTGTCTTTTTAGCACAAAAGGTATATATACTATAACTTGTTTACACATCTTAAGGGAGTTTCCATAACCTACACGCTGTATTACTTGTGTAGGATGTGAAACATGTGAATACACCACAGATGAGGAAAAAATCCAAAGTTATTCAATGAAATGTGAACTATTACCAATACTGTGTATTAAACTCCTTCAGCTCACATTATAAATGTAGATGCTACTATCTAAATTGCAAATGTGGTCGCTGTTTCTAGCAGCTCAGTCATAAATAAAACCTTTCAACACCCATTCATACAATACAATAGGGGCTGCCTATATTATACAATTTGTGTTGTACCTTATGAGGATAGCAGTCATAGCTGCTTATGTTGTAAAATATAAGTGTCCTGCCTGTATAGCATCTACAGCTGTATATGTTGAGTAGCAGTGGGAGATTTATCCACACCTAAGGAGTTAACTGCTTATATTGTACAACATAGGTACTTGACAGAACTGCAAATGTTGAATAACTTGTCCTTGTGCCTATGACCACATAACAATTATGCTGGTCAGTATGTTTACACATCCTAGCAAGCTTAACTACTACTCTAGCCTAACCTTTCTGTATAAAGTTTGGTTTAAATAAGCGGGCTTCCCTAGCCCACTTAAAAGGGTCTACTTCTCATCTTTCCTATCCCCTCAGGATGTGAGTGGTGCACATATGCGCGGGCACTGACACATTCCTCTGTGAAATTTTGTAATGTCATTCTCGCCATGAATATGACCTTAGCTGTCGAAATGGCGTTAAACATCTATTACTCACTCACTCACTCACTTGGTTTAAATAAGCAGTCCGGATTGCTTATTTTTACCCAAGCAACCATATATGAGTTGTTATTTTCATGAACAATAATTACTTGTTTGTGTTGGCCATTTACTACAGATTTACACTTGATCTGAGGCCACCAGCTAATGAGTTTATACTTCCTATAAATTCATGTTTGGGTTATGGCTGCATGAGAGTATTTTATGTTGGATATTACAAATGTCACCACATTTGTCATAATCTGACAACTGTCGGACTCATAAATTTATATATCTAGACAAATTTATGTGCAAAGTCACAGTTGTGAGAGGGAGCTGGGATAATTGAAAAATTATCTAGATAAAATCCAAAGTCACAGTATGATGTGTCATTGGATTAGACAGTGAACCTCCCATCCTCCCTATGATAAAGAGATTACTGCATGGGCATAATCTACAATCAACAAATAATGAAATACGACTATAAGTATAAGGTATGTTTTCCTGTGTACTTTTATTTTCAGTACAATTCACTGTCCGCAATCTACGAACTGGCGCTAAGCGATGACGTCATCTCCTGTGTACTCTGCAACGCCCCTGGTGTTGCCTCGCAGAACAACAATTAATCTTCACACTTACAAGTAAGTACTCGATTAATTTTATATTAGTGGTGAGTAATGTGTGTGTCCACTTCGAATGCCATAGAGTGCCATAGTAAAGTGTAGTGTGAGACTCCTCGCCGACTCCTCCAGCGTCACGCATCTGTGTATCAGTTCGGGTGTGGACAAAGGTTGGGGATGGCTGTTGGTGGGGGGACACTTCACAAGTTTTGGATACTGGGCTCTTCACAAGTTTTGGATGTGCGAATCTGATGGAGGAAGTCTCCTGGGTGGAGGGGACAATTGGTCAATAGAGATCTGCCCTACTTTGAGTGCTATCTTGTACCTCTGCAGTCCTTCCCGTGCTGATGGTGATTGTGCTGGCTTAAATGGGAGGCTGCTCAGGAGATACACTAAAATATTTAATAACAGCCATCTGGTCACAAAATATAGTGGAATGAGAAGTAAAAAGATGTAACCCCACCCCATGCTCTTCTCCCAAAGTCTGATTACAGTAGTCCAGTCAATTCCATGCAAATAGTGGGTGAACCCCCCCAAAAAAAACAGTTTCCTACCATGGTTTTTCTGAGTCCTTGGGTATATCGTTATATTATATTAAAGGCATACCAAGAGATTCAGAGGGGCAGACCTTTCTTTAGGGGGTATCCAAAATGGCCGCCAGAATATCAATTTCTAGAGATTCATCTATCTCTGGTCATTGTCAACATAGAAAAGTGATTTAAAGTTCTAAATATATATTTATGAAGTCAAGGAATTCATATCTATAATTTTGTAAATGTAGGTGGCAGCCATTTTGAATATGTAACCCCTTCAACATTATAAAGCATTATTTGCACACAAATCCCATAGAGTAATGGAAATCCAGGGGTGAAAGGGTGATTGATGTCATTGTCAAAATCATTGTAATTCCTTGAGCATTTTCAAGTTATGATTCATTTAAGGTGGCTAGCGGGGATTGTTTGTTCACCATTTGGACACCAGGGGTCTCCTGCACACTATTGAAATTATGAGAAACGAAATTCTGAATGGGTTGAATAGGGATTTGGACTCCAAACCTCTTGTGTACAAGGCAGAGAAGTAACACATGCGCCACAGAGGCAGTTGAGGTAGGGAATTTGGAAGGTACCATATAATCTAGATGTACCTATTGTAGCCATTTCCCTTGAAAAAAAATGTTCAGTCACCCAAAAGATTAGAAATATGGCTGGGACCATATGTCAGAACTACACACACTGCAAAGATATGCATATAATCTAAGTGCTGAGGAAGTTATAAGAAAATGTAATTAATTTTGGATAGGAATCTGTGGATTTATGTGACATATTGCTGTATAATCCTATATGATACTAAAAGTTCTGTAGAAATATGCCTGGGACCCCCACATTTTTATTGCATATATGAATAGTTTTATGGCGAAAATTTAATTACTTTTATTCTCTCCCCGCCAGCCACCTTAAGATGAATACCCACTTTGATGCACATGGTATATCTATTTCAGTGGATAAAGGATCTACATATATTATAGAAATGTAGTTGGCAGCCATTTTGAATATTTCATCACATGGACAAAGTGATAAAACTTTTCATGGCATAAACAAGAATAAAATTTAGACAAACAGGCAGACGGTAGGTTTATGATAAACTCCCTTATAACCAAATTTGGTTAGAGCAAACAAAAATGCCTAATCCCAAACCTCTCCTATACATTTCTATAGTAAATAAACTTGGCTAGAACAAAGTGGTATTGACAGGAACTTGTTTATAATGCCTCATTCCAATCATTCAGTCATTAACTTTGTCCCCTGCTAATGTAATTTTATCCCACCAAAAAGGATCACCTGTAGCCCAGGAGTTATTCTATGAGGCTCACATGTAACATTGATAGTCAACTAGGCCTCTGTCACCAAAATTTAAACAGAAAATGTATAGCTCAACCACACAACAGAGGCCAAGTTTAGGGACAATATGGTCCCCATCTTATCACTACCTATTGCCAGAACCAGCTTCAGGCCTTGATGATCAGGTCAGGGTGTACCTTTTAAGTATGGTGTCTAACAATACCCATTTCTTTTTGTTTACAGTTGGGATGAATGGGTGTAAACATGTTCTGCCCCTCCCCCCACTGGCCTGAAACCCCTGTGTTTCTCTGTCAGTATGTTTAATGGAGAATGTTGAGGTTTGCAAATTTGACCACATGATTAGATATTCAAAATGGCTGCCACCATGATAGGTATGGATGCCTCATAAAAATAAGATACCTAAATATTGTGCTTCAAACTGACAATTAATCTTTTATGGACCAGAAATCCATAATCCTAAGGGAATTGCAATGATTTTGACTGACCTCATTAAAAATTCAAAATGGCTGCCACCCACATTTGCCGCCTGTTTATCTAAGTTTTGTCCTTGTCCTTGCCATGAAAAGTTGAGTCTTGTCACTTTGCCCATGTGATGAAATATTCTAAATGGCTGCCAACTACATTTCTATGATAGATGCAGATCCTTTATCCTCTGAAATAGATATACCATGTGCCTCAAAGTTTGTATCAGAACTTGAAATTGCTCAAGGAATTACAATGATTCTGACAGTGATCTTATTAAATATTCAAAATGGCTGGCACCTACATTTACAAAAATGTTAGATATGAATTCTTTGACCTCATAAACATATATCTAGAACTTTAGATCACCTTTCTATGTTGACAATGACCAAAGATAGATGAATCTCTAGAAATTCTGATATTCTGGCGGCCATTTTGGATACCCCCTGAAAAAAGGTCTGCCCCTCTGAATTTGTTGGTATACTTTTAATATGATGTAAAGGTACACCAAGGACTCAGAAAAAACATGGTAGGAAACTGTTCTAATTTGTTTGGGTATATCCACAAATTGACTGGACTACAGGAGATGAGTGCATCTGGATGAGTGGCTAGTTTTAGAAGCAAGATGCTCTGACTGCACATGTCAGCTGCTAGTGCTACTATCACTGTCACATGCTGCCATCACCCGGGCGACCGCAATTTATTTATTTATTTTTTTCATTTAAATATGATTGTCCCTCTACCCTACCAGCCTACAAGGTTTTAACCAATAACATTTCTCCCTATATCTTTGCGTTGATAACACTTGATAGAAGGCAGCAGTATCAAAGTAAATTCCCGTGTATAAGCCACCACCACATACAACCTGCACACTGAGTTCAAAGGGATCCTACAGGCTACATCTGGGAAAAGAGATGAAGCTGCCCATCAATCTGCCCCCCCCCCCCACTCCAGTATTTTAACATCCAATCCTGTGCCTTATATGCTTACAGGGGTGCAGCTTATAGACAAGAGTTTATGGTATGTTTGACTTGTTTTTATCTTGTGTTAGTTTTGTCCTGAGCAGTACTTTAATTGAAAAGATCGTTGCCTTAGTGTAACAAGGTTGTAATTGACATTTTGGCAAAATTGAGTTGGGATGACGTAACTGTATCAATATAGCCAATAAGCTCTATCATTCATTATTTTAATTAAATCAGACACCTAATTAGGATCATGATTTAAATAATCAATCAAAAAATGACTAATACTTTCCATACATTTGACCATAGAATTGCATCTAGTAATGGTATCTCTTTGCTATTTTCAGCATATAAATCCGCATGAATCATTCTATCAATTGACATTAATTTTCTTCTATTTGGACTGTAATATCGGTTGCCATGGCAACATATTTTCTGTGAGAACCCTTACTTAGGCCACATTTTGGATTCAAAACATTCCATTTACATTCCAAATGCACAGGAAGTGCTAGAGAATAGAACATTTTTGATAAAACCATCTTTTTCTGGATAAAAAAATACAAAATACCTTAATCTCCCGCGTAGAAGACGCGTTGCGCGTACAGGACGCACCCCCTTCTTGGGAGAAGCATTTTCGCGTATAAGACGCAGCTCTTAGGTACCAATTTTGTAAATTCAGTACATTTCTATAGTAAAATTACCCCTCGTATAAGACGCACCCCCAATTTCAGTACATCCTATAAGACCCCTCAGCATTTTGTTTGGCGTAGAGGACGCGTCTTATACGCAGGAGATTACGGTAACAATTTTTGGCCTAGTTTTCAGATTTTTAGCCTTTACAGCCCCCCTAGTTGCCAAACTTATTACTAAAAATCCCACAGGGAGGGCCCTTTCCCCTCATCTGCCCACAATTATATTGACCCTTATCTACCTATCATGAAAGTATTGAGATTCTAACTATGTTATGTGTGCCCACTGGGCCCAATGTAAGAACGTTGTGTCCACTGTGTGCTATAGTAATTGTAATACTTCTTTTGCCTCTCCTGCAAAACTTGAAAAATGCAGATACAACCTTGTTGCACTGAGGCGACGAGATAGTGTAAGGTGGAGGCTGGGTGTAGGATGTCAGCACAGGGGTAGGGCAGCCCTTTAAAGACTGCCTTGTGCATTACTTGTGCAAACTCTACATGTTTGATACATTTTAGAAGCTCAATATAAATATAATGTAATCCCAGTGTCTATTCACCATAATATGTTGGGAGGGTAGGAAAAAAAGATTTAACCCATTGAGGCCTAGCATCGACTATAGTCGACACCATGGTAGGCCTAGCATCGACTATAGTCGACACCATGGCAGGCCTAGCGTCGACTATAGTCGATGCCAGTTATATAGGATTAGTATAGGAATTGAAAATAGGCTCGTCCTCTAGAAACTATACTTTTTTCAGAGGCCGTCCCCATGGCCAGGGCAACAATTTTTGCCCTGCCCTTAAAGGGTTAATATACCCGGCCGGGTGTGCTGGGCAAAAAAAAGTTGTTTTGTTGTTTCTCTTGGACCAGAACAAGTTGGTTTGATTTATTTTTCTGAACAGGTATTGCAAAACCAATTTTTGTTTCAGTTCTTTTTTATTTTCATCGTCAAAACCAACATGGATGGATTGACCCCATGGCCAGTTCTTGTTTGAAAAGATTCTCAGATGTGATGTCTTTGTCTAAATTTCTTAGACTTTTGTACAATGAAGGAGATCAAGATCAATAGCGATTGCTTGTGTATATAAAGATGCAGTTGATTAGCTCAGGATATCGGGCTTCCCTAGCCCACTTAAAAGGGTCTATATCTTCTCTTTGCTATCCCCTCAGGATGTGTGTGGTGCACAGATGCGCGGGCACTGGCACATTCCTCTGTGAAAATGTAGTAATATCATTCTCGCCATGAATATGACCTTAGCTGTCGAACTGGCGTTAAAAGTCTATTACTCACTCAGCTCAGGATATCAATGTAATCCTATGTTATTTTTTGGCACGCACAAAAAAAAGTGAGAAATCTGAAAATGGTGATATATAACTTAATGCTAAACTCCTATACATTACCAGGACTTTAAAGAATAGGCCACTTAATAACTCAAATCTATTGTAAACATCAACAATAACAACATACATAACCTTGTTCCGTTGACCCTAAGCCTACTGTGACGATCGTCACACATACAATTTTTTTTTCACTATAATCTGTAGGCCACACCCACCATTGTCACCTAAACGAATATTTAGAATATACGTTAACCATTCTGACCTGCTGACCGCTTTGTACCATTAGCTGGACCCAAGCTGCATGGAAGCTCTGCCGCCAGAGATGAGGGCGGAGCTGATACGGGCCTACAAGAGGGAGTCCGGACAGGTCTCGCCACCCAGACACGACAAGTCACGAATCCACCCGCTCATGCAGCCTCAGGTAAATATTTCTCTCTCTGTAGTTTGCTTATGTGAACAGCCACATAGAAGGGTGCTTAGTAAAGGCCACATAGTTCATCCTTTCTACTGTGCTGCTCACACTCTACCATTGATTTAAGACCGTCTTACTGCTTAGCCTTACAGATACTAACATACTTCAATGAAAGTTCCAAGGAAAATGGAAGGGCAGGCATGATTCATTTCAATCTGAAGCTAACCAAATTTAATGAAAGTTATAAGGCTACACATCTGGTAATAATCTGCTCTGTAATTGATTCTTTAGAACCAGCAGACTTCACCTAAGGCAGCGTCTCCACGTAGGGCATCGCCCGGTCGGCAGGGTAAAGGCAGCCCCAATTTTAAGAAGCCTCACGGCAGAGGTCCGGGTAGACCTCGGAGAGAACTCAACTTTGGGAAGACTGCCAAACCCACCAATAAAGTGAGTAATCTTTCAAATGGCAATTTTAATGATATTCTAGGTTCACCTGTTTCACCATCTTGATTTATACTTTCAGATCTTAGTGAAATAGGAATGTGAGCCAGCGAGCAGTAAGGATAATCCAATCACCTGTGTATGTCTATAAGGATGATCTGTTTTGCTTGTCTCTTAACAACTATACCTCTCATACTTTTCACATTAAATGGCCAATATTGTGTGTCAGTTAAGTTTTGCAGGGGGGGGGGCAATAACTGGGAAGCCCTTATGATATATATTGAAGTTCTGACAACTTTATCAGATTGCTCACAACAAACTATACCAGGTATTTCACATTACCTCTTTTACTCCCCCAGGCTCAAAATAAACCAGTGCGAGCTATAGAGAGCACCGTAACAAACCCCACTGCACCCTCGATATCAAAAGCTCAACCATCCACATCCACTGATGACGCAACACCGGAGACCAGCGGTATTGTTAATAAGACTGTTACAAAGCCACAGGGTGTTAACTTGTGTGGCGCAGAGACAGTACCAGAGGTAAAGGCTCTACTCAAGGAATGGTCTCTGTCTTGTGATGGTGAGTTTTAAAAAAGAGCCTTTTTACATAATATATTTTTTGAGAAAGTGTCTGCCTTAAATTGCCTGCTTTCTGAATGTGACGAAAAGGTCTCCAATTGGTTTCCATTATCCTTTGTGTATTCTTAGTGGGTAGTTTTTTCCCAGAAGTGGCCACCAAGTTATATCATCTATGGTTATCTTTTGCGTGCAAGATTTTATCTTGTCAGCATCTAAGGAAGGTTGCTTGCCACTTAAAGCAGGATTTATCGTGTTGGCTACTGTTATTCATTTGCCTTCACTTGACAGATGAACATTTTATTTAGGTTTGCGGTTTATAGCAGAATTGATCAATAAGATGAAATTAATAGAAGGAAAGAAACTGTACATTAGTTGGAAAAGATTTCTGTGTTTTTGTGGATTAGAAAGCAAATATAGTAAGGTTCAATATAAATCCTATGGCTTTTTACTTGTAATGATTTCTGTTTCTCAGCCCCAGAGCGCGAGGACTCCAAACACTTGATACAATACCTTCA
The DNA here is from genome assembly GCA_949317995.1 of Acholoe squamosa. Taxonomy (NCBI): domain Eukaryota; kingdom Metazoa; phylum Annelida; class Polychaeta; order Phyllodocida; family Polynoidae; genus Acholoe; species Acholoe squamosa. The sequence continues at coordinate 33,065,302 of OX439050.1, forward strand.
CGAGCTTGTGGCAGACCGAAACCTGGAGCGGGTTTACCTCGTCCTTGTGTACTTCCGGAGGTCAGTCGAATATACAGTAAAACTTCGTTATAAGGAGGACCCAGAAAAAAGTGAATTTGCTCCTTATAAGCAAGGTCTCCTTATAAGCAAGGTCAGCCTACTTGGTGAGATATGCCAGAATACCTTGTATATCAGGCACATCCCATATGCAAGACATACTCTCTACTTGAGGGAGAGCTATAGGGTGTACATGAGGCTAGATTTTGGCTACTCAGTACTGTTTTTAAGTATGATATTTCTGCCTATAAGAGACCCCCAATTTTTACTTATGCTATAGGGGGCACTAGGTGTACGATAGGGGAGTCCTCATCCTGTCCCCAGAATATTTCATTCAGTAAACAAGGAGAATACAGGGAGGAAAGGGGCCTGTGACAGGACATCTCTCCCCACCTCCCAGTCCCCATGTGTGGCTGTGAACATGTAAGGGAGGAAAGAGGCCTGTGGCAGGACATCTCTTCCCACCTCCCTGCCCCTATGTGCGGCTGTGAACATGTGAGGGAGGCCAGGGGCCTGTGACAGGAAATCTTTTCCCACCTCCCACTCCCTGTGTGTGGCTGTAACATGTAAGGGAGGCCAGGGGCCTGTGACAGGACATCTCTCCCTGCTTCCCTGCCCCTATGTGCAGCTGTGAACATGTTAGGGAGGCCAGGGGGCTGTGACAGGATATCTCTTCCCACCTCCCAGGCCCTGTGTGCAGCTGTAAACATGTAAGGGAGGCCAGGGCCTGCTAAAATTTCCTCCTTATATCAGAGTTTATAGAAAAATTCCCTCATTCTAAGGGGGTTTTATTACTATAGAAATGTATGGGGAAAGATTGCTGCTAGACAAATATGCTCCTTATAAGCAAGGTCTCCTTATATCAGAGCTCTTTATAACGAAGTTTTACTGTATTATGCAATTCTTTTTAGATGTATTTAGATAGAGCTTCTTTGGCATTATCTCAGATCTGTACATAATTAAGTCTACTGTAACCAACTGTAAGGTACCTCAGGGTACTTCAGGATAATCTATGATTTAAGCTGTATCGTATGTCTATTTTTCATACAAAATGTACCTCATCATCATCTCATCAATCCTACCGCAGCTTGCCCGATTCATTAATGATGCTTATAGGATGACTGTAATACAAAATGTGTTATGTGCTGTGCACTCTAAGTGATCTCTAGGGGGCCTTGCCTAATCCGGGCTTCCCTAGCCCACTTAAAAGGGTCTATTTCTCCTCTTTCCTATCCCCTCGGATGTGTGTGGTGCACATATGCGCGGTCACCGGCACATTCCTCTGTGAAATTGTGTAATGTCGTTCTCGCCATGAATATGACCTTAGCTGTCGAAATGGCGTTAAACACCTATTACTCACTCACTCACTCCTTGCCTAATCACTGCAAGGCATACATGATAGGTACTAAATGTAGAGTACCGCTTACTTTGTTTAAAAGTATTGTTTCCCAATCAACCACTTGAAAAGGCTTGTAGGTAGCCAATCATGAAATTAAGTGTTTGTCGACAATACATATACATCTTCAAATTTCCTTTCCTTTAAGGTGTATCAGAAACCGGCAGTTGTCGGCTGAGTGGGACGAGACATACAGGGATGTATGCAGCCAGGTGCAGGCTATTGTAGAAGCGACATATGGTAGCCGCCTCAAACTATAGTAAATACAAGACTTTATGTGCATGATTACATTAAGGATACATAGAGACTAAGAGTGGAATTGAATAATTGAATTATTTTATGAGGCATGGAGGATTGGTGACCGTTGTGGATTATTGCATGGCAGATGGATCTGCTTGAATATCTGTGATATTTTGATGAATAAATGTTCCTTTATAATGATACTTTTCCAGTTGTTGATGTTGCCATAATAGATAAGATTGATATAACATAGATAAGTGGATTTCGTTATATTTTAACACAAAAAAACAAACAAGCAAAAAGGACCCTTTTCCCTGCCCTCCCCTAAAAAAAACACGAGAACAAGAACACAAGTGCAGCGATAGAACAAAATTTAATGTTTGAGAGCTTACAGCCATTCTTAACACAATCTGATAAACACATTAATAATCGGAGACAAACTTCATATACTAAGCTCTGGCTACCATAGTGGCCCGTTTAGCACCCAAGCCCTCATTTATTTCAATACCCTGGCCCTTATTTGAATACTGTTTTAGTGCTTACGATTGTTTTCAACACCCCCGGCGCTTATTCAAGACTGGCGCTTATTTGAGACCCCAGCGCTTAAACAGCCAATTACGGTACTGAGCCTTATGCAAACCTTTTACCAAGGTAAGTCTAGTTTAACTTCTAAATTCATGTAGACTAGTTCAGTCTCAGTCAGTCCTTAGTAAAAAGATCAGGAGCTTATAGAAGACACATCATCTTTATTGTAATACTGTACCACCTTACCGATAATTAAACCTTGGACATAGAGATTGCTGGATGGACATTTATCACTCCACGTATTATTAACGTCAGTCTCTACCCATCACCATTTCCACATAAGGTATTGACATGTTTTGACAATGTATTGACATTGATGATGATGTATGCACTTCGTATTGACGATGTATTGATGTACTGACATGTATTGGTATGTACCGTAATCTCCTACGTGTAAGGCGCGTCTTATCTTACATGCCCCCTTGGTCATAATAGGACATAAGGGGGCCCAGGAGGGTCTGGGGTGGCCCAAGCTTCACATAGGTTTTTGAATTTTGAAAATTCATTCAATAGAACCAACTTATGAATTTTTCATTGTTTTGAGAATTCTCCAAAACTCTAGGTGGTCCTTATACGCGGGCTGCGCCTTATAAGCGGGAGATTACAGTAATAATTAACATGTATTGACTGTCTTAGTGACAGGCATCATACTTTTTCCTATTTGAAAGCAAAAAAATTCTATTTTACAGGGAGATGGCGGATTTTTTTCTCATTTTGAGTTGTGAGTACCTGGAATATAAAAATTTTCCTTGAAAGATTTTTCATGTTTTGAGATGGTGAGAAATGATATGAGTCAGTGACCCTGTCAATCATGATGTCAGTTAAAGCACGGCTCCAAAGGGGTGATCTCCATATTGCAACTCGTTATTGTACAGTACCATAAACTTCATAACCTCCAAAGTCACACCTTAAAAAAAGAGGCAGTGGTGACTTATATTGCCATGTATTGGTGATTTATTGACCATGTTTTTAAGATGTACCGTAATCTCCCGCGTAGAAGACGCATCGCGCGTATAAGACGCACCCCAAACTCAGCACATGCATTTTCGCGTATAAGACGCACATTTGTAAGATTAGTACTGTTCTATAGTAAAATTACCCCTCGTATAAGACGCACCCTGAACTTCAGAAAATCCTATAAGACGTCTTATACGCGGGAGTTTACGGTATTGTATTAATCATGTATTGACGAATTATTGATCTTTTATTGTATTGTATTAATCATGTATTGACGAATTATTGATCTTTTATTGATATGTATTGACCATGCCTTTATATATGGATGATGTAATGATATGTTTTGATGGTGTACTGACCTCTCGGGCTTCCCTAGCCCACTTAAAAGGGTCTATTTCTCCTCTTTCCTATCCCCTCAGGATGTGTGTGGTGCACATATGCATGGGCACTGACACATTCCTCTGTAAAATTGTGTAATGTAGTTCTCGCCATGAATATGACCTTAGCTGTCGAAATGGCGTTAAACATCTATTACTCACTCACTCACTGACCTTTAATATATTGATGATGTATTGATTGACTGAGTATTGATGATTTGATGATTTATTTACATGTACATGGTGTATGGATGGTATATTGGCATGTTAATGATGTATTAACCTTAAATATCAATAATGTATTGACCATGGTGTATTTGAATGTATTGATGATGTATTGACCGTGTTATCTCTCCAAATATATATATATATATATATATATATATATATATATATATATATATATATATATATTAAGGTATATATAGGTTACATGATTACATGTGACACAGTTAAATCATATCGCAAAATGATATGTTGATAAATGGAGTTGAAAGGCTTCCTTTGCATTGAATTATTCATTCCTCACATGTTTCAATGTACCCTGCATATAAGCTTCATCGTGACTCTAAGCTATTGTAATCTCCCGCGTATAAGGCGCAGCCTGCATATAAGGCACACCTAGAGTTTTGGAAAATTCTCAAAAAAATGAAAAATTCATAACTTTGGTTCTACTGAATGAATTTTGAACCTCCTGGGCCCCCTTATGTCCTATTATGACCAAGGGGCATGTAAGATATCAAAAGAATGGTCTTGGTGTCGCCCTTGTGGATTCAATCACAACTAAACCCTCCGTATAAGACGCGCCTTATACGTGGGAGATTACGGTACTTTGAAGTTTGAACCTGGCGAGATACACTGTGACTTGAAACAAGCTAAGCTTTGTCCTTTGGTGCATTAGATCTCCTGTTTATGTTGTATTGGTGATGTATTGACATG
>OX439050.1:33072352-33087352 GCA_949317995.1 Acholoe squamosa
GTGGTAGTAGTAGTGCTAGTGGTAGTAGTAGTGTTAGTGGTAGTAGTAGTGTTAGTAGTAGTAGTGGTAGTAGTAGTAGTGCTAGCAGTAGTAGTAGTGCTAGCAGTAGTAGTAGTGCTAGCAGTAGTAGTAGTGCTAGCAGTAGTAGTAGTGCTAGCAGTAGTAGTAGTGCTAGCAGTAGTAGTAGTGCTAGCAGTAGTAGTAGTGCTAGCAGTAGTAGTAGTGCTAGCAGTAGTAGTAGTGCTAGTAGCAGTAGTAGTAGTGCTAGTAGCAGTAGTAGTAGTGCTAGTGGCAGTAGTAGTAGTGCTAGTGGCAGTAGTAGTAGTGCTAGTGGCAGTAGTAGTAGTGCTAGTGGCAGTAGTAGTAGTGCTAGCGGCAGTAGTAGTGCTAGCGGCAGTAGTAGTGCTAGCGGCAGTAGTAGTGCTAGCGGCAGTAGTAGTGCTAGCGGTAGTAGTAGTGCTAGCGGTAGTAGTAGTGCTAGCAGTAGTAGTAGTGCTAGCAGTAGTAGTAGTGCTAGTAGCAGTAGTAGTAGTGCTAGTAGCAGTAGTAGTAGTGCTAGTAGCAGTAGTAGTAGTGCTAGTAGCAGTAGTAGTAGTGCTAGTAGCAGTAGTAGTAGTGCTAGTAGCAGTAGTAGTAGTGCTAGTAGCAGTAGTAGTAGTGCTAGTAGCAGTAGTAGTAGTGCTAGTAGCAGTAGTAGTAGTGCTAGTAGCAGTAGTAGTAGTGCTAGTAGCAGTAGTAGTAGTGCTAGTAGCAGTAGTAGTAGTGCTAGTAGCAGTAGTAGTAGTGCTAGTAGCAGTAGTAGTAGTGCTAGTAGCAGTAGTAGTAGTGCTAGTAGCAGTAGTAGTAGTGCTAGTAGCAGTAGTAGTAGTGCTAGTAGCAGTAGTAGTAGTGCTAGTAGCAGTAGTAGTGCTAGTAGTAGCGCTAGTAGTAGCGCTACTACTAGCGCTACTACTAGCACTAGCACTACTACTAGCGCTACTACTAGCACTAGCACTACTACTAGCACTAGCACTACTACTAGCACTAGCACTACTACTAGCACTAGCACTACTACTAGCACTAGCACTACTACTAGCACTACTAGTACTAGCAGTACTTGCACTACTAGTACTAGCACTACCACTACTAGTACTAGCACTACTACTGCTCATAATAGTGCTAGTAGTGCTATTATTAGTAGTAGTGCTAGTAGCAGTAGTGCTAGTAGCAGTAGTGCTAGTAGCAGTAGTGCTAGTAGTAGTGCTAGTGCTAGTAGTAGTGCTAGTGCTAGTAGTAGTGCTAGTGCTAGTAGTAGTGCTAGTGCTAGTAGTAGTGCTAGTAGTAGTAGCAGTAGTGCTAGTAGTAGTAGCAGTAGTAGTGCTAGTAGTAGTGCTAGTAGTAGTGCTAGTAGTAGTGCTATTATTAGCAGTAGTAGTGCTATTATTAGCAGTAGTAGTGCTATTATTAGCAGTAGTAGTGCTACTATTAGTAGTAGTGCTACTATTAATAGTAGTGCTATTATTAGTAGTGCTAGTAGTAGTAGTGCTAGTAGTAGTAGTAGTAGTAGTGCTAGTAGTAGTAGTAGTGCTAGTAGTAGTAGTAGTGCTAGTAGCAGTAGTGCTAGTAGTAGTAGCAGTAGTGCTAGTAGTAGTAGCAGTAGTGCTAGTAGTAGTAGCAGTAGTGCTAGTAGTAGTAGCAGTAGTGCTAGTAGTAGTAGCAGTAGTGCTAGTAGTAGTAGCAGTAGTGCTAGTAGTAGTAGCAGTAGTGCTAGTGCTAGTAGTAGTAGCAGTAGTAGCAGTGCTAGTAGTGCTAGTAGTAGTAGTGCTAGTAGTAGTAGCAGTAGTGCTAGTAGTAGTAGCAGTAGTGCTAGTAGTAGTAGCAGTAGTGCTAGTAGTAGTAGCAGTAGTGCTAGTAGTAGTAGCAGTAGTGCTAGTAGTAGTAGCAGTAGTAGTAGTGCTAGTAGTGGTAGTAGTGGTGGTAGTGGTAGTGGTGGTGGTGGTAGTGGTAGTGGTGGTGGTAGTGGTAGTAGTAGTGGTAGTAGTAATAATGCTAGTAGTAGTAGTAGTAGTGCTAGTAGTAGTAGTGCTAGTAGTAGTAGTGCTAGTAGTAGTAGTGCTAGTAGTAGTAGTGCTAGTAGTAGTAGTAGTGCTAGTAGTAGTAGTAGTAGTGCTAGTAGTAGTAGTAGTGCTAGTAGTAGTAGTAGTGCTAGTAGTAGTAGCAGTAGTGCTAGTAGTAGTAGCAGTAGTAGTAGTGCTAGTAGTGGTGGTAGTGGTAGTGGTGGTGGTAGTAGTAGTAGTGGTAGTAGTAGTAGTGCTAGTAGTAGTAGTAGTAGTGCTAGTAGTAGTAGTAGTGCTAGTAGTAGTAGTGCTAGTAGTAGTAGTGCTAGTAGTAGTAGTAGTAGTAGTAGTGCTAGTAGTAGTAGTAGTAGTGCTAGTAGTAGTAGTAGTAGTGCTAGTAGTAGTAGTAGTAGTGCTAGTAGTAGTAGTAGTAGTGCTAGTAGTAGTAGTAGTAGTAGTAGTAGTAGTAGTAGTAGTAGTAGTAGTAGTAGTAGTAGTAGTAGTAGTAGTAGTAGTAGTAGTGCTAGTAGTAGTAGTAGTAGTGCTAGTAGTAGTAGTAGTGCTAGTAGTAGTAGTAGTGCTAGAAACAATGAAGTCTTAACGAAGTCCACTGCATTTGCATTTCTTTAATTCAGATATATAACAAAGTATACAATTATATCCGGTATTAACTTTCAGAGACATCAGAAGAAAACAAGCGTGTATAAAAGAAAGACTCTCTTTGGCAACAACTCTATCATAACACATCCAGAGTACTGTATGGCATATGACACCGAAATAAAATTTTAAAATGAAATTGAAAATGTCTGGTTTTGTGTGACATTTGATTCTTAGTAAAACAATTATTATAGTAAAAAATCATAAGGCGAGACCCGCATGCGGACCTTTTAGCACTAAGATACCTGTAGTATTGCTAGTAAATCCCAGAGGCAAAGCTTATTGTAGTAACGCCACATGCCCATTCGACTACTACAGTAAAATATATTTTGAATGACGTCATAGATGATGCAATTAAAACCTACTTTTCTCACTAATATCACAATGTTTATTATGAACATCCAATAACAGGTTTACCGATTCTGTACCGGTATGGGCAATTACAAATATTTGAAATACATTTCAATTTGCTGAACTTCTAAACCAAAGCCATTTCAATTTAGATATCTAGTATTCAAAGGTTATACAATATAATCTCAAGCCTGCATAACTTCCATTAAAACATATGCACTGGAGTAGTAAATTCTAGATAAAATATATCAATACAAAAATAGGAACCATCTGAAAACCCAATATGACTTGATTTAAAGGAAAGAGTTCCCAACGCACCATACAATTGCACTTTTTAAAACCATAGATTAAAACCCCAATGTGTGTACCAAGATGAAAAAAAAAACAACCCCAAAGCATACATAAAACAAGTATTCGACAGTGACTTCAGTCAAATGTAGTTCACATGTGGAAATGCGGCAGGATGAAATCATTGAAAACCAAGAATGATTTTAGATCCCTGCTGACTATAAAAATCCTGTGGAATGCTGTCAGTGGTATTGCTCCAACATAAAACCATCTCCACTAACCAGTGCCATAATATTCTTGTTCCGTGTCACCGATCATGGCCGGTGTCTGAATGGTACATAGAGTCATTGGTTTGGTTGGCTTTATAAAGAGGACTGCATGCAGCCATAATGACTTGACCGATAGGAGGCCAACTTGCTGATTCAGAGAGCTCTTTTTCAACCAGTTTGTATTTATTCTTCGGGGAGCGTTTACGCCGAATGGCATTGGCTACCCTCTTCAGAATGCGACTGTCAACAATAAAACCCTGCAGAATACAAATAAAACAATCGATGATTGGGAGTAGAATTGCTTCCTAAAATCCAGAGTTGATCAATTTCTTTAGTGAGCTACTTTTAGGAAAGCAACATTGGCCATGTTATTCTAGCAACTCGGATTACAGGGTTTTTACCTCAAGAATTTGGGCGGCCAAAGGTAAAAAAAAAAGAAGAAAGTTTTCGGAGACAGATTTTCCCAACAGTCAAGAAGGAAAATCAGCCCAAAAATCCCAGAAAAGTAACGTTTTGAGTCATCAATAAGTCATTTTTAGCAATCATGGGGAGATTTTTGTCAAGTATATCCTTCAGTAATGCATCAATTGTAAAGTTTGCTGATCACCATGGATATTTATTTTAATTTTTTTTACCGCAAAATGTTGAAAAATCCCAGCGGTCAAAGGTAAAAAAAATAAATCCCAGTGCCGGATCTGTAATCCGAGTTATTATAATAAAATGGCCATACAGGTACATACATGTAATGTAGACAATTGAGAAAGGTCAGTTCAAAGTGATGTTATAAATAGTGTGATGTGGCATACCTCAATAAAGATGGCAAGGACAAAGTGTATGCCGACCATACCGAGAAGGGTGAGCTGGAAGATGAGAACTCCAGATGGGAACGGCAGTATCTGCAATATGTACAAAGCATTGCTTGGTTATTGCTAGTATCTTATACCTCTACATACATAGCTTGGTTATACCGTCGAAATTTCAATGAAGAGAAAAGAATCACATTTGTTCCTTTGCATATTATTACAGATTATTAACAGTTTCACTCAGCACTTGGCCCTTTGCGCCTCAATCACACTACTCAACCAATCAAAACAGGTACATTTCACTTACCATCAGGAGCTTGGCTAAGAATGTGAATGGATGGATAAGTAGAAGGACAGTACACCCGGTCAGCACCACTAACGCCAACAGGAAGGGCACTGAAACACAACATAGCCACATATTGTACACAGCTTCAATCAAAGCCCTAAAAACTGGTCACATCATGTTCATAACCACAGATTGTACACAGGTTCAATCAAAGCCCCAAAAACTTGTCACATCATGTTCATAACCACAGATTGTACACAGCTTCAAGCAAAGGCCCAAAAACTTGTCACATCATGTTCATAACCACAGATTGTACACAGCTTCAAGCAAAGGCCCAAAAACTTGTCACATCATGTTCATAACCACAGATTGTACACAGCTTCAAGCAAAGGCCCAAAAACTTGTCACATCATGTTCATAACCACAGATTGTACACAGCTTCAAGCAAAGGCCCAAAAACTTGTCACATCATGTTCATAACCACAGATTGTACACAGCTTCAAGCAAAGGCCCAAAAACTTGTCACATCATGTTCATAACCACAGATTGTACACAGCTTCAAGCAAAGGCCCAAAAACTTGTCACATCATGTTCATAACCACAGATTGTACACAGCTTCAAGCAAAGGCCCAAAAACTTGTCACATCATGTTCATAACCACAGATTGTACACAGCTTCAATCAAAGCCCCAAAAACTTGTCACATCATGTTCATAACCACAGATTGTACACAGCTTCAAGCAAAGGCCCAAAAACTTGTCACATCATGTTCATAACCACAGATTGTACACAGCTTCAAGCAAAGGTCCAAAAGCTTGTCACATCATGTTCATAACCACAGATTGTACACAGCTTCAAGCAAAGGCCCAAAAACTTGTCACATCATGTGCATAACCACAGATTGTACACAGCTTCAAGCAAAGGCCCAAAAACTTGTCACATCATGTTCATAACCACAGATTGTACACAGCTTCAAGCAAAGGCCTAAAAACCTGTCACATCATGTTCATAACCACAGATTGTACAAAGCTTCAAGCAAAGGCCTAAAAACTTGTCACATCATGTTCATAATCACAGATTGTACACAGCTCAATCCCTATTTATCATACGTAAAATTAAATTGCAACGATTGGAAAGTTTATATCTATAAATAGAAGTGCCCAACAAATGTGAGTTGTCAGCTTACCATTGGTCCAGATGCGTTTTCTGTAGGGTGGTCCTTTGGAGAAGCAGAAGGCTAGCAGCAAGTACTGGAATGCAGACACAAGGAATATCACATTCCCCTCATAACTCGGCACCGCCTCTGCATCTGCAGCAGGCACCAGTGGCTCATACCTGTAAAATGAAAAAAGAAATCACCTAATTTGACCACCACAGAGCTTTATTCATTAGTTTTGCAGGATATTGAGAATTTATCACAATGAGCAGATACAATGAGCATCTTAGGTTACTGCTTGGACAATGATGTGCTTACCATGGCTGCGTCTCGAGGTAGAGGATAGCCCCCGCCTGTCCTAATGTAACCAACACGATGTGAAGTAGCAGGGTGAAGATGTTAGCGGGAGCTATAAGGCTGCCAGGCGGCCGCCTCTGTGAAAGCTTACTATATGCACCTGTGTGACCCACTGTGAGAACAAAGTGTGGTTAATGTTAATGTAAGGACATGGGGGAAGGGAAAGTACTAGTACATTTGATTGCAAGGAGGGCAGGGTAAACATAATATATGAACCCTCCATAGAACATAGGTGTCATTGTACTTCAATAATAAATAATAAACTAGGCAATCATTAACATGCACATGCCCTTAGGGTCAGAATATAGAAGAACTTTAATGATCATGAAAACGCTTACTGAAGATGGCCACTGTGGTTGTGATAACCAGGTCGATATACAGGAACATCCAGTCACTCAGGTTGGTATTATACTGCAAAAGAATACAAATATCAACTATGGCTCTTCACACAAAACTCTGTCCCCCTGTACTACTCACCCTGACACACAGCCCCGTTCCCCTGTACTACTCACACCCTGACACACTGCCCCACCCCCTGTACTACTCACCCTGACACACAGCCCCATTCCCCTGTACTACTCACACCCTGACACATACCTCCATTCCCCTGTTCTACTCACACCCTGACACAGGGCCCCATCCGTCTGTACTACTCACACCCTGACACACAGCCCCATTCCCCTGTACTACTCACACCCTGACACACAGCCCCATCCCCCTGTACTACTCACACCCTGACACACAGTCCCATCCGTCTGTACTACTCACACCCTGACACACAGCCCCATTCCCCTGTACTACTCACACCCTGACACACAGCCCCATCCCCCTGTACTACTCACACCCTGACACACAGCCCCATCCCCCTGTACTACTCACATCCTGGCACACAGCCCCATCCGTCTGTACTACTCACACCCTGACACACAGCCCCATTCCCCTGTTCTACTCACACCCTGACACAGGGCCCCATCCGTCTGTACTACTCACACCCTGACACACAGCCCCATTCCCCTGTACTACTCACACCCTGACACACAGCCCCATCCCCCTGTACTACTCACACCCTGACACATACCTCCATTCCCCTGTTCTACTCACACCCTGACACAGGGCCCCATCCGTCTGTACTACTCACACCATGACACACAGCCCCATTCCCCTGTACTACTCACACCCTGACACATACCTCCATTCCCCTGTTCTACTCACACCCTGACACACAGCCCCATTCCCCTGTTCTACTCACACCCTGACACGGCCCCATCCGTCTGTACTACTCACACCCTGACACACAGTCCCATCCCCCTGTACTACTCACATCCTGACACACAGTCCCCTGTACTACTCACACCCTGACACACAGGCCCATTCCCCTGTACTACTCACACCCTGAGACACAGCCCCCTGTACTACTCACACCCTGACACACAGCCCCATCCCCCTGTACTACTCACACCCTGACACACAGCCCCATTCTCCTGTACTACTCACACCCTGACACACAGCCCCATCCCCCTGTACTACTCACACCCTGACACACAGCCCCATCCCCCTGTACTACTCACACCCTGACACACAGCCCCATCCCCCTGTACTACTCACACCCTGACACACAGCCCCATTCTCCTGTACTACTCACACCCTGACACACAGTCCCATCCCCCTGTAATACTCACATCCTGACACACAGTCCCCTGTACTACTCACACCCTGACACACAGGCCCATTCCCCTGTACTACTCACACCCTTATATAGACTTCTTTCACCTTCAAGCCTGATGGTTTTGTTTGTTGCAATAATATATATGCTCACTAAATTCAATCAGGACTTACTGAATAGAGGATAAGCACAGAAACGAACTGTACAATGCTGTATAACGCCATGTACTTGAACACACCGAAGGATGTCACTAGTGCTGCACGGCCTTCTCTGAAACACACAGAGCACTGTTCACTTTAGATACAAGAATATGCCATCTCTTAACCACTATTAAAGGGAACCAAGTGTATAAGGTTGCTTACTTTCTGTACTCTAATGTTGAAGTAATCAGATAGCTATATCACATAGCCTATGTTTCTCACCTGATGACGGTGGGTACACACTCGATGTTAGCTGTCCGTGAAGTAAAAGGTGATGCTACAGACGCCTCCGCCTCAGACAGCGAGATGCCGGCGTGCGCAGTCTTCAATGCCCCACAGTCATTCGCACCATCCCCACACATTCCTACACAGTACCTACAAAAGCAAAATATGATTTAACGTGTGATATATATCACATATGGCCCAGGGTCTACTACCCCCCCCCCCCCAATATAAAAACTGGGCGTTGTGCATTGAAGCACAGAAGGCTCAGGGTAGGTACCATAAAACCCTTTATCAACCCTGTAGGGTCACAGGAATCAGCACTTGCAAAATATTGACTAATTACTTACAAATAGAGACTATTATCTATACATGTACTGACACCAGTCTGGCATAATCTTCTCTTACTAAACCCTTTGGACCGCTGGCCCCCTGGTGTGCTGGCCCCCGGGCACCTGGCCCCCTGGACACTTGGCCCCCGGACACCTACCCCCTGGACACCTGGCCCCCTGGAACCTAGCCCCCACAGAAAACTTTATCCTTAGCATGCTTAGTTTATCGCTCAGTCCCCAATGTGTTATGTGTATAGCTTGGACACTGTAAACATTGCCTGCTGAAAAAAAGTGTCTCACTTGGTGATTACCCATAGGACTCCATGTGCTAATTTCATCGCCAAAATCTATCTGACCCATAGACCCAATGGTTAAAGAACTTGTAGTCAGTATAGCTCCCAAAAACATGACGTAAGTACTGCAGCTTTTTTCGTAGAGAAAGACATCACTCACCATAAAGGACAAAATGTTGTCTGATAGATGAGATTTGAAACTCTCCTTTGGCTTTTGAAAAATGTGTAAACTAACAGTATATCACTGAATGATTACACCCTAAAGTTGGTGATTACAAATTTGTGGATCTGACTGAAAACCCGGCTCCAATAGCCCAGGGGATCCCTGGGCCAAAAATAAATAAATATATATTATTTTTACAAAGAACAATGTATTAACTTAGCTCATATTTTCTCTGATTTAGAGGTAGCCACGGTACTACTCTATTATCTCTCCGAAAGAACTAATTTTGGTAAAAATATGTGGGTTTCATTGTTAGTTCCATTTGTAAAGACCCAGTTAGTGCTTACCCTAGATCTTGGAATTTCTCTACTAGTTGTGTCTTCTGATCGGGAGACATTCTGGCAAAAACTGTCCCTCGCACCACAATCTGCAAGTGGATGTGCAACATGGTATTGTAGGCAACCTTATCTCATCTATTCATGACAAATAAATATTCAGCACCTGCGGATATACCCTGGTATCTCTAATCCAATGGAAAGTAGAGTTGCATTAAGGCAACTGTTTCATCCTTATGAATTGACAACTGCACCATTGAACATGCATTTCCTGACCTTCGACATGAGCTCCGGGAAGTAGTGGCGGATGATTCCAAAACTCTTTCCATTAAGGGCAAAGTGGTACTTGTCCAGTCTAGTGTCCTCGATGTTCAATGCTTGGTACAGCTTCGAGGTAAAGAGAAACTTTAATACATTTGATAGTTTACAAAGAGTTTATTCACACCTTATCATAAGTCAACGTTTTTTTTTCAAATTTGCTTAGTGTTTCAACTTAGCCTTAAGCCTTTCAAATGCCTAGCAATTTGGAAAAAAAGAAGGTCGCTGTATGTTCTTTTCATTCCCCCCCCCATCTCTCCAGCTTTTCCCTGAACCTGCGTAATCGAAAAAAAAAAGAACGAAAAAATGATTCAGACAACATAATTTTTTATGAAGGAAAAACTTCAAACAAATGTCAAACTGATGATACTCACCTCAGAGCCCTCCATCTCTGTAGAACTCTCACTCTCTGACTGGGAGCTACTCTCACTGTCAGAAAACTCCCACTCGACCTGCGCTGGTTTGTCTCCATCAGGTGGGTGCGCGGTGACCATGACGACCGACTCCTTGGGGCCGACCATCCCACACTGCCGTGCCACACTCACTGCCGTCAGGATGTTGTCACCTAGATGTACAAGAGTTATTAATTCATGCATTTGTTTGTTCTTTTTTTGTCCGTTTCACCCTGTATATGGTATATATATTATTTTGAAGAATTGACCAACTGAGGAGACAACTTACTGTTATGGCCCACTGAAGCACCTTTATCTGGATACATCCACAATCTCTCAAGGATATTTGAAGGTGTAATCCATAGAGAAATAAGAACCAGTGGTACTTACCAGTGACCATGACGGTGCGTATACAAGCCTTCATCAGCGTGTGGATGACTGGTGTGGTCTGTGGTTTCAGCATGTTCTCCAACACCAACAGTCCAAGGAACATCAGGTTACCCTCCACGGCGTCTCTGATACACAAAATTCATAAACTGAGTAATCCTTCTTGAGTTGAGGATCAAAACGTAATATCTTGCATGGGATACAGTAACAGTTGTCACAATTAATCACAGACTGACAGTGCAATCACAGTCACTCATAATCAATGCATACCCGAGCGGTAAAGTTTGAAAAGTTTTTGTCCAGATATAACAATATTTTGTTCGATCCCATTTGTTTGATCCAATTCCTTCTACATGGTATTATGTGAACACTTGTGTTTATTAGGCAATTCCCAGGCTACAATTTGCAAATAATTTTTTTTAACCAAGCACACCAAGATTTTTAGTGCATGTAAGTTGAAACTCCTTCTAGACTACAGACTATTCACCTGTGTATTCTTTGGGCCTGGTGCCAGGTGAGTTTGCTCTCCAATGGTCTCCATGCTAAGGCGATGACGCGGAAACCTCGCTGTGTGTAGTTCGTAAGTACTTCATGGAAGTCATCAGGCACTTAATACATGAAAGCATTTACATTACTATCAGAGAACTCTCAGATGATAAATAGTACAGCTACTTAGGACTGTGTAGTCACTTATCTATGGTAATAGTGAAACATTCATTGAGCATTCACTAACACATAAAATTCGACTCTGCCAAATCCCATATACAGTCAAAATTTTTACTGACAGAGAATAGATGATTTGTGTACATACAATCTCGGGTGGGGGCGTAAAGCTTGCACACATATAAAATGTTCCTCATCTGCACCAAATCTAAATGTCCCACGTCCTTCTCTCCATTATTCAAATTTACTTATCTGAACACTTCCAACGGCCATCAAATAATACTGACCTGTCTCGGGGCGACACAGTGCCTGTACCTTTTCAGGTGCACCCTTACAATAGCAGTCCATGTTTCTCGCCCCCAATACACGAGTGATGACCGTCATACGCTGGAGACTGGACGAGAAGGGGAACTGACGAACAATACCCACCTCATACGGCGTCTACAACATACATAGCGGCATATGACTTAAAACGAGCCATTTTACTTCAGTCAATCACAAATCAAAGTGGAGAAAATCATTTGGTTGATTCTAGTTTCATTTTCTATTTTCTACTACCCGGTACTCGTATCATAATTAAATGTGAGATAATTCAGAAAAATGGGATTTCTATTTATAGATGGCAGAACTATTGGTATTCCAATCGTATATCTGAATCAATAGTCATTCTGCAAAGTAGTTCTTATAAAGTTTAATCTAACAAGAACTAAGAAACCACACAATGTACATGCCAACTGTTTGAAATTAATGTTAGACATAAGAATACAGACTTAGCAAACGTGAAAGCATGTCAGAGTAATTAAACATTGTAAAACCATCCATACTACGCTTGGCTTCGGAATTTTCCTTATCTATAATATATTACAGCTAGACACATATCAGCCTTTTGAAAAAAAAAGAAAGAAATCTGCCTTTCAATCTAAAAATCATGAGGATGTTTCTGAATAAAACCGTAGTGTTGTAGATTTTAATAGAATAGTAGAGAATAGACCTGTGAGACATAGCGCGGCAACTTGTAATCTTGTGTCTAGTGATAGAATAATAGGAAAGCTAACTTCAAAGGCAATTAAAGGTTGTACCATCTGGCTCACCCTGTAACTCTTGTGCTGCCTTGTACTACTAGGTCTACTACTGAGAAGTTCTGCCTGCCCATAGATGACCACTACAAATGGTAGAGGTGGGCATGTTCAATGACCCAGAACCATATGCACCAAGGACCCCAGACTGACTAGGGTTGTGTGTGGCAGTCTTACCAACCCCAACAGCATACAGCTGGTCACAACCCCCTCCCCACCAAACTGGTAACCCCCTCCCCTCTGTAGACAGGGTACACTAAGTTTAGCATTTGTCTCTCCATAGAGATTTATAGAGATTCTAAACAGTAAATATCTTCTTCAAATACAGAATATATGATCCAAATGTACCATAACCCTGTGAGATGAAACCTTTAGTACATATATACAGCAATTTCAGACCACAGAATTATCAGATAAAGCCTACAGAGATGTATTGGTGAATCTTAATTTTGTCTTATGCTAATCTTCCATAGAGCTCCAGGAGCTGAAATGTCTAATCTAATCATAAAACCCAAACTAAACATATATCACAAAAACAAGTTATCTACCATTAGTACATACATATGCTGATAACAATGCCTCAATATTGTGCCAAAATAGTCTATAGGAGAAGAACAGTGAACGAAAATAGAAATCAGGGCTCCCCTATCCCTTACACCGTGGCGACTCTGAACCATTGACTAGTCTACAAGTCTCACTAGTAGGACTTAGAGTCGCCGTGCTAATAACCCAACATGGCTCATTATGACAAGAAGGATCAATGAGTAGAAGGGATAGAAAAGATAAGATTTAGATTCATTTGAGATAGGCCATGGAAGATTATTTTAAAAATGATAAGAAGCGATATAACATGTAAATTACAAATATATGAAACCTCTATATTTTCATGTGTCTTTTTTTATTCGTGTTTAAGGTAGTAGGTTGCGTACGACCCCCCCACTAACAAACCTCTCCAAAATTAAGTAAAATACCGTAATCTCCCGCGTATAAGACGCGTCCTCTTCGCCAAACAAAATGCTGGGGAGTCTTATAGGATGTACTGAAATTGGGGGTGCGTCTTATACGAGGGGTAATTTTACTATAGAAATGTACTGAATTTACAAAATTGAGCCTTAAAATGTGCGTCTTATACGCGAAAATGCATTTGCTAAGTTTGGGGAGCGTCTTATATGCGCAGCGCGTCTTCTACGCGGGAGATTACGGTACACTTTGGTGGTGAATATGGTATACTTACAAAAGCCATGTGAGTTTATTAGCTTTTTAAAAATAGACAATGCCTCACAAATACAAAGCCCTACTCAATATAACTTACAATCTAAAATTCCATGAAATCTACCATACTTTGCTAAGGACCAGTAATTTTTCGCCTCTGATTTATATGTACAGACCGGTAATTTCGATGTGCGACATTTTATAGCCTTAATTGCTAAAGGTGGGTTAAGAAGCCTTCTTTAATTTTAAGTTTAGCTAGCTTATCTTAAACAAAGATTACCTGACAACAATCACAGTTGAAGCTAAGTTTCTCTTTCTGTAACAGAGAAAATCCTAGAAATCATTGTGATATTCTCACAGGACACCTCCTTCTACAGATTACTACCCTGGTACATGAATTCAAAAGTTATCCATGATTTCATTTTGTTGTACATTGTACTAATACGTATCAAAACGTCTCTGAAGTACATGTATTTGTCTTCATTCCAATAAATTTATTTTCTGATTTTATATACTGTACAATGTACCATCACTTTAGAAAACAGCTTTCGGAAATTATCATTCTGTTAAAAGTTTATCTAATAGAGGGTTGGTGATATTTTACCTAGTGTTAAACCCTTCCATGCTAAAGAAAAAAGAGAGATCTTAATAAGAAAGTAAGTGATAGTGGATGAGATGTCATGCACGTTGTGCAAAAGGATATTTTGTAAAAGAACTCACTCGCCCATCACCTTAAGTATTGCTTTACCTGGGGTTGGTTGTGACAGTAATAAGACTCGCGAGTAGTCGGCCGGACTATTGTGGGCACCAATTGGTCAAACCGACTTGTGTCCTTTCCAGGTTCGTCCAGTATCTATCAAAACAATTTAGCCTGGGTGGTTAAAGAATTACAGAACGCAACAAAGAATGTTACTGCTGCGATTTGATTTCCTTTATTCACTAGAGGAGAAATTTGATTACAGGTTTTTGGTGATTACTGCCATTGTATACCCTGGTAAAATGACAATTATTTGATTGAAATGTTGAAGATAATATTGTTCCCAATTCTTTTTTAAAGAAGATAAATCCCCTGCTCTTTAAAATCAAAATAATTATGAAAAAAGTTCTACTACAGTAGAGACTATCTATACTAGAAATAGAATAGCAGGGTAGCATCCTCCTCGCTTAATTCATGTTTGATGGTTTTCTGTATTTCAAGAGGGCAGGGTAAATCCAACCAGTGCTCTAGCCCATGCAATTATTGATCACCAGCTTTCTAATACAGGACCAATCGGTTACAGCAAGGAATTAGTGTGACAGGCAAATTGATCCCTTTGCATGGATTTCCTAGTATGGATGGAAAGATTAAAGGGGTTTACAACTGAACATTGGGCATCAGATAAAAAAGCTAAGCTCATTCTGAAGAAAAATGAATACATTGTTAGTAAGCAATAGACAAAACAATGAAATTTTCACAACATATTTCAAATACAAGCATGCTGTGACAAAATAAAGCAAATGGTTATCAAACTCGAAGCGAAAGAGTAATGGCCCTAAGGGAGC